>CM052313.1:14224441-14317810 GCA_028455605.1 Lasioglossum malachurum | reverse complement strand
GGATTAGAAAATCCTTGAAAAATGTTTTCAATTAAAAGCATAGCATATAGCTTCAACTCCTGACAATGCAAAAGTTGAAAGGTGACTTGCATGCTATTACACATGTTGCCTGCCCACAAGGCGCTTATATTATTTTACATATAGAGCATTATTCTCACAGTAGTCCGTAGGTTCGGTACCAATCACTCATGCATCGCTCATTACAAAGCCTAATTACACTATAGGCGTGGCACGATTAGCACTACTGAACCAATGTTTCGAGCATCGTAAAACAGAGGAGTAATCGAACCAAAAAAAAAAAGAAAAGTACATATATGAAGGGAATACTTTTGCATACGTAAAACTTGCACTAGCGATACTCCAAGCTTTACGTACAAGTAGTACCTTTGGGAGCTTTGTACCAAACTACGGACTGTACTATGAAAAATCTGATGCAATTTGAATCATGTAATGGTGGTTATTGTGATTTCAGAGCCTAGAGGCATCAAATAATGCCTTTCAAGCCGCGAGAAAAAAATTAGTAAGTAAGAAATATATGTGTAAGAAAGCACAAAGTAAACTTGTACTCCTTTTCCATAGAGCAATCCTTGCAATTTCCTCAGGGCTGCTTTAATTCCCCATGACAACATAAGTGTGGTATGTGCCAGTGAGTTTTATCATTCTTGCCTCTCCCGTCAAATAACACAGGGTAATAATCAGACGATTCTTTTACTCGAATACAGTTCAAATTGCAAATTTGCTGCACCTATTTGTCTGTGTAACTTGAAACAGCACTGTCAATAAAACCAACATACCTTTGCTTAATCGTGCGATTACTGTACATTCAAGTTACTCTTGACTACATGATGTGGGGCAGAGAGTTTTATTACATGTCGTCTATATTAATCTGTGTCCATTCAACCAAATAATATAGCTTCATTTGCACTCTTCTGTTTGTAGTCCATTTCAATTCATCGCAGCCCTTCTCAAGACAAAGGAACATAAATGATCTCTCGATTAATTCAATCTCTCAAATGTTTAGGATTCCAAGTCTGGAGCCTTGAAGAAGTCTAGCCGCTATCGCAGCCGCTCGTTGTCAGCCAGTAGTACAGACAGTTACAGTTCCGGTACGATCATGTTCATCTTGCTTTCCGTTTGTCAAATATTGTTGATGTCATTAAATGTGTCTCTGTCTTGTACGCCGAACGATCGTAACTTAATTAGCACATTCGTAAGCTTGCCGCATGCACTATCTGTTGTCGTACTAATTCTGTTCGTTTTCTTAACACTGTTTTACTCTAGCATCTTATACAGGAAGCTCATCGGACGAAGACGATGTCTCGCCGCGCGAGAAGATTCAGAAAACGGAGAAGGGTTTTACCGACTTTTGCGTGCGCAATATTGATCAACACGCCTTTGGTCGTAGAGAAATTGAAATAGCAGAGCAGGAGATGCCTGGAATAATAGCGCTCCGCAAACGTGCGGCCGAGGATAAGGTATTATTTTATTAATTCGGTGCACCTGCAGAACAGCTATCCACTGTTCTGTTCTAAATCTCAACGACTTTTCCCATTGCATGATAGTGGCGGTTTATGCCCGTAGCTGTTCTATGGATTCACCAAGAATTTGAATAAACGATACAGATTGACAACATGTCCTATAATATTTTCTAGCCGCTGAAAAACGCGAAAATTGTGGGATGCACTCATATCAATGCTCAAACCGCAGTCCTCATTGAAACATTAGAACATTTGGGAGCGCAAGTCAGGTGGGCCGCTTGCAATATCTATTCCACGCAGAACGAAGTGGCTGCTGCACTAGCACACGCTGGTTATCCGATCTTTGCCTGGCGTGGCGAAACAGAAGAGGATTTCTGGTGGTGCATTGACAAATGCGTTGCAGCAGAGAACTGGCAACCGAACATGATATTGGATGACGGCGGTGACGCGACTCACTTGATGCTCAAAAAATATAATGCCATGTTTAAAATGATTCAAGGTCCCCTCGTCGTTCGCTTCTTTGTACGACATAATATGAATGAACATGTTAACAATAGTATCAACTTGCAGGGATTGTTGAAGAGAGCGTAACGGGTGTACATAGATTATACCAACTGTCCAAAGCAGGCAAATTATCCGTCCCTGCCATGAACGTGAACGACAGTGTGACGAAAACCAAGTTCGACAATCTTTACAGTTGTCGCGAAAGCATTATCGATAGGTAAATTAATTTGAAACCGTCAGAGTCTCTAGAAAATCAATGTTTCGCTGACATTGCAGTTAGCGTTGCCAAGATATCAAATAACGCACAGTTTTGCGTCATCATATTTTATCCCTCGACGGAGTTAACTGCGATGATGGCGAAATACAACGCTATTGTTGTATTGTTAATTATTTTAATTTGTCCTGCTTTAGTTTGAAAAGATCCACAGACATCATGTTTGGTGGAAAACAAGTTGTTATTTGTGGCTACGGCGAAGTTGGTAAGGGCTGTTGCCAGGCTCTGAAGGGATTAGGATGTATTGTTTATATAACTGAAATCGATCCGATCTGTGCTTTGCAAGCTAGGTAAACTATCTTCGGGAACGTTTGAATTTCCTGATGATATGATCACGAATGCTTTTTTTGTTTCTTTCGTTTGCAGCATGGATGGATTCAGAGTGATGAAGCTGAACGAAGTGATCAGAAACGTGGACATTGTGATTACAGCAACAGGCAATAAAAACGTAGTAACGCGAGAGCATATGGACAAGATGAAGAACGGATGTGTAGTGTGCAATATGGGTCACAGCAATACGGAGATAGATATCGTACGTTTTATGGTTTAACACTGTACCATCACTCTCTTTGTAAGAACTCTCGAATTAGTCCTTCGATTAGACCGTTTAGGGAGAAAAAACTCGTGTTTCTTACATTTCAGAACAAAAAAAAATGCAATAATTTGGTAAAACATTAAGACTCGTTTAATATGTGCTTAACAGAACAGTTTACGCACGCCCGATTTAACTTGGGAAAAAGTAAGGTCTCAAGTGGATCATGTTCTCTGGCCAGACGGAAAGCGCATCGTGTTATTAGCGGAAGGCCGTTTAGTCAACTTGTCTTGTTCCAGTATTCCCTCATTTGTTGTATCAATTACAGCTGCTACGCAAGCATTAGCGCTTATTGAATTGTTCAACGCGCCTGCTGGACGATATAAAAGCGACGTCTATCTGCTTCCCAAAAAGATGGGTAAGTGAACTGTGATCTTGTATTTTCGCACCCTCCAGAGCCACACTGTGAGACGTGCTGAAACTTAAAAACGATTCTATTTTACAGATGAATACGTGGCATCCTTACATTTGCCAACGTTTGATGCTCACTTAACGGAATTGACGGATGAGCAAGCCAAATATATGGGACTTAATAAGGCTGGACCTTTTAAGCCGAACTATTACCGGTTCGTATACTCGTACGAGTTGATTGAAGCATCCAACGAATGTTGATAAAAAAAAATGATTAATTATTATTACGTTTCAGCTATTAAAATGCGAACGAGTGACAACAGCTCGCGCGGCATTCGAATAATTATGTTTTAAAGTATTAAGAAGGTTGCCTCATTTCGATGAATTACCTTCTATTGATTGCGTTCGTCCGAATCAATAGAAATTTCTCTGAATAAGGTTTCCCGTTCCCTTTATCATACTCGTAAGCTGTTCCATTAAGGTAGAAAAGTATTATTTCCGTGTGTTCCAAACAGAAAATGCCGCCTCAGCACTGGTTGCAATAATCAATAACTAGAAATTACATAAGTGAGTCTATGTATCGAATTAACTTTCACACCTGTATAGTGGATTAATTTATGAACTGTGCAAACATAGAGTCGAATGTGCAGTTATTCAGTCGAATCGTATACGGAAGTTTTGCCAAGCGCCGATCTGACGTTTCCGATAGAAATGTTGAACACAAGAGAGGGGAACGAAAATACGATTACACGAAGATCCGTACACGTAAAACATTTGTAATGCCATAGGTTACGAAATTAGAAACTGTCATTGACGTTATTGCGATACCCGTTAGATACTATTTTCATGAAACCGTTAATTAACGAGAACAATAATCCTTCCAACACCAACGGAGACGTGTACATATATATACGTAGAGAATTGATCGTCAGACGATTCAGTGAAAAACACGCAACACTCGCCCTCTTAACGAGCCCGATGTCTCTTCGCGACAATTACATCCAATCATTGTTCTTAATTTGTCCATTGAAACAGCAATTATTTATACCTGTGTGTATTTAGCGACTTCTCCGAGAGACAAAGGAAAAGCTGTAGAACTAAAAATCAATGTTCCAACTGTGTACATACTTATTTAAGAAGGACGATTTACCCCATGGGTCAGAATCTCGTAGGATTGACCCTTTTCTAATTGGTCGCATACCATTTCCTCAATAAAAAAAAAAGAAAGAATAAGAAGATATCGATGATCACACATAGAAGACGAATAAACATCTATGATGCCTTGAACACCATTACGTTTACATTATTGATTTATGCGTCCTACACCTCTTATCGACCAGAACTATTTTTTATGCTTTGTGATATATTTATATAACCGGATCAATTATAGTGGCACCTTGACGAGAACCGATTTTTCACCGATTGAATACATCATGCTTTATATATAGGTAGAGTTTTATATATAATACTCTCTTCATATTCCCGAGAATCTGGTACCACCAGTCACCAATGTAATTCGGCTCCACGGAAGAAAAGTTGATTCTACCTTGATGCTATTTCAGAGTAGGATAAGTCAGTATTCCTATAAAAGGCCTTAACCCGTCGTTCCAAGTAGAACATATTTTCAACGAATTCTGTGCGACCTCGAAGCAATGGAATTGGCCATTCTAAATAATGGTAATGACTAGACTGCGGACGTTTATATGAATTTCTATTTTTATAGCCAAAGCGTATATCCATGATATCCAAGGTAAAATAGAATTTTTATTTCTCGTGTCGATAGTTTCGGTGGCTTGCAAGTTAAAAAAACGGCAGCGATTAACTTCTATTCCATTCCATTCCATTTGAAGATATATATCTTTATAAGCTGCCGGTGCACAAAGATCTGCAGTCTAGTAACGTGAGTCTACGGCGTATGGTTCAATGAATGGGAATTGCGATGTCGACCGAATGGAAGAGCAACGCGTGAACACAAGTATACTTTGGATTATGTTTGCACTCTCGGAAAACCAAATAGGAACCGTCTGCGTATACACCTGTGCGAATTGTAACATAGTAGCTTGCCGACTGTATGAAGCAATACGTACATATAAGGTAGAGAGAAGAAAGGAGACCTCGCAGATGTTGATTCAGCGACTGGTTCCTAATCTAGAGCTCGTAAGGTCCCTTTGGATGCTTAAATAGTAGCCACATTGCTTTAAACAAAAAGAATCGACTGGTTCATAGAAGTTAAACATCCCTCAACTGTTTAAAGCAGTGTATTGAAAGGGGTATTCTAGTCTGGAAATATTAAAGAAATTTTTATAATATAAAAGAAACGAAATTCTCTGTGACCGTGATAGTTTCTTCACAGATTCATTTAATTGCTTCTAGCGTCTCCAATACTTATCTTTTTTCGCTGTCTAAAAATTTATTGATATTGCTGAAGCATAAATAAAAACTGATACGAAATTTTCACATGATCAGCTTCTTGCAGTGTTATAATAAAGGATTGCAAAGTTTTGCGTTCTAGACCAGAATACTCCATAGAAGTGGTAACTATATATGTATAATGTTACAGAGTCGTGTTCAACAAATGTAGTATTTTTGTAAATTAGAATTGTGTTATAGACAGAACAGAAATGGTTGAAACTGCAGAACTAGGGTACCGGTTGCTAATCATTTTTGCTTTTGCTTGAAAAACTGTTTAAAATTTATGGATACTGTGAAGACTACTTCTTTTTCAAATACAGTCATTTAATACACTATAAATGACGGGCATTAGAAATGACTGGTTTGCTATCAGTCAGTCAGGCCTGCTCCGAGCAGATGGCGGTCATTATCCTATCCGAACGACTCGGAATCTGGACGAATCTGCCAGCATAAAGCGCTACCTTTGCTGACGCACCTGCGTGGTATTCTCCTGGCAGCGTCTGCCCGGCAGAAGCTTCCGGGCAGATGGAAGGCAGCTCGTTCCTGGATTCTGCTTCGCCGTAAGACCGAGCTGCCTTCCATCTACCCGAAAGCTTCTGCCGGGTCTTTCTGCCAGCAGCAAGCGTTGCCTCCGCTGACACAGTTGCCTGGCCAAAACCGAGCATTTGGCTGACTGAGAATATGCGGATGAATAAGTACCGCTAATTATCCGTCGGAAAAGATAAACCGGAACTCTAGTAGAAGCACACGTTATGTTCACTTAACCCTCAGATGACGGTCCTTGGGTCCAGTTTGACCCAGATTGTTTAAATATTCAAATAACTTGTCAGCTTCTAATGATTAACTTTTATTTTTATCAACGAAGAGGTCTACTGCTTGGGGGGAAAAATATGATGAAAACCGTATCTAAAAATATTCTTATAAACACGCATTTGATTGAACTAAGCCGTCCTCAGGGGGTTAGATAGATAAAAAGAAAAGAAAAATAAGTGAAACGCATTACGTCGATATAAATGTTATATATTTCAGCATAATCGTTATAAAGCGCTTATCGACAGTGTCGATACTCAAGATAAGAGTTGTTACAAAGAGTTCTTGCATCCGTTCGTTTGCATCCACGATCCGTGTATGAGTATTGAAAACAAAACGACTTTGGGATTGTTTGTGAAATGTGTGTGAGAGAGAGAGAAAGAGAAAGAGTGAGAACCGACGTAATAATGGCAAGGCTCGACGGCATGGCATACATAATGGCGTACCAGCGACGGTCTACAGTCTACAGAGACGAACTTAAACACAATTCCGTGTATATGAAGAAATAAATAATAAAACCAAAAAAAAATGTAGTAAAAATATATTTTACAATACTCTGTACAAGATCTCATTAGAATTAGCGTAGAGTTAGCTCGGCGCAGATTAGTTAACCGTAAAGAAAACAGGCTATCAACCCTGGAATACTGTTTATCAGAATTGCTTTTCTCCCCCTCCCCCCGAAAAAAACCACCTCGGGTCGATCATAGATAGACTACAAATCTCTATGCGAAATAAAAGTTCCACTTCGTTTTCTTTTTCTCGTAAATGCATAAAATCTGCAGTCTAGTTATAAATAGTGTACAATACATTTTTACTTTCGATCGGTGAAGGAAACAATCGACGGCTACAGTATTCCACGATTAATGTCAGTGTCCGTACATTTCTGCAAATAAAAAAAGAAACAAAAAGAGATACGATAATCCGTGTCTTCTGTTCGCGGTCTCGATAAAATTCAGTTATCATTCTCCCCGTTCCCGCGATCACTTTTTTTTCTCTCAATCGACGTTAAAACGATGATTTCTATGATCGATGATCTCCCGGTCGATTCGCAGAAATAAACAGGCACGTAATAAAACACGTAAGGGGCACAAATTCTCTCGAACTCGTTTGTTCTGTCACTAGCAAGTCAACAACAAGTATATCTTCAATCGAAATCTAGTAATCGGTGCCAACAATTCACTGCACTCGGAATACATATAGGGAAGAGAAATAAAATTCTAGAATGGGGAGCCCAGTAGAAAGAACATGAAGATTCAACACGAGTATATTACACGTTAGAAAGATAGATAGATAGATAGAGAGAGAGAGAGAGAGAGAGAGAGAGAGAGAGAGAGAGAGAATGAAATAGACGAGAGATAGAACAAAAAAAAAACAATCAATATCTACACAAGTCAATTATTCTCGAGCCGTTGCACTAGTCTTTGCGCCGTATAAAAATGATTCAAATCTTCCCCTGTACCGATTTCGAACTGATTGCCGGTCTATTCGATTTGATCGTCCATAATCATTGATAACACCGAGCTCCCGCAGCATCAATGAACGTAAACATTATATAGACATCCCTAACGAACTATGGATCACTATTCAGCTAAATTATACAAAGGTTGTTTGATTACATTAAAAAAAAAAGAAATGATGAATATACGCGCTCTATATACGCCCAATCTCTGCAAGGCAAATTAATTGGTAAAGATAAATGTGTAATGATAAAAGTATATGTTACACGTGTCACGTATCATCGATATATCGGCTACTTATACATAAATATAAATTTAAATTTATATATATATATATATATATAAATCGCTCACACCACAATATCTTGTCTTAAAACTTCTTTCTAACCTAAACTATATCATATATATTTATATATATATATTTTTAGTGTGCAATAAAGTAGTTCTTTTCTTCGTTTATAAATATGTAACAAAAATAGATAATAATAGACATGCATGTACACATGTGTACACATGTATATCTATTGTATATATACGTATTGTATGTACAATGTAGACATGTAAAACCTAACAAAGTAGATGCGCTCGATTATTTTCTCTAAATCAATCTAATAAGCCTTTATCGTGAGAAATACCTCGATTATCTCAACATGAGCATATTCGCGAAAAGTCTTGCGTGCGTTCGTGCATTTTGCGATATTTTTCGATGCTTCGGTTTCGTTTGCGACACGACTGTACAATTCATTGATGATACCGCCGTCTGGCCAGTAAAAATCTATCGGATGGATCGACGAATTTTCTCGCTTATATGCGACTATTATTAACGCTCTCGCACGCACACTGTTGACCCTCGGAACACGGGGTATTTATCTCGTGGACCAGCCTTTACCTCTTTTCCTTAGAACAACTTTAAACACTCTTCAACAACAGATAAATTCTCGACGTCGATTTCCTTGGAAATTGAACTTTACACGCATAAATTCCCGGCTGCTGTACGAGTAAATAGCGGAAACACCCTGTGCAAATAATCGCCGGCTTGAGTTTGTTGTTAGAAGCTGAGTATTTCGAGGAAGTTTTCGAAAATCTGGGTAGAAACAGATGCAAGCATCGTTGTATCCGAGGGTCCAAAACACTCTGCGTGTGTCCATCCACCGTATTCTTTCGGTCGAACGCACTCGGAAACACGCAGAAGATACCTCATCGATCGTTCACATTCATTCAAGTTAACACCTTATCGGCAGATGACGCGACGCGGCGTTAAGTATTGATATTGTACAGGGTTTCCTCTAATTCGGCCACTTGTAACGCTTCTGTTTCCAACAAACAAGAAAATAATCTTCCGACTCGTGGACGAAGCCAAACGTAATGACTAAAAATATAACACTTCAGATTCGACACGTCTCTTGCAGATCATTCCTGATATTCTTTTAGTATCGTTTGCATCATCAACCTTGATGATATATTTATCCCCATAGACCGAAGAATTTTCTACTTTGATTGGTTTTCGTATCGTCAGCCACCCTGGAACATCGATTAGTTAATTTTATCGCTGTTAAAAAAAGTTATTGACAGATTAGCATGGGAATTTATCGCGGGAAGACTGTTCTCTATTAGGCCGTCGTGAAGGTATCTGCGATTTAAATAATTTCATTTCAGAAGTTTACGCGTTTTTTTTTCATTTCATTCGATACGCAATACACTGTCCATCGAAATTTTAAGCTCTGGTCAACAATCACATCTTCTCGAAGCGACTTCGAACGATGGGTATTGTCAGAAAGATCCAAAGATCCAATTACATTACAAAGATCCAATAATATCAGGCTTGTTACAATTGTCTAAATTAGAGGTATGGTAGCATTTACTCATTTATACCTTCAGAAGCACGATACAATGGCGTATAATCCCAGTGGGGCCATAAAACACGGTTTGGAACCGACAATTGACAAAAGGTATCGATGCTAGGTAAACGACAGCCTAATAAAACGATCTTAGGCCCAAAGGCTATGGCTGACCATGACCCGCAGTTTCCGTCCACCGCTCCAATGAATTTATTACCCCACTGTACCGTGATAGTTCCAAGTGGACCCAATAAAAGCAGTAAACCCAATGGGACTACAAAGAAACATTTAGAACCAGCAATGAAAACTGCAGTGCCAAGTTCTGTTCTTCGTTGACAAAGGCTCAGTAAATTTTAGGGCTTAATAATACAAACCGGCCCCGCAAAAGAGCTTCCGTTTATGGCACTGCTGGGTTTACTGCATTGTCGTAACTTCCGAGGAGAAGCGAACATCGGAATTGGATTTCGAGATAGAGATTTCACCGGTGCGACTACGGCGGATAAGGTGCTAACAACTCTCATCCTTAAACTAGATAGCAATTCCTTATGTTACACACACGGTTCGTTAAATATTAGCGGCTGATTCGCTTAGTAACAACAACATTAACATACGAGTATACGTAAGCTCGCTCCAAAGACGGTTCCACGAACGTCGAATTCTTCCGCGGAACCCGTTACACAATCATTTCGCAAGTGCAAACAACGGCTTCGTTAACCTATTAACCAGGGGGTGACGAATTAATTCGTCGGCTTCGCCTTTCGGCAGCTTCTCTACTGCTCTTTCGACCAATAATTCGCTCGCGTCTCGTTGAGAAACATGTCTCGCACGTTCGCGTCTCTTACGATCGCGGTCGCGAACTAAAGTAATGTACTAAATTCAAGGCAACAATTCCGAGATCGTGAGAATTTTAATTCCGATTATAATCGTAATGGATCAACGAAGAATATCAATTTCCGGTCGCCTACAGAAATTCGAGTTTGCATAAACATCCGCGGCTCGTTTATCATACTAATTTCACTGGTCTCGGGTTACACTGCTCGCGCTAATAAAACCATCGCCCGGTTAACAAGTTTCGTTTCCATTTAACAAGATAGCGTGGGTAGAAATTGTTTGGACTTGCAAAATAACTCGGCTACAAATCCTCTCAGGCCTTTTTTGTACAGATGTATACAGGGCGTTCCATACAAAAGCGATCGACTCGAAAGCCGACGCGTTTTATGGACAGTAGAACAGAAGTTCGCCTTAAGATTAGTCCACGGAAGCTTCGGAGAAAAGCTCTGAGAACGAATCTTCGGAACGAGAATAATATTTTCTGATCATACCGTTCTTCTCGGTACTAACAGATGCGTCCAACAATCGCGATTTTGTGTTTTCGGTAAAGAGTTGTTGAACGTTAGAATTACCGAGCACTAGAGATAAGGTTGACAAAACTCGAAAGATCCCGTAAATTTGGACTTTCATAAAAAATTTGTGTCAGGAAGATTACATGTAAGAATGATAACACTTATTTTCGAGGAATCTACGATTTTTTCTGCGAGATTGCATCTAATAAAATGTCATATCTATGCAGTTTGTTGAAATGAATCCCGTCAGTGAACGTGTTAATTGAAAAATAATTTATTCGGGAAATACGGCGTTTGTTCGTATAGAAGTGTTGAATGTTATGTGACGAAGAAAACATTCGTAGAACTTTGAGATTAAGCTTCTGTGGACTCGCCTGATTGTATGCCACGTTTCCGTATGATACAGTAATTTGATTAGCAATCGATTTGATTATTCAATGTCAGATAAAACGCGAATCATCGATGCGAGAAAAATAATTCCTTCTCCGGTCTCTGAGTCACTCAACTTTATATAAAATTCTTCCGCGAACAGATTACAGCAACGATTGATTAACAATGCGTAGGTAGATTAATAGTCAGGGTTCGCGATTCAATTTTACGTACAATGATTCAGGATCGAATGATATGTCCTGGCAAGCAATGATCCAACAACATCGCAATAATATTTCAAGTAATATGTAAAAACAATTACTGATCAATCACTGATGATACAGTAGAAACGGCGATTAGTTAAAGAGAGAAAAAAGACCTGTAAAAACTTATGTACCCCGTCAATGACTAGCTTAAGATATTATGCATATATATATATATATATATATATATATATATATATATACACATATATATGTATAGAGAGAGAAATATATATAATCTTGCTTTGTTTTAGCATAAATGTTTCAATGGCATTACACGGTTCTCTAAAATTTCTGCAATAGTGGCCATCTCCGACTGTTGTACTAGCGTGTTCCGTGAACATTTCGATGACTCACGATCGATTAATCCTTGCTGACCGCCGAAAGTAGCCTCAAATTGCGCAAACAATTTCTCTGACCTTAAAACTCAACTTGCCGGCAAAAACAGCTACGTTTAAAATAGAATATGTTCGACTGCAGACAATGATCGGACTGCGGATTTTATGCGTTCGTTACAAAAATCTGTTTATCCACACGCGCACGAATAAAGTTCTTTGTTTCACGATTTTAGTAATAATAATATAAAACATTTTTATCGCTCTAGGGAATATAGTGTAAACAATTCACCTGCCACAAGCTCGATAATTTTCTCTTAAGAAACGATCCTAAAAGAAATTATTGCTATCTCTCAGTAATAACTATCAAAAAATTGATTAGGAAAACTCCTCGATTGCTAAGCTTCGATTTCTAAAAGAATATTCAAATTGATAGAAGGAGAAACGAATTTCTATTCGACTCCCGACTCTCGCAACCGCTTCGGAAAATAACATAAAGATCCGCAGCCCAAGGACGGCCCATAAAAGTTCGACGGTGGAAAATGTCGTGCTTTAAAAACTGACCGAATAAAAGAAGTTTGCACGCGGCCAGCGGAGGACACTCGTAAAACAGAAATGTTAAAGAAATTTTATTGTTCTCCGATAATCAGCAGTCGGTTCGATGCATTTCTATATACGTGTGTAGAAAATGTGCAAAATCTAGCTACTCTCAAACCTGCGATTTGATTAATCATTCCTTATCTTATTATCCTTGACCCTGTACTCGTTACCATAGTTTCCTTTTACTGCATAATTTCTCGGTTTCGATCGTTGCTAGCGATAGTAAGGTACTACAGGAACGATTTGTAAAGTTGTATTGTTACACTGCGGATTTTATGCACTTATAGCGTAACACAATTGTCTAATGTACATGTTCGGTCGACACTGGAACCACCGGATTAGTCAGAGAATCCTATTAGATTTCTTATATTACAATTGCTAAAATGATAAACGGTGTGTGCTTCCCCCAACGAAATTGTCGAATAGATTCTATTTGTTCGGGCACGTAAAAATCTCGGAAAATATCTGAATAAATACAGTCTCGTTACTTTCATAAGGCAATACGAACCAGTCACGTTTAATCGACGGTAGTTCTAGTGTTAACGCTCCGATAAAGCTTAACGAGGTTCTAGTCCCATTCAGAACCCGATAGTTACCCTAAACAGAACAAACGAGCTTCCGTTTGATCGCAGTTCCCACGAAATTAAAGATCTATATCTGCATAAACATCCGCAATCTATAGTTGTTATGTACAAATAAACAAATTGCGCGCACGAATGCAGTTGCAGCGTAAAGATTTCCATGCGTGTGCTCCACGTATGTTAACTAAAAAAAGAAAACAAATATATTGTACATTTCGACGAACGGCCATTCGAATCTTCGTCGCTGTTCGATCGCGGCGATCAGCGACAGAAATTCAAGGACCAAAGCGATTGATTCGTGATCGCGTGTAATTTTCGTTTCTATTCTTTTTCTTTTTCGTTGATCGCGAGGCTTTCGAAAATCTTATTGCACCTCGCAATACAACAAATGTACAGGGTAAGTCGCCAGACACGAAACAAAGCGAAAAATCTGTGTTGAAGTCGAAGATGAAAGAAAATATCGCGATAGCATGTATAAAGGTATTCTGTAGAACGTGAATATCTTGTTAGCTACAAAAAATCTATGATCTACGCATTCCTTAAGTATAAAATATTAAAAAATTCCAATCGTTACCGCTATTAAACAATTTATTAACATTGCAAAAAATTCTTAATAATTTAACCTTGTTTTTTTAAAAAATTATTAAATACCTAAGGTGGAACGATGGATGTTAAATAATTTAATTCAACATGCATTATTCGTCTCAAGGTCATAACACTAGGTCATCGACCGTACCGTCATTCGTCGGACTGTGGAAAAAAAGTGCGTATGACCACCAAATCGCCTTGAAAATGAAACGAAGCAAAAGTTTCGTTTATGCTACGAAGATTGTCCTCTTTTCCACTTTGAATTACAACACAGATTTCGGTGCTCTAGTTGCTACGACTTGCCCTGTACAAGCGAGAGAGAAGAGCATTCGTGCACCACTGTCATCTGCATGTGATTGTGTAACGCTAGTTGACAATTGTTTGTATCTGTTGCGAGAGGATAGCAGGCCACGAATATTTTTGTCTGTCGCAGTACCTCCCTCCGCTAGACAGCAACTCTAAACGCTCACCGAGGTCCTTGAACCAAAACCAAGTTTGATATGCATGTCGCTATCATGCACTCTAAAACAAAGCGTACTCCTGCTATTGGCATGACGCTCGAACGGGAACAATAATTCGAGAACGCATGACATTCGACATCGGAACAGCTTCCTTTTTACACAGAATCGATTAACCCTCTATAGTTCAACCGTTACAGTTTGACCGCACCGTATGGACCATTCAAAAAGGCTAATTTTATATTAAATTTAATACAATAACGGCTTCCGGTTAACAAACAGCGCGCCGAATAGAAAATAACATATCACCATCGTGTGATCCCCACGCAACAAGACGTCTTTAGAAAACAGACTACCGTTCTATAAAGGGTTAAAAGCTTCGACACGAAAATTACAACGCTGCCACGGCTAGCCAGCGAAGAAACTCGATTGCCTCGGCAACTGTCTGTCCGCAAGGGCAGCGTATGCCACATAATTTACTTAGCCTATGATTCTACCTTACGCTATGGCGTCGCTAGTGTGATCCTCGCCGTCACATTGCACGATAATATGATACAAAAGTAACCCATTTTTGTACATGCTTCCACAAACGAGGCCATTATTCGCTTTTCTATCTCTATCGTGTCCTGTTTAACCAGTTTCTCAGTCATATATCCCAGACACTTCGCGTAGAAACAGCATCTGACCTCTCGGGGACGTGGTCGTCCCTGACAATTTCTCGGCCGGTTTAAAAATACTATATAGTCGTAGAAAACCAAACACAGGACAGGTTTGGCGAGCACCTAGAAACGCGGTACCGTATTGCACCAGCTCGGTCTGTTTCTTGTCCGATAGTCCCTGTGCAAAGACAGTGGTCCAAAACCGGTTACACTGCCGCGGGTTGCCACTGTCTACAGAGCCCCTTCATTGGATAGTACTTGGCACAACAGTCACTTTACTGTACTGTTCGTCGGACTGTCCAGCAGTGGTCTGCGGTAGCGGCTTCTCGAACCTCTCGTGCTGTACGTATGGCGATGACACGGAGGACGTCCTGTGCTGCTCCAGCTTCGGGTTCTCCGCTATGGTGACGTAGCCGGTGTTCGGTTTGCTGGTGATGATTGGCTTATCGACGTCCAGCTTGCCGGCTGGGTGCGCTCCCGCGGGCCAGTAGTGCGCGTACGCGGTGTTGTCCTCTTCGCCTTTGTTCTCCGTTGTCTCCGTCGCTTCCGGTTTCCCTATCTGCTGTGGCTGCAGTCTCTGAAACACGGAGCTAGCCAGTACGTACGGCTTTGAGCCATCGGTCGTCGAAGAGTCCGGAGGATCAGCTTTAGGTGACGCTTCCGGAGAAGTCGGTAGATAGCTTGGCTTCTTTGCCATCTCGGAGATCGAGGACACCGAGACGTACGGCTTCGACGGGGAGTCCATCGTGGGCGGCAAGGATGGCGGACTAGCGAACGAGGAGACGAACGGTTTGGAGCACGCGTCGGTCAGAGACGTTGATGCGAACGGAGCGGCTATCGTTGTGCTCCTTGTGTTGTCGATGCTGCTTAAAGCAAACGGCTTCTTCAGCGAGTCGATCAAACCTGTTTTGACATATGGCTTCGACGTCTTCTCGGCGGTGGAGAACGGTGTCAGAGCCTCCAGTTTCGCCTTCGATTCCGTGAACGCCAGGTCGTCTAAATCCCGAAGGGTGCCCATCGGCTTCTTGTCCTTTTGTTTCTGCTCCAAGGAGGCTAAGGTTATGTAAGCGTTGGGAGGCTTGGTCTCCGCTTTGATTGGTATCAGTGTCTTCGCCGTGGCATCGGTTAAGTTACTGTCATCCTCGGATTTTGATTTCATTGGTTTCGGAGCCGCTCCTATCACGCTGTAGCCACCCGTTGTTGTTTCTTTGGGTACTGGGCTAGGGTTGCTAGATAGCTCTTCGGAGGACGGCATGCTGATGTAGCCGGTCGAAGACCATGTGTGCTGCGACGTTGTGAGCCCGGTGCTGTCGGTTAAGTTTGGCGTCGACCGTGCCAGCGATAACGAGTCCCCGATTATTGGCTCGCCTGTCTTCGCCACCTTTACGTACGGCTCCCAACGAGCCGTTTCTGCAGTAAAACCGGGTCTTGTTACTCCGACGTTCCTCTGTCGCAAGCTCGAAGACTCCCAAGGCTGCAATGTCTCCATCAGCTTGTTCGGCGACACTGGCATGGGGTCTATCTCCGTGCCACTATCACTCGAGACCTGAGAGTCGGATGTGAGCGAAGAAGTGACGGATTCTTGACCACTGGAGCAGCCGCTCGAATCTGCTGATGATTGCCGGATGTGCTGTTCACCACCCTTCTGTAGAAGCTTCTATAATCAATATTAATAAAGCATAAATAACAAATATAGCCGGATGGTTATACAGGGTATCCCACTAACTCTGTTACAAAGTGATATCTCTGTTATTTTTCATGATACACGACATATCGAAAGGACTAATTATTTGATTCGATGGGACATGTATTATAGCGGGAAATTTGTCCTTTTGACATTTCGCGTAGCATAAAAAATACGGGAGATATCGCGTTGTAACAGAATTAGTGGAATACGCTGTATAAAGCAATAATTCTTAAGAGAACGGTGTATTACCATGTTGGGCGCTAATCCCGGCGGTAGCTTAACTCCGACGTCCTGCATGGCTTTACACTTCATCCACATTCTACAATAATGAAATGAAATAAGCCAACATACCTTCGATAAACTATATGAGAAAGGATATACGTACCTCTTCGAGAGATGTGCAACACAGAGAAGCACTGCAATGACGCTAACACCTCCTATCACCCATATCATAACCCAGACGCTGAACGACGGACCTATCACATAATCGTTTATCATATATTAGTAAACGGTTCGATGACTCATAATAGATTAACACTAGGTTTACGGGACGCATCAAAATTACGCTGTTACGTTATTGGTACTAGGAAAGGTAACACAGAATATTCGAATGATTTTACCATCGCTGTAGCAATTTCCCTCGCCCGGATCGGACCACTCTCCTGCCAGATGCCTGTTATCAGACGCGATGTTAACAGCCCTCACGCGAAACTCGTATAATTGCTCCCTTCCCACAGTCTTACAGTCGGGTATTGGCAACTGGGCCTCTGTAACGATTACATCAATTACATTAAAATATGAACACACCTTTTCGACGGAGAACTTTTTGTTTTTTGTCCATTACCTGTTTTGGTACTGTTTTGTATATCACCGTTCCGCGTCGATATTTGATAGTAATTTAAATAACCGGCCGCGATATCAGGTTTCTTCCACTTGACGGCCACTTGACTGGAGTTTATGAATCTCACGTTAGGCACGTCGATCTTTCCAGGCACTCCGATCTTTGTGGCTTTGTAAATCGTTGGTGACCTCACGCTACAGGACACGGTGCACGCTGCCACACTGATGCTGTAAATCGTGTGGACCATGAGATTCTTGAGTTCTATATGGTTCGCTTCCTCGACCTTCTGCGCTTTACTGTTGTAATACACTTCGTAGTATCTTAAAACACCGTTCATAGCATCCGGAGGCTTCCACGTGATGAACATCGTCGTGTTGGTCACATTCGTCACCTTCACGTCTTGCGGTGGTGTCGTCGGAGCAGCTTCCAGCGTCGTGTTGTACAAAGGATCGCTGTGCAATCCTTCTTTGTTCTTCGTCAACACGGCGACAGATAATCTGTAGGTTGTGTAAGGTTTTAAATTGGTCACTATGCCGTGGATGGTGTGAGGATCCGCTCTTATCGTTGTGTTCAGCTTCGGGCCTTTACAGTTCAAGTTGTACGGCGATACTATCGGGCAATAATATATGTTAAATCCCTCTACGATTCCAATGCGATCGGAACAATCCAGCTTCCATCCGACTTCAATGTAGTCGGAGCCGATTCGGTTTATCCAAACGGACTTCATTTTGCCAACGATCTTATCGTGAATCACGGTGCACGATGCCCAAACCATACCGCTGCTCCCTTTGTGGGTATTCGTGGAGATAGCGAATTGGTAGAGCTTGTTAGGATCCGGCACGGTCATGTTGAAGATCGTCGTGTTCTTGCTTACATGCACCCAATCTAGATAACCCTGCAATTATCAATTTCGATATGAATAGATTTCAGTTACCGAATATCCGCGGTTGCTAACGATTACATACGTTGCACTGATAAGGGCGATCCCGGTTATCGTTATCACACCAAAAAATGGTGTAATCTGTGATTTCTGTGCTCATCATAGGTGGCTTCCAAGACAGCTCGTACAAACCCCCGTGGAATGCTATTTTCGTGAACGCTATTGGTCCGTGCGGTACTGCGGAACACACATAAATTATAGTCATCTTTCGTGAATTTTGTACATTATAAGTAGATTGCACTGTCCAACAAATCTTAACCTCCCCCGTATATTTCTGAAGGAAAAAGTCTCAAAGACTGAATTTTCAAAATAAATTCTTAAATTTTAAAATTAAATTTTTTAAAAACAGAAGATGTTGGAAAAACCAGCTGTAAGAATCGCCTTCGTCATCGAAACGCAAAATTATTGTTGAACAGCGTTATAATTTTGTTCACTCTTTATTATCTTACTTTCGTAGTGACTAGGAACAAAAATTTTAGCGCGCTCCTTGTTCATCCCGACAATGTTCGTCGAAACGATCTCGAATCTGTAATAGTTGTTCAGATTGATCCCATTGAATTTAACGTATGTCTCTGTCGTTTCGTTAGGACAGAGCGACAGTTTCTTTCCGTTCTCTTCAACGTGGTCGATCTTATACGCGAAATTGTCGCCGTTCTGCAAGTAGTCCGGTATAGTTTGCCAATACAAATACACGTCCCTGGTGAGACTGTTCTCCCCCGCTACCTCGAAGCTCCCGATATCGGTTTTTGGAGAACGGCCAGGTACTAAAATACCAAGTACATAGAAATGAAAGAAAGAAAAGGCGAAACACCCTGTAGAATACCTAATGGCAAAAATCGTGTGGCTTACCTGTTGGCGATGTTCTGAACGTGACCACGCTAAACTCACTCCATTTATTATGTTCCCCTGTAGCAACAGCACTCTTCATAGAAACCCGTACATCGTACGCGGTGTTAGCATACTCCAGTCCAGAGAGATTATAGTTTCGCTTGTACGTGTGAACCTCGTTTGTGATATTAATCACCTAAAAAGAAAGTACAAGATATATTATATTGCTTAACTCCCATACGGTCTTTTGGTAATTTCTGATCAATTGAAAAATTGTTTGCAAAAAGAATGCTTCCCAAAACATATATCGTTTTGCTCACCTGCCACGCGTCTTTAAGATGCCAATGATCCTGGTACATTATTCTATGGTGCAAGCCAGGTGGAAAGTTCTGCATAGGAAAAGGCACGCTCCAGTGCAATAATGCACTGTCCGATGTTTTATTAATCACCGATAGATTGGCCGGTTTTGCAGGAATAACTGGAAACAGTTACCATTATCATTACAATCGAAGTGGTCCAAATTGCAAGTGTAAAAGTAAAAGGATACGAACCATGAGCAAAATGATGAAATTTGTATGTAAAACTGGTATTCCCTAGCACGTTCTCCACATTTAAGATGAATGTATAATATTCGTACGGTTGGCGGTAAATCGGGTTCGTTGATGTGTCCCACAAACATGTATTCGGCGGCAAATGTACTCGTGGTTTTTCCTGCGGGCAAGGATACAACTTTCGTCCTGCTCTTCCCGGTAATTTGAACACAAGCGTGAATCTTGTTGTAACGTAATTCTGGGCGGGATCCCACGAACATGTTATGTTCTCCCAGTTGTGAGATACGCAGGTGAAATTCTTCGGTTCTTTAGGTTTATCTGTTGGTACATATTACAATTAGGAAACTCGTGGGTAGCCGTGGAAAAAATTTTATCTCTTCCCGAAAATAGATTCTAATCAGTTTTTTTTGCGTATAAAAAAAAATTCTAGGCGAGAGTAACAGAGATTAAAATTTCCTTCTAAATGGTTCTCTTTGTGTAAAAAGGTCTCTGCAGAAATTCTTATCTTGAATGATAGTCGAGTATGGATTCCAAGATACGTAGCACATTAAATGATACTTCTATAATTTGAATGCAGGCTCTTATGTCTGTGAAATATCTCTTGACCTATCCTGATAAGCATATGCATGAATGACACTATTTAGGTAGGAATTCATGCTGTCAGCATAACTCAGATAACCAGAGACACTTTTACCGAAACTGGGAACCATTTCAAACAGTATTATTCGATGACACAATACTCACATCCCACTACAACTTTATTTAAACAAATTGCTTCTGCTTTCTTGTTGGAGTCGTTCTGTGGTCTCAATTTACAATAATACATGTCCTCCGCAGGAGGAGGTTGTTCTACATCCAATGATATTGTGGTTTCATTAATGATCGTGATAAACTGTGGTTCCATTTCTTTGTTGTTTCGAAAGAATACCAGATCTGAAGCATTTCTTCCAGGCAACGTCTTATTTAATATACAAAGTATTTTTAACGATTGACCATACTCGAGAACAATGTCTCCTTGAGGCCAAGTTCCTTGAAAGAAAGATTTATAATTGTGTTTATAATTGTTACTATGATGTTCCTGATGAAATAAATTGTTAAGTTGCCTCGAATGTGAGCTTACACTGTACGTCCACAGTGCATTAAATATAGATACATACATTTAGCTTCTACGCTAGAATTCCAAAAAGAGTAGAAAGGTGCTTGCATGCTTTATTTATAAACCCGGCTAAACTCAACCAATTCGAGGAACAGATAATTATTGTTTCGGTTACTTTTAAACTTACTTCCTGGTGTTTTGAGGCCGTGTGCACACTCGTTGTGATCTGCACTGCATAATAATGTACACGATAAAACAATGATAGGAATTAAAAATGTTCTCCAAAAACAATTTCGCCACTGTGTACCAACTCTCTTGGTAGTAGGCACCATCAAATTTCTGTCTGCCCTTGTTCTCCGCGAATTGTATGTATTAGCGCACACATAACTATTTGAGATTTGTTTCTGTTTTTGACAATGCATTAAATCACAATTACAGGTAAAACGGTTAACATCTTCGCTCGATGTACAATGGTCAAGCGAACATATTCCAGAAGAATAGTCGATACTTGCTGAATATTCAGCTGTGTCACACGATTCATTTTCTATCCTACTTAGAATGTCTTTCTCCGCAGGGAGATTATTACTTATACCATTTTTACATCGTTTAAAATCGCAGCACGGTGTCTCCGTCATTCTACACGCATCCAAAGATCTAGAGACATCGTGTTTCAACGCGATTTCTGTATTCGACAATGATATTCTAAACATTTCTCGTACAGGTCCTTCGGAATCTGCTTTGGTCGAAGACATCTTGTGATCCCATCACTGAAAAAAAATATACAGTTGTATCAATCACCGAAAAACGTTTTTGTTGCAAGAAAAACTGGCTACAACAGCACTAACAATAATAAAGCTTTTGCAACAAGGCTTGACCATATAGTTTGAAAGCCGAACCAAGACTGAATCAGAAAACTCAATCCTTACGCATGACCAAGATAAGACAGACACTAATGAGATGGAGTATAGTTCCGATTGGTAAATCCTGGGTCGTGACATTTTACTTCATTATTTTCATGCAAACAGTTTCCAATAATTTCTTATCTAATGTTTCTCTTACTATTAAATCAATCATAAACAGTATTGAATCTTGGAATAGAATAGAATAGTTAGAATCCTAATTAGGAGAGTACAAGTTTGTGTTTGAAACAATTTTTGTACGTACATGTATTAAATAATATTTGAAATAAGACCTAACAGTGGGCATTCTCCCAGGTAACATATTGCTAGATGAATTATTCATCTAGCAGATTATATTATAGCATTGTTCTATACATTGCTCTCAAACAAAATTTTCTTTAGTTTCAGAAATATCGCATAAGTCGAAAATTTACTATAACTCTTCTGCAAATACTAATTTTTTTCAAATTTTTATAAAAACTTCTGAATTTTTTATATAAACCTCTGAAGCATTTTTGTACCAAAATATTGTTTAAGAAAATTTCATTAATTTCGCTGGACTGGCGATAACGTTCTAGTGAACATCGAAGATTAACAATTGCGAATTTCTTAATAAACTGTCGAATTGTTGTTTAGCTTGATAAATGTTTTCGAGATTATTATTTCAGAGTAAATGATTCTCTTATATCTGTAAACGATTCTTATCGTCCAAATACTTTTTGGCGGAGAATAACAACAAATAGTAACAATAACAACAAAAATCAATAATAAAACGGGATCGGACGTGGAGAGTAAAAATTCGAGTAATACTGAGTGCTCCATCGTTCTATTAATCTACGCTGCTAACTAATTGTAAGTATTTTCTCAATCGCTGTCGTTATTTACTAGAAAAGTTTAATTATATCGGAGTAAGAGGAAAATATTGATAACTCGAAAACGTAATCAGTCATCAGGGCTATAGAGGAAGCGAGTGAAAGAGCGAGAGGGAAGCAGAGTGGCAGCAAGAGAGAGAGAGAGAGAGAGAGAGAGAGAGAGAGAGAGAGAGAGAGAGAGAGAGAGAGGGGAAAAAAGAAAGACCTAAAAAAGGAGGGAGAATTCTACATATACATATGCGCGACGTAGCATGCACACGGCCATGCGGCGTGCAGAAATTATTTAGCACGGTGTGGTACAGGGCCGTTTCTGTAAAACTGCAGAACATTTCCCGGAGATATTCGAGACGCGTATCGCGTCGGGAACGTTACGATCGTTTATTTACGAGCATACGCCGCGCTGTATCCACGACGTAACGCGTCTCCGTGGTAGATGATCGTACCTCGTATCCCGTCTTGTCGCGTGTATACAGGGTGTTGCGGATGTTCCGCAATTAAATCGACAACCTCCGTCAGTCGTCAATAGACTGAGGATTGTTATGCAGTAACATGAGAAACATAAAACAGGAAATATATAAAAAAGAACACTATCATTTTATTTCGAATTCACGAAAATAACTCTTTAATCCCTAAAATTCACTAAACGTGTATGTTTTTCATTTCTGTTAACTCCAAATCAAATTCTACTAATCTGTTATCGATGTTTAACCATTGGTAAAACTATAAAAACAGTATACATTTTCTATTTTTTAGGAAACTATAAACAACAAAGAAGTTCAGTAATGATTGTAGATACAAAAAGAAAAGAGATCAACATTTTTACACTGACTCGTTATTATACGAGAAGGGGTTAAGGGTTAGGCTGCTACGAAACGGTGAGATCTCTTTTCTTGAAAATGACGAGGAATGTAAACAGCGATTGACCCAAGTCTTGGTACTTCCTTTTTCATCAGATTATTTAGACTGTTTGTCTCTTTTAAAATAGTATTTGACATGATCACGTTGCTCGAATATTACGTTTAAAAAATTGAATATCGAGATCATTTTAATGAGATAACAGTATCGGAATCCGAATCTGATAATGAAGCAGATCTATTGTTTATACACGTTTCGAAATAACTTCTGCGCCACCGAGAATTGTCGGTTTAATTATCGGTTTAGTCGGCGGACACCCAGTATAGCGTCCGTGTGGCAGCTCCCATAACTGTGTGAGTTCTCATGAATGCTTGCCTGACGTACACAGAAGCACGCACGGCCACACGCACGCCATATAATGTACACGCGAACAATGCTTGTAATGAGGCTGGCTGGTGCGAACCATACGAATTTCCGTGTCCGATCACGGATCCGATGATACACGGACGTCCGATCGGCCTACAAACAGTCCACCAGATCTGAATATCGTGGTTCTGGTATCACGGTGAAACGACATATTTCGCGAACGGTGGGAAAGTCCAAAGCGGTCGCACGTCCATTATCGAATCGTTCCTCGAACGTCTCACTCACCGTCAGCGTACGATCGACGAGTTCCCGGGGATTCTGCCGCATCGTGCCAGCAGAGATTTCGCGTTGGTCGCCACTTCACCACATCAGAACTGAACGAACACTTTTGGAACGGTCGAACGCGGACCCGTTCTGTCGCGACACGGGTATATCCTTTGGTCACCGTAACGCGCTCCGAAATATCCCGACAAACACACAGGCCGCACTCTAGAGCGAATCTCGCACACGAAACACGTAGCCACGGCACGTATCGCGAATCGCAGCCGCAGAAATCGGCCGTGTCACTTCATATTCGCGAAAAATTCTGTTTACATTCGCCCAGAGGGACCCACGAATAAATATATACGAGACACATTCTGGGTAAAATACGTGCGATCAATCGACAGTGGTGCCAACATGTCGGCGACTGACGATCGAGAATCTCGAGATCGAACGCGACGCGGTCGAATCGCCTCCTCTTACGATTCCTCGAATTTCAAGATCTTTCGGATGTTTTTGAATGATCTATCCGATCGTTCTGGGGAAACGTGACTCCGTACGGGATGGGAAAAACACGTTTCGGGCGTTTCAGCTTGACGACATTGGCTGACGTCACGACGAAACGTCAAGCGACGCATTCTCGGAAATGTAGGCGCAGGCTTCATTGTTGACCGCGATATTTCTCGAATGGCGCGGTTTTTGAAATCGCGAAATCGATCGGTTTCTTGCTCCGATCTTTCTCGCACGATTATGAGCTATAGAAACAACCAAGTAGGTATATTTGTTCAAATTTTTATGTAACATTTGCTAAGATTTACTACAAAGTAACGAGGAAATTAGGGATGTTTTGTTTATTCATTAACTTGGATCATGGAACTGTAATCTACACTGTTGAAATGAGAGTTGCTCGAATTATTGATGCTTTAAAGAGACTGCATTTCGTAAAGAAAAGTAAAAGAGAAATACACAAATCTTCCTTAGGACCTGTACACAATAAAGGCGACGCTACAAGTTTTCCTTTAACTTCATTCTTGTACAAGAAAAATAGTTCAAGATTGGTGGCACCTAATTCAAAAGTTCAAGTAAATGAATTGTTTAACATATTGAAATTATACGTCTTATGTACATAGTTCTGATTAATATCTATCGAACAGGACTTAATTTTAATTAAAGGTAGAATTTTTATTTGTAACAATATCGATCTCTTAAATTTATTCGTGTAGTTGTAACGAAGTTATAATCAATGAAAATAACGTGCATATACAATATTAAACAGTTCGTGAATGCATCTTGGCAAGAGACAATATCGCAATATAAGTACAGAAGACATGGAGTTCATTTAATGTAAAAGTTACAGTTGTTAATACATTTCTATTGAAAAATTATTTCTTCATTGATGAAGCTTATAATTATCAATAATAATATTGTATAACTTTTTAGAAATTGATACACATATATATAAATATTTATATATATATGTATGTATATATATATTTACAATTATTTTGAACTTGTTTATAATATCCTACATAATATACAAATGGTGTATATATATACGTATATAATTATAAAAAATAAACAGAATAATTATGATGTAGGAAAAAGTATGATCCGTCTGTAAATGCAATTACCGCTGCTTATCGTTTATACACGATAGACGGAAAAATTGCTTATGTAAACAAACAATGAACAGCGACAATTTTCACGCTCATAAATGCTCCGATTTTTTTTCTTTACATGAATTAGGTTTAAAAATATAGTTTAATTCGTTCTTACTTGATTCGTTTACCGAACATTCTCGACCTAGTCGTTATGAACTTACTAGTAAAAAAATAGATTTATTAGTTTTTACTTAGTTAACGTGCCTAAGTGTCGCAAAAAGACAGGAAGAGGTTGTTTTGACAAGAAAACTTTTTGCCCGATCTGATTATTACAGACATTACCGGGTAATCAGTAGACTTCGGAACTTTATGCACTTATTGCATATGAGAAGTTTAGAAAGAATTGCATAATTTTTTTTACATAATCTTCCGTAATTATGTGGAACGAGATACTAATCGAATTTAATGCAACTTCATTTTATTCATAACTAGACTGCGGACCTTCATGCAAAATAAAAATCGTCTGCGTCGATTGCAAGAAATAGAAACTAAATTGAATGTTATATCTTCCATTCATGATTTTGATAGAGGAGAAATCATATATCGACATCTTGAATTTTAAAAATTTTTCAACAATTTCGTATTTAATCTTCTCAATTTTGCTAGAAATGCATAAAGATCCGCAGTCTGTTCATAATGTATTGTAACGTTTTACGAAGACAATACAATTTTATGGAGTTTCAGTCTCTTTGAAATTGTTCGCAAGAACTTAGATTTGCATAAACTTCCGTTGTATCGTAAGAATGAGAACGTTTCAAAAGAATTTTTTTTAAACAGTAAATGCAGTTCGTCATCGCATCGATTCTCTGCACCTCTAAGTGCATCTGCGTCTTTGGTTGTATCAGCACTTAATTTAATTATTGCTAGACGTAGTTATTTCGTATAGTTATAATAAATACTTAAGAACAAAAACAGTATCGACAATATCTTTTCATTTTTTTTTTCAAATGCTGCACACGCTTTAAGACAACACAACAGTCAAATGGTAATCCATTAAACTCTACAAGATCAGTATAATATTCGTGCTAAGAAAAATGCATGAATCGATGATCAAGGCCACAATAATGTTACAGGATGAATGGTTCCAGTGTATACAATTAACCAAAAAGAGATTCTGAGAATGTCAAATGTAGTTAACATCTTTCCAGTCTACAATTTCTCGTATTTAAGACGTTATATCAGTGCACGATTATCTTCCTATATAAATACTAAAATAGCTTTCCATGCTTTACGAGAGTATCAACACTATTTGCGAATGCAAATAGATCATACTCCACTGAGATTCACGTTTCACATGTCTTTCTAATTGTATATAGTCTTGTACAATCGATTCTAGTATAAAGTCATACCTTAAAAATGCAATAATCACGCAATACGCGATAAAAAGAAAAAAAAACAGAAAATTCTCAAGACTCTCTTCTCGGAAGCTAACATTTAAACTTACAAAGTATATTATTATACTTTATCGAATTAACAATATAGTCAGGACCAAATAGTGTTGTATCGCTTTCATGGTAAAAAACCCTTATCATAAATATCGATTTTTGGATGAACAGCAGTTTAAGAAAACGAAAAGTCGGACTTTCTGACGTTTTTTGGGGTGCACACCCATCTCGGGTAATTTGAATAAATGCCTGCGCGGGGTGCCCTCATCAATCGGTCGAATACTTAATTGGTCGATTGTGAGATTACTCTACAACGAATATAAATTCAATAAACGTTTTACGATCGCTTCAAAAGCTCAAGCGTTTTACTTAGTAAATTTTCGTTTTGTTATTAAATATTTGGAACACGCGCAAGGCACAATACTCTCAAGCTATCACACGTGTTAGGATGAATTAATATTTCTCGTCCTCTCTCGGTAATTAGATTTGTTTAAATACAGAGTTAGCACCAGTCCAATCTTGGTTAGAGTGAGCAAGTATCGTCCCTATAAATCGGGAATTTTACGAGTCACAATCGCAGCTGCAAGGAAAAAGATATTCACGCATTCCTTCCTTCAACTGAAAGTTCGTAAAAGATGATCTCTTACTATAAATTAATATTAATACTATCAGTATAGTGTTTCATTGAGAATCAACAACCATGTCCTCGGTTATGTTACTAAACTGTAATACATATAGAATTCGAAGCTCATATAAAATAATAATAATACGTATCAAATATTAAAAAGCTTGAATGACATGTGAATAGATGTATAAACACTTGATTCCCATGTGTCATATATAGAAAAGAAAGTATTGAATCTTACTACATACCTACATATATGTATAACCAACTCCATAAAATATTATACAATATAACACATTGTTTCCCTTTTTGCACCAGACAGTTCTGTACCGATTCTCTTAGTACTGCGTAACAGTATTAATCTAACACTCGCTGCAATAAAACAACCTCTTGCAAATCATTCTTTCCTTTCTCTGGTATTGTCTTTAAAAAATTGTTTCATTTCTTTCGTACTACGCGATACCTAATTGTTAAACTCAGAAGCATCGAGTCGAAAAAGAAATTATTCGGGGGTAAAAGTTATACGGAGGCAACGTTAGCATTAGTAATCGTCACTTGCAAGGATTAATGGCGGTGTGTTACTAAAAAAAATGGTTAATCTCATATATTCATATCGTAGAGGTGTGGAAGAGCACCTACCACTGAAGGCATCTGACAACCACGTCGAACCAAAAGTCGAACGGATGGCCCACCGTTTCGTATAATTTCGATTGCCTCCGTGTGAGTCATGTTTTTCGTGTTAATTCCATTTATCTCGATTATTTGGTCTCCGACCTGAAATGTAAGAATGCAATACAGATCCTTGGAACAGCTATCGCTTTACTGACACACATTCTATTTTATTAATAGCTCATCTCTTACTCTCAATCGATTATCAATAGACGCGGGACCATTCTCAGCAATTTGCAACACAAATAGTGGCATATTTTGAAATTCACGCCCGCCGCGAATACTAAAACCAAATCCTCGGGTTCCACGTGTTAATTCGACCGCGTGGTATTGGCCTCCGTCTCCGTCACACGTTGGTTCATCCTGCGATAATTTATATTATATACACAGGATGTTCGAAATACAAAATGAAATGTTTTGTTCACAGAGTATTCGTACAACATCCTCCTCAGAATTTATGATAAAAACATTTTAAAACAATATTCTTATGTGGAGAATTGGTGTATCCCTACTCTTGAAGACATTTAATCAAAACCACTCGTGTAATTAGTGAGCAGTACCTTTTGAGACAGAGACGTATTACTGCAACAATCGTCGAGTGGGTAACCGATCGTCAAAGTAACAGAATAACCTGAATCCTTGATTAAGTTCACGATATCCTTGTGACAGACGTTCGTGATATCCACGTGATTAACGGCAAGAATATGGTCTCCAACGTTCAACCGGCCGCATCTTTCCGCAGGCGAGCCTTCAATTATCCTACCGATAGTCGAGCCAGCTTTGTTCACCGAGGAAATAATCACGAAGCCAAAACCTTCGTTTTCCATTCGAGTGACCGTCACGTCGTAAGGATACTGGTGATTCATTTGTCTACTGTACGGGGCCTGTAGATTTTCTGGAAGATGTTCCTGGGTGTTAATTCGACGTCGTATTCCTAAAGTAACTCTGCCATTTTGAGCTGCAGCGATCATCAACTGGACGACATGGTGGTGTGACGAGTTCAAAACACTCTCACCGTCGACTGACATGATTAGATCGCCTGTATTCAGTCTGTTGTCCAAATCGGCTGCACCACCAGGTACAATGTGTCCGACAGAGACCTGCTAACAGTTCGATTATCAATACCTTCAATTTTTATCAATTGTACAGGATGTCTGAGTTAAAAAGGATCACCTAAATATTAGAGTTGTGCGAGAGTTCGACAATATCGGCTCAGGACGGATTCTCGACCCGATAACTCGCACACCTCTACTAAAAATATCTGTCTTATTTATCATTAGACTGTGGATTTGTATGCTCAATAAAAATTGTTTGTATCGATTACAATAAACAAGAGTCAAAACAGACATTTTTTCCTCTTTTAATCATTTTTACCATAAGTGCATAAAATCTGCAGCCTTGTACGAAAAAATTTCTCCGGATAAAGTTATACTATTCTTAAAGTCAAGATGTTCACGGCATAACAATAAAGAAGCAAATATTTGGGCGATTGCATTTAGCTAAGACATTCTGTATATGTTAGCAATTTATGTTCTCACTTGAGATCCTTCCTCGGTGCCACCAACTATTCTAAATCCGAAGCCTGTATCCTGTCTCACTAATGTCACCAACGTTTCTATCCATTCTATGTCAGGCACAATAGGACATACTAGTTCATTGGTGTACTGGGTATATCTAAAATCGAACTAATGTTAATTCAACGGAACTTACACGGAAATCTGTGAATGAAATTTATGCTTACCGTGGTATAGAACTGGAATGTGGTTGCTCATGTTCAAAACTCGTGGTTTCCTTACGCTTATCCCATATCTCCCCAGTGTCAACATTCTGCTCCTGACCGATAGAGTACACATTGTAATCTTGCTCGCTGTACTGCGAATGGGACTGCGTCGTGTACAGCTCTTTATAGTAGTCCGAATGCAAGCATCCGTTTTGTTTCAGCATGTTATCGTGATGAGGTATGTCGATAGAATACACATCGTTGTTTATGTTCAATTTGTCGTTCGTGACCCAATCTCTTTTCGCGGTGTTTCGCACCGAATCGTCGTCGAGATTAGTCATCGTAGCGAAATTATCGGACAGGTTCGTTATGTTGGCCTTGTACGGGTCAGTATAGTACATGCTGTGAGTATATTCGCCGTACTTGTATCGGTTATCTAACGGGTTTAGCTCGTTTTCGCTTTGCTCGTTCCAATTCGGTCTAATTGCATTCGTTGGCGACTTAGGGCGATTTCTAGTGTCTATCAGCGGTGTCTTTGGTCGACTCGGTACGACAGTCTTCGTTTGAGTGCTGTAGATATCAGCGGTCGGTGTTTTACTTCGAAAAAAGTCTTGCGAGTTCTTCTCCTTCTTCTCGTTCGACTTTGACGTTGTTCTTTGTACATGTATCAATGCTTCCTCGTTGCGCGGACAATCTTTCAGCACCTGCACCACCTCGGAGTGGCACATGTTTCTCACATTAATGTCATTTATATTAACCAGAATATCACCCTCCATCAAATTTTTGCAACGCTGCCGGTCCAAGATCTTCTTGACTTTTTGACCGTGCGCAGAATCCGCTATTGTGAATCCGAACCCCATGGTCCCCTTCACGATCGCGATACTAAGAAATTCAGGTTTGGAAGACAACGGTGAATCTTTGCAATCGTTCATGTCGTTGCTCTCCGACAGAAGAATGTCGGTGCTGCTCGGTCGTTTAATCGTGTTGATCTTGTCCGAGATACACAGGTCCGGCATCGAATTCACAGAGGTGGTGGCGAGATTCTCTCCGTTTTGGAGACTATGCACCGGCAAGAACGTGGAGTCCAGGAAATTGAAACGACCGTTGCTTTGCAAGGTGGGATCCAGATCCATGTACATCCTGGGATCTTCTGTTAAAATATCTGAAGCGATAGAATTTATTCTTCAAACGGATGCATGTAGAAAACATGATCTTTACCTGGCGCGTTAACAGCAATTGTAGTAACAACTTCCGTGTTAGGGTCGTTCGGATCGAATGGCAACGGATAACCCCGACACACCTCCAACGTGACAGTCTCGCCGCTACCAATTGATTTAAAAACATTCACCATCTCGTTATGAGTGAATCCCAAAACGCACGTGTCGTTAACGTATACCAAAACATCCCCTGCAATTAGCATTGTTCTAGGTTTATCGATTCGTATTATTGAATGTAGTCTCTAATATGGTTTCATAAATTACCAGTTTGCAATTTTCCATCCAACCACGCAGGGCCATTCGGTACAACGCTTTTTATTTGTAAAAATTCCTCCACCGAATCGTCTCCGCCAACAATGGTAAACCCTAGCCCTCTCGAACTCTTTATTAACGTTGTTCTTATCTTCTGACCCTTCAGTTTGTCAGGATTCCTAGTGAAATTGGGACTCTTCCTTTCCCCTAAACTTTGCTGAGCCCTTTTCGCTTGCAATACTGGATTTTCATACTGGGTTCGACGATTTACATGATCAATGAAGTATGTTCCATACAGTGTGTCATCTATTTTCTCCCAACCATATGGTAATTCGTCATCCAAACATTCTTCCAAAGATCTTTTTTGAAATTTGGATAGCCTTGGGTCCAGCCAGTGTGAAGTACCTGTGTTGTGGCTGTAATACACACAAGTGTTTTAATTAATCATGAAACGATTGCAATTGATTCCAAGCAATCAGTGTGCAGCAACCCTCCGTAAATCATATTGTTACTGGGATCGCTGATTGTATGAAAATTGTAACACCAATTGGCCAATTTGTGCCAATACACGATGATGCACACTTCATCACATAATTTAAACAAATTTTCATACAATAACCAGCCCTAGCTACAATGTGAATCATCAAACTATTTGGTACATCATGTCACATACTCTATAAAATATACTTCTCCCGTGTCAGTGTAAGCCTTTTCCCAATTTGGTGGCAATGGTCCTAACTGGTCTTCCGTGGCTTGATTACGACTCCTGTTGCCATGTTCTTGATTGGGTATCCCTGTATTTGGTTCTGAACTTGAACTATACAAATACGTAGGTGGCATACGATGACCAGTTTCATCGGTTCCACTGATAGCTAATACCTCCTTATCCATGCTCTCTCCTGTAATTACACATACATTATAACAAGCAATTGTAGCAGTAACCACACAAATTACAAAAAGCAAATTACAAAATTGTTTTACCATCATTGGTATTATCAATGGACGTTGTATCTTCAGTTTTTGTAGCCATTTTACAATTCTCAAGTTCCACCTTAATACCCTACTGAATAATAACAACAGTAATAGAGCATTGAGACAAATATAAAAAAAAATCTGTAGTTGTTATTATAGTAATAGTAGTGTACGTTCATTCTTAAAAAGTTTTTTCTGGCAAGTCAAAAATGTGGATTTTTATAGAAAAATTTACGACTATATTGCAGACAATTTTACAATTTAATTATTCACCCCCGTGAATAACAAAGACTCGTAACGGTCATGAAATACTGTTAGCGGTAACGATACACCGTATCAGGATTACAGATAGTATTTCACCCGTTGCGACACCATTTATGCAACGTTTCCAAACATTTTTCACGTTGTTTCGGGATTAGTTACGCGGGCAGGGTAAATCGCATTATTAGAGTATGAAAAAAAAAACGGTTTTATCCGCGTGTTCAATGGGGTGGTCCTTTGCTTTCAACGTCCGAGTATCTAATCTCATCCTCCCTAATTCTGACACTTCACTTCGCGACAAAATAATGTGTTAAAAATTTCAAAATGATTGGACAACGGGAAACGGTGCCGCGTTCGAGTTAAATTACCGAAGTTTTAGAGACTTCAACGTCAGTTTCGAACATGATCTTCTCCTGTTATCTAAACGCTGCATTGTATACTAAATATTTCAGATGAAAGTTCAAAGATTTCTTGTATATTTTTCGTAGTAAAATGTACGTGTATACTATTAAATTATTATACATTCACAAACACTTCTTGGTCGAGAAAATACGGTTATGTTCGAAACTGACATGAAATTACTATCATTTCTTCGCGAAGTGTCACGATTTAGGGGAATGAGACTAAAAAAAAAAAGATAGTTCGAAAGAAATTTTTGACCCATACAGTTAAAAGGACCATCCCAGTGTCTAAACGTCTGACAGATAAGGGCAAGAACGGAAACGTTGACAGTGAACAGAGCACGGCGGAGACGCACGATACTCCAGGGAAGCGGACAGACAGGTGTCCGTGGTGAAATTACATAAAGCAGGAGAAGAACACGACACACGGCGGACGTGAATGCATTCTTACGAATGCATTCACCCGAGGGAGAGACTGTGCGTAGCCCACATATCGTGCATCATTGAATGCAACTTTCTATCTAGGAAAGTAACGTGTTGTCGAGTCTCCCGGGAACGTAAATAACGTTTTTTCGTTCCGAGACGCGATTCTAACGTTTTTCCGCATGCATACCCCGAGGAAACGTTACTCGTAGATTATCTTTCTCTCCTTCCTTTCTTTCCTTTCTCCTTCTCTCTCTACCTATCTCTGTTTCGCTTTCTCTGTCTTCCTCTGCTTCCCTGCTTCTCTATCTCTCCGTCTTTCTCGCTCGCGCGAGTAGAACGAGATTGAGATTAGCATGGAAATTCGCGAAGTGGGAAATCATGGTACAGTACAGACTATAGACTAGGAAAATGTATAATTCGTAGACGGCTCTTTTTCGAAAGAGATCTACTCACGGTAATCACGATCGATGAGATTTTCTTTTGATTCGATCATCCTGGCTCAGCCGCGGAAACGGGCTGGAATACTTCGCCACTGAATCACTTTAGGATCATCGAAATACTAATCATTTTCGAAATGATTATGGAGTGAAACGTAACCACGGCCGTCACACAGCTACATCACACACGACACTGAATTGCACTGAATCCGCACCGCGGCTTAGGCATTTAACCGACGTACGCGTGCGCGCGCCGTCTCGCGGTTGCAACACGCGCTACTCTTTTCGCGCTATATTTGAATTTGAATGTGAATCTGGAGACTTGAGAATAACACTCGCGATTTTTATCGATGCGCTCCGAAAATAATGTGAAATAACATTCGCGTACAGCTTTTCTGTCTCTCCGAATATCTTAACAAAAATATTGTATATTTTATTGTCTGCATTATTTCTCAGTACAACGACAGATAGATGTGTATAAAATTGATTGGGTTGAACGGAAAGGTCGTTCTCTTTTGCGATTAAGTTGAGAGCTAAAATAGCAAACAAATAATCTGCAAAAGATTGTTTCGATATTACACAACGCAGTGTACGCTACTAAAGAACACGACGAACTCTCCGTTCAATTTTAGACAATCATTCCATGATTGGCAGATGATGGCAGTTTCATAGCTGAATGAAATTATAATCGTCGATGATCTTATATCTGCTCTCCCTGTAATGCGTCAAGTTGTCCAAGAAGCGCATGCTGCTTTCATTGTGCAGCTTCGTGAGAACAGGTGGCAAGGGTGTTACTCCCGCAGTTCTTGCGAGATCATCGTAATAATCGCCCTGGTCGTATCCCAGCATGTGGAAATGCCTCTTCCCGAGACCCTGTTTCAATTTTTTCTCCAATTCCTCCTTCTCTTCCCGCAACATGTCTGCTTTTGAAGGGAAGTCTCTCTGTCCGCTCCAGAATTTCAAGAGAAACCGAACCTTCGATCAACGTGTGAATTTGTACGATTACTCGCATAATCGTTACCATGCTCATTAAGAGGGTAAACTCGTTTTTGCATGATTGCTCATTTCTCGATAATACAAAAATGTGGTTTTTCAGTAGTCAAAAACGCTAGATAAAAGATCGATCTAGGCCGCGATCGCCCTCAAAAGTCCTATTTTTTCGTTTACGAGGCGTAATTTGCATTATTCGGAAGCATACAGCTTGTGGATGAAAGCTGCGACAGCTCCATCCCAGTAAGCAACATGCTCGGTTTTGGCCGGGCAGCTGCGTCAGCGGAGACAATGCTTGCTACCGGCAGAAAGACCCGGCGTCTGCCCGGCAGTGGCTGCATTATCGAGAGATGAGAAGGCGTATCCCGCACTCTCGCAATCCTGGGAACGAGTCTACCCCCTTAATGTAAATTATTTTAAATCGCACCTGTAAATCGAACATACTGAAGGCACACACATAAAACGGAAGACCGATCAGAGCAAGGGACGTGTTCTCGGTGGACACAAGTTGCTTCCAAAGTGGAGTGACCATGTTATTATCCACGCGTATTCCACACTTCTCGCTCATAAAAGGAAAACTATATTTGTATCCTACGATCAAAGATTAGAGTCATTATCTCGAGCGAGGTCGATCAATAAGTTATCAGTCATGTACAAGTGTCCCATGTACAACATTATGGGACTTCAGCAACGCGATTCACCGCAAAGATAAAAATTGTTAACTTTTGCGAAATAAATTCTTAATTACCGCGTTATATGGCGGACATCTGTATTGACAAAAGTTACCTGTACAATAGAAAACTACATCCAGGGATTCACTGGAGCCATCCTTGAAGATCACGGTATTTTCAGTGAGCTCTTTCACGTCTGGTTTCTACAAATTTCAACGATGCAAACGGTTAATGGACGGTTAACGATCGTTAAAGGCGTGTTTCATTACCTGGATAACATTCCCCGGGAACACGGTACCTATCGGGTCTTTCGAGTGATGACTCAAAATGACACGGGTCGCTTTCCTCGATATATCCAAGGCTAAGTCCATGCCTGTGGTTTTAGAACAGAAAAAGATTAACGTTCGATTCGAAGTGATAATTTTTTGGGGTTGAATGATCGATTTACCGGAAGGACCGGCGCCAATAACGAGGACAGTTTTAGCACTGAATATGTCCGGACTCCTGTAGTCGTGGCTGTGCAACTGTCGTCCTTGGAAAAGATCGTGGCCTTTCAACTTCGGAACACTGGGCTCGAAGTAATGGCCGTTGCATACCATAACGGCGTCGAAGGACTCGTTCGTGACAATGTTCTTCTGTAGATCCTTCGCTTTGATCGACCACTTCCGGTCCCCGTTCGACGGCTCCAGTAACTCCACGTTGTGCAGAAACTGGAGAAAAAAACTTCTCTCGGTATAAAAAGTCGGAGACACGCTACAGTGGAGAGGACTTGTACGGTACCCGGATATACTGGCGAAGCTTGAAATGATCGCAGTAGGAGTTCAGGAAGTTCAGTATTTGCGTTCGGGTCAAGTAACTTTCGGGAACATCGGGCGCCGGGTAATCGGGATATCCCATCACTTCCTTCGGTAGATTTGTTCTGTGCAACGCAAACGATTTTGCTCGTTAATAGTCAGGCAAAGAAGAGTTTCGTTTCACCTTCGACCGGTTCTTAAAAAGAAGAAGCCCCGCAAAAGACGTACGATATATCCGGTACGGACTTGTTGTCCCTTTGCGTATGCAACCATTTCGAACGATGTTTATCTTACGTCCAAACAATCCCACCGCTTAAATCGATTAAAATATAACTTCAACGAAACAGTAGACTAATGTAGAGTGGAATGAGTACAATGAATGTGCATGTGTGACGAGAGTCCAAAATATTTTTGAGCCGATGTACGGCGATCTTTACCTCAAGTTGTTGTACATGCTAGTATGTACCGGCAAGCCATACTTATCCAGGCCTGTCTCTTCCCTGTAAACCCATGTTCCTCCGACCTCTTCCGTTTTCTCGTAACAAACCACTTCACAATCGAACGTACCGGAAGTGCAGTGTCGCAGAGCCGCCAGACCTGCGGATCCAGCACCGATCACGGCGATTTTCATGTTCGCTTAGGATTCGAGAAAACCTGTTAGTTCGGGAACAGAGAAGCGAGAAGCTACAATTATCCTTCCTTTCGCTGCTCTAATCGCCTACTCGGTTTAACGCTCGAGGCAATAAACAGCTACTTAAAATCTATAAAACGCGCGCAATTATCACATTATCACATTCTGAGATGTAATCATGAAAATAAACTCAAGTAGAGGAGACAAGGCCAGCGATAGTACTATTCCCCGCGTTTAATCGTGTACGAAACATAGTTACACGCGTTCAGGTTCCGAGTGGGAAAGGTGCAACGATCGAAAGTCTCGAACGTTTCTTCTTTTTTTTCCCTCTGCGACGCACTTTCGTTGTTGCTTAACTATCCTGATGGCGAATGCCAATCGCTTTCGTCGGTTTTGTCGAGAGAAAAGCGCGAGATGAAGCATTGGAGTCTGGCAAGTGCGGTAAATGCACAAGTTAAGTTTCTCGATCGCAAAGGATAGCAAGAACTGTTATCGAGGGGGCACTGGACTAAGACTTTTTACAGTTAATTGTAGACGCATTTACGAGTATTCCAAGATAAATAAATTGCCCGAACGATGAAAATTGTTCAAGTTATGAAACCATGAACCACACACGGTATACATATTTTCGGCTGAATCAAAATGCTTTGGAATGTCTAATCTTCATGAGTGTAGTAAATTAATGTAATTATTCGGACACTTTACTGAATATTTTTGTCAAATGTTTACAAAGAAAAAGGCTCTCATAATCAATATTAAAATAATCGACTGTTTAAAGTTTCCATAGTCTTGCCCCCCCCCCCTCAAGTGCTGTGTCACTCGTTATTTGTATAACGGAATCGTTTACCTAGACTTAGAAATTAATTTCTGCACTGATAGTGGAGCGTTCAAAATTTACATACGATTTGCGAAATGCGAGAGGATTGGAAGGGTAATTAATGTATCACAAATGTAAGTTCAACGAAGTCAATCGGACCTTTGTCTTTGTTTTTTTAAATAAACTACCTTGATTTTACCTAATTTTTATGGTCGCTGAGGTCAACGTACGTGTCAATGAATGAAGAAGTATGGTAAATGCGATGTCAGTTAATAATGAATAAGGATTATGCTACTCACGAGAAAGATGAGAGGAACGCGTGCGAAATTGTCCGTAGCCGATGTATCACAGCCGGAGAAGAAATACTGAATGCCACCGATCGTGAAATAATCAGTGTGTGTGAAAAGTCGAAGTGTATCGTTCGAAAGGAGGCTGTTACTGATAACAAGGCCGACGTGTATGCTGTCTGTTTACGATATACACATATGGAAAGTGTACACGGATTTAAGGAAGCAGCGGCAATGAACGGCCTCCCGGCATCTTTGGAGGCTGTGTAAACCATCGACTGGTTAATGAATTTTTAATTGCTGCCAAGAAACCTTGTCGAAAGCTAATTTTAGGCAACCGACGATTATGATATAATCGTCAGGATATCTGTATGGAATAGTTGTAACGTTCGTACGGGATTCACGCAACTGATGACAATATATGTTTCGTTTAAATTACTCCGACCTTATCGACGTACACGTTGCACGATATTCGAAGTTTTCTATATCTTGTAACGATAGAAAATGTTTGTGGACGAGAATGATAATAAATGATAATAGCGGTGAACGCTGTCGGTTTTATACGGAAAAGCTTCGAAAGTTTTATAATAACCGACAATTGTCTTCTTTCAAAATTTTTTATCAATTCTCTAACTTCGATCCCATTATTTCATATTTATTTTTATCGTGTAGAAACTGCGGAATAGTTTATTTACACGGAACAAGGTGGATGATCTTGAAAATGCGAGGGTACCGATTGGAATGGCAGAGTTCAGGAAGTTCAGTATAGTTGCATGTATCGAGTAACTCTGGAATAAGACAAACGAGACACCCTATTACTTGCATCGGTAAATCTGTTCTATAAACAATTCCACCGCCTATAAATAAAGGACAGCACAGTTGACTCAACTTCGTGCTTGCTTGTTTACAGAAAACTTCGCCTCAAACTTTTATGTATGTCAGCGTGTATAGTTAAACCATATTGATCCACTCGAGCCTCCACTCTGTAAACTGTAAACCCATGTACCCCCTACATAGCTCGTGTTCTCGCAACAGATCACATTGTCATAAATATCTATCGCAAATGATCAACAGAAGTAATCTTATAATTTTCCACGCGTTTCTTTGTTATTAGGTTGCTAACTAAGTGGCTAAGTCTTTCTAATCATTTCTTTTCATGAAGAAAACGATGGAATTTCACTGTAAAATACGAACCGTGAAAATTAAAGAACAACCAACAAAGATCAGTATGAAAAAGAAATATATTTCTTAATTGTTAACAAAATTCTTTACACTCTTTCAACATTCGTATTTGGATCAATGTGTCTAAAATATAGTTCATATATATCTCAAGCCACATCCCACAAATGTAAGTGATTGAGAATTGGTCCTTGGTATAAATACAATCTTAAGAAATAACGCGACGAATTAGTCTGATTTAATCTTATGTAATTAATGTAAACGAACAGTGACCCCTTTATCTCGCAATGTTGCATTATCTCATGGAGGACAGAACTTATCAAAGAAATGTTTTCACAAAAGTTTGACGATTTGTGTACTATAGAATATACTTTTTTATACCAGATAATATTTTTAAAAACTTCTTTTAACATAATCAATCCCGCATAAAATATTCCAACATTCCAAGCTGAAGGAATCCTACACATGTATGTGTATTCTATAATCTGTATTGAATGAAAATACAGTGTTCAAGATTAGTACTTATCAGACACATGACACTTCTTCGTGTATTTACAATTCTGGGATATGAATGGAAGAATATTCTACTTTCCTGAATAGAATAACCACTTCTAACTATCGTCTGGAATAGAACTCAGACTCCCATTTATTCTTATATAGTAAATACAGTTGCATTGCAGCTCGTGCATCCTCTACCGAGCTATGTTCTCCAGTTTGTATTTCTCTACCTAATAATTCGAAGGCGAGTTTCTTTAAGCTAGGTGTTCTTCCATCCGACAATTGTTTGAAGAGTTTAAACCTAGAAGTGTCTCTCAAGTGTCTTCTTGGATGAGATAAATACAACACATCTAAATCATATTTCAGACCGTGTCCAATTAGAGTACGCCCTCTTAAAATCTCTGCTACTTCTCTCTGAACAATCTGAAACTCTTGTCCATTTTTAAGATCTTCTGGGCGGATACCGCTCACTTTAGTTCTATAGTCTCGAACAGGCTCTCTGGGCTTAACATATTTGTCGTAAATGCAATCTTCTTGGCTATTTACAATAGAGACTCTAGCTAGCATACTCTCTGTGCCATCTCCTATGCCTACCATCTCGCAATCCATTGCTACAAGCTTTGTCACTTCCTTTTTATTTTTGGTTACTTTTGTCTCTCCAATCAATTGTAATGTAGCATCCAGTTTTGGTTTGACCTTATGTTTTTTCTGGGACTTTCGACAACAGGAGATCGACTTTTTCTCAACATTTTCTTTACCAGAAGTGTCTATCTCCGGTGGCGACGAGTTGGCAGCTATATTTTTAAATAATTCCCAATTGCGACCCGAAGCATTCCGCTCTGTACGCGGCGTGATACAAAGAGAATTTTTTTTATTTTTCTCGTCCATTGTTCGTTTGGTCGCTAGTTTCTCCGGTTTTTTCTATCGACAATCCTTTTCCTTGTTCTCGTCGTGCCTAAAACTGAAAACACCCATGACAAGAAACGATTAACGTCAATACTTTACGGAACGTGTTGTAACCATTTCGTAAAGCTAACCTATTAATTTATCACGTGTACATATACGAACAGAAATCTTTCAAATGAACCTCCGATTTTGATCAAATCTGAAATATAAACTAGATAAATGTATACTCTAAATAATTCTGATGATTAGGTATATGCCAACATGAGCATGGCGACACAAACAGAAAGTACATGTATTCTTAGAGTCCTCTGTGGCACAAATTCGAAATATTCGAAACATTGATGTGAAATTCAAATTCTACCGGTTTTCTCTCTCGAATGAGACATAAAGCCTGCCAAGAACCGATAATTAAGATATGCTACTGAAATCTCTCTGATTTCCATTCACAATTATATTCATAAACGATATAAACAATTTACCAAATAAAAACATTTGAAATCCGAACGTCCGTATAATTATTTGTACACAGTGATGGAATTGGATGGAATGGAGATGGAAAATGAAAGTATGAAGTATGGAAGCCAATGCCGCGAGCCGAGTAGAGTTGACCTTGAGAGAGACGATCGCAGTGAATGATCGTCACGTTGTAGTTTTTGCGAACGGTCATAGGCGTCCCCTACACGGTCAATCAGAATGCATCAGAATGTCAATCTTCGACGTGACTTGACGTGACTGTCATTCTGATTGAATACTGACGGACCACTGACGGACTGATGAAGTGGACTGACTGATAATTTTCATTGGCTGTAAAAATTACATTTAATTTTTTAATTTAATTTTCATTGGTTCTTTCGTGATTGAAGCAGATTGAAGTCAGGAATGACAGTCTGACTGTTCAATCAGACTTTATCAGACTGTCATTCCTGATTGACCATGTAGCGTGTAGGGGCCGCCATAAACGCAGAGAGCAGAGAGGCCTTCTATCATTCTATGTTGCGCTGCGTTACTGGTTGCCATCATTCAAATATGAATGGTTGAATCAAAATCGTTTGTTTATAAATGTTCCATAACATAAAGAGTCATGGATGAAGATAGCAATAATACAATCAAAGACAGTTTCCCGGAGCCACGGAAAAAATTCTGGCTGGTAAGTGGTATTTACGCGCTTACTGACAATAATATTTAAACTAGGTTAACCTGTACCGTTATTCTCGCCGGCATTTTACATCGTTATTTTTCATCAACTTTCTACGATGCTCTGTATGAAACGTCTCACATTTCAAGTTTATTTTAAGGTAGAGAGGTGCTGTTATTTTTATTATTCTACTGGTTTTGTTTGTATCTTCTGTTCATACGTATTAGCGATCGAGAAAACGTCCGAAAAGTGATGCCATCAGTATCAGTTCAATGGATATATCCATAGAATCCGACTTAGGAAAGAAGAAAAAGAGAAGAAGAATTACCGAAGTGGCCAGCAGTATTTTTTCCTCATCCACCTTAAGCAATAAACAATCAAATATTCTTCATACATCGTACACAATACAACCGAGTGCAACAGATCTATCCTTTGTAGATAATGAAGCAGACACAGAGACGCTAAAAAGAAAGTAAGAAAAGAACATTTTTTTAAAATATCACACTTACACTTGAAAGTACTTCTTTTTATATTTCTACTTGTCTAGGAATAAAAAGAATATTGAGAACACTAATAGCCTAACACTTCGAAGTTGGGTACTGGATGTTTCAAAGATAAGCACCAAAGATAGACAGAACTATGCTTTAAGTAGAAAAGAGATAAAAAGACAAGAAGCAATTTATGAACTGTATTGTGGAGAAAATGTGCTCATTGGAGACCTATGTGTTCTCAAAGATTTTTACTATGACCCACTGTTACTTACTGGTATTTTCACTTCCGAGGAATTGCTTACTCTTTTCGGAGGTGTGACAGACCTCATTAAAACACATACTAGACTGAGAGACGAACTGATCGAATTGAGAGATCAAAATGGGTATACAGATACTATTGGTTCTACAATATTAAATTGGGTTAGCTGATTTCACACATGATATTATACTTGATTATTGAATGTATAGACTCCATAATTCTATAATTTTTTTTAGACTTCTACTTTAACAGAACCTTATCTGGAAAGATGCAGAACACAAATATGGGCCAAGCATTTATTGGATGAGAAAAGACTGACAAACAAACGCTTTCAATCTTTTCTGAGAAAACGTTTGGAGTCTGCTCATTCTAATGATTTGTGGACATACATAGATGTAGCACGATCAAGGATTGTTAAATATCCTTTGCTGGTTAAAGAAATATTGAGACACACTCCAGTATCTCACTCGGATCAAACATCTTTAAAAGAGGCATACAATATGTTATCCAAATTATTAAATGATATAGACAGAATCATGGGTAACGCAGAATGCAAGTTAGCTCAATCAAAGATTCATGCGAAATTAGAATACGATCCTTCTAAATGTATTGAAAATGCAACAGAACTTATTACTGAGGGCCCACTTAAAGACGCGCGTGGCATGGTAAGAACAATTAAACAAATTACCTTGTTTTATAAAAATTGAATAAATTTTTTATTGTTTTTGTAGAAATTTCAGTGTTTCCTTTTTGACACGGGTCTTGCAATAGCTCGAAGGTCGAGACCTGTAAATAAAAGGTACAATTTATCTTCTCCCGTTGTGCTCAAGGAACAAATCTGTACGAGTAAAAACGAGCCCCTTACAAATTGTGAAATCAAAATTGGTGATCACGTATTCACAACCGAAGATGAGCATGGAAAAAAACATTGGATTGATTCACTGAACAAAGTTTGCAAACTCAGAATCGATTTAGTAGAAAGCAATATTGATACTAATGAAAAAGAAAATCGACAAACTTTGACTCCAGTGAAAAAAAATCAATCTACCAGGTCTACATTGACTAAGATAAGCGAAACTAACTTTCTCACGTTAAAGAGAAACTTTTTGAGACCAAAACGTGACAGTATTGGTTTTACTTAATATCATAAGTATCATAGATCTTCCACTCATTCAGATTAGTTTTTATACTCGTGTACTTCACTCAATTTTGAGTTTTTGTATTCATAAATTGTTATGCGTATATGGAATTTTGTCGTGAATCTTCGAAGTCTTATTTCTTGGAATTGTTATTATCGTATTAAAAAAAATATTGTATATATCGGAAATACATTCCATTTTCCGAAAAATTTCAAGGAAATGTATATTTACCATTAAACATGGAAAGTAATATCTTTTTAAAACACAGATTATAATCAAACACAATGGTTAAGAAAAGTAACGAATATAGAAATTGATATGCATGCTTTTAAAAGCACGAACTAAAACAGATATGTACAAAAATATTTCTAAGTCCACAAAATCAATTTCTGTACTGTAATTATATCTAGTATGCGATTATATAATCATTATTTCAAAGGCAGTTTATATATTGTATATATCTATGTACACATGTATGTATTTAACAACGAAATTGTTTTCTTAAAAATATCTTATGCTACAATACAAAAGTAAGAATCGAAAAATTCGTAATAAATTTTATTAAAAACGATTTTATTTTTATTAATGTTGTCATCGAGTAACAGATCCCTTACTTTACAATATTTTGGAATACTTGTTATGGTTTCGTCGGTTTCATCGAGTTTCCATCTGGATAACGCTTTTTGAAAGCTTTTATCAGTTGTGGGTCGATCAAGTGAACACCGTCCACTTGATTACCCAGAGTTATCCAATTAGGTTGAACATTATGTGGTCGTCCGAATAATTCAATTTTTTTCGTCCCCGGGCTCATACGTTCAATAATTCCATAAATCTCATCAGGCTTGTGGCTAGTAGCTCGAACTTCGGCTACGATAACATCGCTATCCAGTCCTCTATTAATTCTTGGATTCCCTTTCATTCCAACCAGACAGTGCTCTTTACCGTGATTCAACCAGTGTCCTGTTCTGCCTGTTCTTATTATCCTTTGCAATTGATTCGTTTTTACCCAAATTATTTCGTCCACTCTTTCGTACCCCCATAACTGCAAACACTCTCTACCAAGTTCCATCGCTCTTCCTGTTACCCATAGGAATAGAAGACCCTCGTCTTGAAGGGCGGGTATACCTAACTGTCTCATTTCGTCGTCCGACATAGTACCATATGGTAACTCCATGTGAATATCCCACGGCGGGTCAGCCATTATCACAGCAAATTTACCGAGCACGGTCATATCGAGGTAACGTAAATCACACTGTATCCATTGTGGCGGATAAAGAGTCAATTCGCTGCCTAGGGATCCACTGGTAGTTGGGCAAGCAACGCTACCACCATTTTTACTATCTAACGTTAAAACTTTATTTATTGTCGCGCTGCTCGCGTTATCTGTATCGTTTGATTCTTTCGGTTGAGTTGTTGGTCCGTCTACTTCATAGTGAACGTACCTGGAAAATGTAGAATTGTAATAACTTTGTTTAAAGTAAACCAACGAAGGATTTCGATTTATATAAGTATTTAAGAAATGCATACTTGCATGTGTCCATGTGAAAACAAGTATTGAGGAAACTGCAGTCACCTAACGATTCATCTGTGTGACTTTGAATGATCTTTTTGAAGTGAAGCTTTTTGCATTTCTCTGCAAATCCTGGGCCACCATTTAACTTAACGCAATCTACTCTTGTACCATGAGGACAGAATTCCATGACCTGAGCTCCTCCTTGGGATCGAAACCGTTCAGCTAATGATTTCTCCTTAGACGTTTGCTTTGATAATAAATCTAAAATTTGCTCTCCAACCTTTTTATTTTCCTTCTCCCTAATCGTGGGCATTGAAATCAGGGACATTATATCCTCTGTATTCTTTTTATCCACTTTCGATTGCTTTTCTGCAGGCCCGTAATCATTTAATTCGGATGCAGACGTTTCTGCGCTTTCCGGATTCTCTGTATCGTCGGATTGAGACTGATAAGATGATTGGGATTCTGTCACAGATAACACTGTGTATCCAAAAACCTCGTTCTCTGTTACCTCTTTGATCCTAGAAAAGTATTTCGTTAATTTCAATGTTTTTGAAATGAAAGTATAGGCTGATGCAGAAACTTACTAACTTAACAATATCTTGAGCTGCCAGTTTTTCCAAAATTTTATGGATATCTGTCGAGGACACATCTGCATTTAGGTTCTTACGAAGCTGATCTATCAATTCGGCGGATGTAATAGGCAAATTGGGCAATGATTCGTGCAGAATGCACAAAACGTCTCTCTCGTATTCACTATGGTCTGCTCGTTGTGCATGTGCAGTTGAATCTATAAGAATCCAATCCAAAGTAATACTACCACATGTGTTCAGTAGTAAAAAGATTATTTTACCATTGGTGAGTGACGATTCATTTGTCAAGGTGGATGATACTGGCGTAGCCGAAGTAAGAGTAAATAATTCATGTCTCTCGCGTTTCCTCTTTTGTAGTTTCTCCCTTAGACTGTTCCTCTTTATTTTAATGGCTTGAATTTCCTCAAAGGCGTCTGACATGTCTTGAAAACACGTTATAAACAGATATTATGGAAAAACACTAAAACTAATGAAGAAAGTATTCATACCAAGATGATGTACGAAAATCAACTTTGTTATGTATTTAGTATTAAAGACGAACAATTACGTTGACACACATTTATGAATTGTTAGTTTAAACTCAAGTAATATTTATTTTCCCGTTACATTAAAAAAATATTGTTAACCCGTGGTAGTGGTGTATGAACACTTTCGTCTTTCACTGTGTGTGTGGCGATCGAATATTAATAGAAAAATTTAAAATAAAAGCTAGCAGAAAGTAGTTTGACATTTTTTAGGAAGAAAAATAATATAATTTCACACCTTGCGACACCAATGAAAGTAATCTGTATAAGATGCTTATAAATGCATACGTCTCCGCTGCAAACACGCACACAATCCCCTAACGACAACGACAACGACTATGCAATTGAGACACTAACCTGACCATACATCATTAACATTATACTATTATACCTAGCTTTAGCTGAAAGAACAAGAAACACATGGTTGACCGTTGAATCGATGGTAGATGGCAGTGGCAGTGGCAGACTTATCGTTGCTTATCGTGCGTTGAGAAGTCAAGTGTTAAGTTTTATTGTTGTTATTAATGTTAACAATTGCGTTGAATAGTTTATGGTGAATAACAGAGAAATGTCAAACACAAAGGAATTCTTTCTTACCGTTACACAACGAATTTTTAGTAATTGGACTGCGTTGAAGGTGAGACGGTTTTCTTTGAGGTTGTAAAAATAAATTGTGTTTCATCTTTTTATCTAATATTTTTCATTAGATGGCAGTTGAACATGGAATGGGTACAAAGGAAGAGGCGATAGATTTTGGCCCTTACATGACAGAAGTAATATATATGAACGGTGAGTTATTACAGATTCTCATTTTTATAGGTTAACTTTCAAAAACCACTGTAAGGAAAAATTTATTTTGCCGACTAAAATATTCCTTATGGTGACAATAAACTAGTATAAGAAGTACCATTAATGTTAATGTTTTCTTGTATTTCGTAAAAATTTGAAATGTGGTTTTTCCCATGGAATTTTTTGGTAGAGTGCTCCAAAATGTTTGATACAAAATATTATTTGGTCTAGTGATGTACAAGGCATGTTTTCCGAAATGATTCTTTAATTAATTTTCTATCATTTTTTTAGAGAACTTAAACAGCAGTGAAATTGCTAATGAATTGGAGGATTATATGGATGAGCACTTTAATACTGAACTGCAAGACGATAGTGCTATGCAAGTTGCAGGGGAACTTCTGAGGTTTTTCCATTACTGTTGTCAAAATAATGAAACTATGGCAGTGGCAGAGCTTGAAAAGTTACCACCGCTTCAATCGTGGCTTGTTACTGGTGAACCCGTGAGGAGGACACAAAATTCCTCTGTAATTGAAAGTGATAGTTCAGAAGATGAAGAAGAAGCATCTGAAGATATGCAGGTGGCAGATGAGTGGACAGAAGTGAAGTCTAGACGGAGAAAATAATTGCGGAAAGATATGTAAAAGGGTATTCTTGTATTTGTTTTTATATAAAAGAATATACAAACTACTGTCTTACAGTATGTACGCGTTGGTCTTGTAAATGCAATTCATATACTAGGATTTCATAATCAAAATACTTATCTATGCAGTCTTTAGAGTCTGTCAAATTTCATTTGGCAGTTCTATTCTCTGATTCTGAAAAGAAGAGATGGTAGTTAGAGTAATGCTATTGTATAAACACACATTCTGTAAATACGTTACAATGATTGTCACCTTTCTTATTTTGAGATAAAGGAACCGTACAATAACCATTCTGTTCTCGTGTAACACTCTCTTTATTTATTTCAATTATTCTCTCTTCAGGGCCTAATAAGCTTAAAATTACTGGTAAGAACAATAGTCCATGAAACAGACCAAACATTACTACACATGTAAATAACTGAAACAATAGAAAAGTTGTTGTGTATTTAATTGAAAAGCAATAGCTAATGAATAAAATATTTTAGTGTTACCTTAAAGAAAGTACTAAATATGTAAGCTTCACTGGAACCCAGTAAAACGAATGCTAAGAATGTACTTAAACCTCCATTGAACACAGCCGGTCCGATTATAGAAAGGGTTGCAATTGCACGTTCTATACAAAACCATCAAACACACACAGTGATATTAAAATTTACTTTTCCTCGAATTAGTGAAACACATTATTATAATGTATACCTTTCTTGCTACCCTTTGTTCGGATAAATTCCAGACCGATGTGAGCTGCATAATCAACAGCAAGTCCCGCGCACAATAAAATCATAATGCTCGACGACATTTCGACCGTCAAATTTAAAAAGTACATGGAACCTAATAGATCGATGAGCGTGAAGAAGACACAACAAAGAACCCAGAAGGATGTCTTGATATCTCTGAGGAACACTACTATCACCACCCCAATGGTCACTATCTCGAGACACAAGTTCCTAATTAATTCTTCTCCTATTATCTACAAGAAAAATTACTAATTCAATGACTGTGAACAAGAAACTGTTTGAACAAAGAGTTTGATTACCTTGTTCGCCATCCAAGAGACATAGTCGGGTGAAAATATGGCAATATAGTCATGCCCCTTAGAGAAATTAGTTCCTTGAACAGTTTCTCTGATAGATTGCATTGCTGCTACTTGTTCGGTCGTTGTATTAATGAGTACGTGTTGTATCGGTATTTGCGACGTCTAGAGGAAGAGCGAAAATTATGTTTTTAAACGGAAGACAACTAATTTTGTAATAGTTATTCACTCGTAAATACCGTTATATTATATTCTCCAATTGGTAGATTACTGAACTTGATGTCCTTGATATACGCTCGACCCTCCTTGGTCAGTAGTAAGTATTCGGTAAGGACATTATAATACTCTTCGCTACTTTCAATATCACCTAGAATCGTCAGACTATTAATCCTCGAATAATTTTTAATTAAGATTAATTAAAAGACTGCGGATTTGATGCATTTATAACAAATACAAAACTATGAAGGGATTAGAAGAATTGAATGACGTTATATTATTTTCAAGTTGCTAAAATTATTACAATTAACTTGGACAATTTTTGTTTTCCATAAAGATCCACAGTTTATTAATTAAAGATTACCTTTGTCAGTAGCATTGAGCCATTTCTCATAGGCAATGAACCATGGTTCCAGAGTGCCGTTATTAATGAACTGATTTGCTTTCAGGCCTTCTACCAATCTGAAAAGGGCGTCACGGTCCTCGTAATAGTCCACACCAGTCATATAAATGCCAGCACGGTTCCCATACTTGGGAAAGTATTCCTTCAGCTTGTTGTTGAACTGGATGGGATAGGAGTCCTGATTTAAGTACCAAAGGGGATCGAAGTTCTGCTCCAGCTGGAAGATGGCCCAGGTGTTGAGGCAGAGAAGGCTGCCGGTGATCAACAGTATGATCGTTCTCACTGAGTTCTTGACCACCCATGGACCAATGTAGTTCTCGAAGAGGATCTGCTGAGTGTTCCTCTGGCTGCACTCGTTCGGCTTCCAGTTTAATCTGGGACGACAGAAGCAACCGTCCTTTCGAGCCTCGAGCCTCTTCTCGTCGTAGACCAAACAGCTCATGAAGAAGGTCATCTCGTACAAGTACAAGAAGAAGATGCCCAACGTGGCGAATGCATAGAACGATCTCAGACACGGCATCACCGTGGTTACGCCGAAAGCGAATGCGATCACGTTCGTGAAGGAAGTCACTGTGACGGACATGCCTTGAACGGAAGTTGGGAATCGATTATTTGATCCGGGAGGCAACTGCTTGCACTGGCAATTTGATAATGGACCTTAACCACTGGTTACGAAAGGAAGATTACAAGTCTTTCTCTGAAAACCCATTGTCAAAATCTCAACGCGACATACCGAAGTGATACACTCCGATTTTGATGAAACTTGGGGAAAAGATGGTTCTTAGAAAAATATTGGACACATGTGTTCTTTATCGACCATCGTCTACATTGAAGCGGAGCAAACAACCATCTATGTTGGGGGTCGAACCATATTTTGTGATAGAGGGGAAACTAATAATGCCCAAAATATTCAACGAAATATGGTTGCGACCCTTAACGTGTATAATATTTTTCTAAGTTTCATAAAAATTGGCGTATCAGTTCGGTATGTTCTCTTGTCAGTGCAAAACTCGATGATTCAAAGTTTTGTTGGAGCAATCGAGGTCTGCTTACCCGACTGTTGCATCGCCTTGGCGAATCGGACCGGGAGCTCAAGCGCCTGGTCGGTTTCCGACAGGTTGTTCAGGCCCTGCATGATCACGAACATGTTATCGACTCCTATACCGAGCAACAGAAACGGTAGAATGGAATGTATCGGCCCGTACGAGTATCCCAAGTAGTAGCACAATCCGTATGAGGATAAGATTGCCTGACCAATCACAGAGACTCCCATTACTGACAAATAAATTCGTTGCTCCAGCGCGTTACATTTACCGATCATTGCCATTACGTAAACCGCGATCAGGGATATCCCACAGCACAGTACTGTCATATTGCTGTTCAGTATCTGGTGCAGGGTGTCTATGTAACTTCGCGAGGCGATCGCGTAAATCTCCATCCCCGGTGGCAGGGTCACGTTCGCGTGTAGAACGGTGTTTATGAACGCCAGCTCCCACTCGTCCGCATCCGAGTTCGTTTTCTTCAGCAACCAATTCAAAATGGTTGCCTTCGCGCCCCGAACTCGGCCTCTCTTATCATAAGACAAACCCGCGAGCAGGGGACCGATATCTAGAAGCATCTTTTTGTCGTTCCTGAAAGGAAGGTACATATTCTTAACACTTTATCTACTGAAACCCTACTAATATAGGATCTTCAGTCTTTCAACTCTAGATAACTAAACTTAAAGCCATGTTAATGTAACTAATCGATTCATAGATTACGAATTAAACAATAGAAAGGCGTTCAAAATTAACTTTTGATTTAAACTGGAAGTGCTACGGGAACATGTCGAATTCGCAGAGCGAATCAGTAATAGCGAGAGTCAGTAAACTATTTGACGAATGTTTAGTTATCTAGGGTTAAAGAATGGTTCCAAACGAAATAGTTGGATTACGTTAGTGGAGTTGACCGATAACACTGTCCAACAAATTTTAACTGACGTAGTTATTAGTACAACTAATCAGACCAGTCATGTTGACTGAAACGGTAAAGGACAGGGACTCACTTGTCCTTGAATGCCTTATTGACATCTTCCACAATCTCCTTCTTTAACAGTGGAATATCCTTATGCAAAGTGGTCTCCCACAGTTGTATGATGGACTGGTATATGCAGCCATCATTGAACAGCGTGTCGTTCAGTACAGAAAGGATGTCGTCGGTGATTTCGTAGTCCTTCATGATATTCGTGGTTTCGTTCTTGTCGAACCAGGTGAGATACCTGCAACGAAACACATTCTGTTTACTCGAGTAGACTGTTTCGGGGATTCTAACATTCGTTCGTGTCTCACCCAGCGCACACGTCCTCCCAGGTATGATTGTTCACCTTCACCCCCTTCACGGACTGCTCGATTTTACTGATCTGTGAAAAAGAGAGCGCAGTCTCGATCATTGACCCCGAGGAGCGTGATACTTTGCCAAATCTCTGCAGCGGCCGATCGTGGCTCGACTATCATGCGTGAAAGAGGAGAAGAACCTTCGCTGTGATTAGTATAATTCATGATCGCCTATGTACCGAACGCAGCACTTCCGGGTCGAAGACGTTGGGGGCGGTCACGATGATGCTCTCGTATCGGAAATCGTCCCGGAAATGCGATCTCACCCACTTGGCGTCCTGGCGGATGATGGAGTCCTCGGAGACGAACAGTTCCACGTTATCGACCTCCTCTCTCCATAGCAGCATTCCCGGCGCGTAGACGCAGTTCACGCAGAAGGACACCAACAGCCATAACCATGGCTTCTTGCCTATACTCAGCCCGATGCTGAGGGGTAAAACAGACTTTTATAACATTTATTCAACAGTTCTAGCGTTGGTTACTGTTCCAGATTGGTAGCATTCATGCCATTTGCGCACTAGATGCCAAGGAATGACGATAAAAGGTTTCAGCAGAGTTCCTTCGACTGTTGTAGCGTTCGGCGTCGATGAACGAAGATAAAACGTTCTCAAGAATTTGCTTCTGATCTCAGACGCTGACGATAAATGCATATTCGTTCAATTATTTTAACACTTTATCTACTAATTGGATTTTCAGTACTTGTGCTGTACTAAAAGGAGGGAGAGAGAAGCTTAGAAATTACTATTCCTGCTGAAATAGCCACTATAAAATTCTTAGTCATGAATCATAGACATTCAAAAATTACGAAGTAATCGTCGGTACGTGGTAAATATGTTAATAGTGCATTTGACGAACTGTTTCGACGTTAAACGCTGAGCAACGGAGATAAAGGATTTCGGCATAGCACGCTCAAAGATTTCAACGTTAGAAAAGAACACGAAGATTAATCTTTGCAATCGGAGAGGCTCGTGCATCGACGTTTATCAAACGAAAGTCCCAGTCGCTCGAGAAGCGCTGATCATTTCGTTAACTAACGCTGTCTAAGCGTTAAGAGGTCTTCGCGAACAGGAAGAGGAGACGACTGCTTAGCATAATGCCTTGCAAAAAACGCACCAATCCAATCGTGCAATCCGTCGATGCAATTTTAAAAGCAACGCGACGAGACGAATCCACGGGAGACAGAGAAGAAAATTTATTTCAATCGACGGGGGTCAGTCCCAGTTGACAGAAATTCGTCGAATTTAATTGGCAGATAGAAAGGCCAACGACCCATGAATGAAATAATAAGAAATCGCCGCGAGATAAGGAATGGCGCCTAAACCGTCGACAGCGTTATATAGACCAGTCATAATTCGTGGAACGAAAGAAGTACGGTTGATTCGGCTAATTAAGAGGGCCACGATGATCTCACCTTAAGTGGATTAAAGTGACGCGAGGCTCGAGCCCACGAAAAGCGAACGATGATAATGGTAATGTTATTACGTTCAACGAGATTCGACCCAGTGCTGATTGTCGATTGGACACCGAGGCACGTGGAGATGGATCAATGGACAGAGTAATTCGCCCGATTATCGGTGCGGATCAACCCTTCGCTTTTAAACGATGACCTGTCGCCTGTTTCACGCACAGATCTACGGTCTACTCTTCAACTACTTGTCTTTCGTTCAAACAGAATCGCCCAGCACACTCTATTTCTTGAAGAAATAATTTTTTGAAAACAGACACTGCCCCGAGACTATTGAATCCAGTTAGCCAGGCGTTAAATGAAACAGTTATCTTTCGGCTTTAAAGAAGGGAACTTCTTTAAAACGTGTCCTCATAGAACAGATATTTTAAACAAGTCACTTTAAAATGTCTGTTAAAAAAGTACGTAAATATTATAGATATATAAAATAAGAAACATTTTTATTCCCATGTTTTGTGGGTTCTTCAAACTAAAACTTTTACTTTCAAGAATTATTCGTCACTAACGGAACTTACAATACGAGGACGTTTCTCAAAAAAGTTTGATTTTAATATTTATTGGAGTCTCTCAAGAAGCAACTTTATGCCTCTTTCGAAGAAATTACGGTTACTTCTTCGTTCCAGTAACTCTACCGTTAATTAAGTTTCAAATGAACAAACACGAGCCAAATTGAAGTCCCCAACTGATGTGTTTCGTCGGCGAAACTGCTTCTACGACTAAAAGCTCGTAGAAAAAGCGGCGAACTACGATATCACTGGTTCTCGAACGTTGAAACGTGAAATGCAACAGTTACCAACGAGTCGGAGTTCATTCAAAGATGATCAACGGAGAAGAGGACGATCTTTTTGTTCGAGCGGCGCACAATCGCCGCGAAAATGCGGCTCCGTCGCAGGCGGTTGTTCCTGGCAATTAACGTCCACGTATGAAATTACCATGAACGGACGTATATTTCAATGCCAATTCGGTCGAGGGAACCTATTATTCAACGCGATCGTTCCGGTGACAATGCAGAAAGCCGAGACACCGGGGTTTGGTCGCCGTTGTTTGAAACAACGCTATCGTATTTAATTCACCGACATCCGATCTATTTTTTCCTGCCGATGCGGTGGGTAACGATCGCACCATGAAGAAGGATCGATGCTAGGCAGCGGGGCTTCTCTGCAGAGGAAGAACGAACGAGGAAGGTCGTCGAATCTTCAGTGAAAAGTCCTCGTGATCCTTCCTCGGACTATCTTCCAGCGATCATCCTGTAAGCCTGATCCTCTGATCCACTTCATTTCGATCCTCTTATCGTGAATTCAGAAATGGTAGGGACTCGGTGCTCGAAGGATCGACGATCCAGGATACCTCGAGGGACCCGACAGATCCTGCAGACTCACTCACCGGTAGAATATGCGATCCGAGTTCATGTGGAAGTCCAGGAGGATGTTCTTGAGTCGCGTCCACATGGAGGGCCAGGCGCCGCCCGGCGTATTTGCCCGTTCGATTTCCATAGTCGTGCGACACTCAGGTCGTTCCGCGGCCAAATGTCCACTGACAGCGATAGCGAGCACACGGCCGGAGTGCGGCAGCATGCATGTGACCAACGGTGGAAGTAATCTGCTACAATTATATAACGTTCGCTCCGGAGGTTCGTCTGCAGGGCCGCAATGCTGATGCCACCGGAGGATGAGGAGGAGATCCACCACCCCTCCTATTGTCTCCTCCGCGGGGTCAGCGGGCCCCATGATCCCCGTGGACCCTCCACGAACCTCTCCCGACTCCATTTTACCCATCAAAATAGAATTTCCGAAGCCAGAATACTGATACACATGATAAAGGCGACGTATGTACGGCAATAAGCGTTGGAATCTTTTTTACGCGAACTATATTACTGATTCTTCTGACTTTTTGGAGTACTTTGTTGCGCTATTGACGAAACCAATAGTAGTTTTCATCGAAGATTTTTAAATTCAGAAAGATTTTTTTATGGGAGCTATGTCACCAATTCTCTTGACATTTTTAGGGCTCTTTATAGCGCTACTGGGGAAGCTAATCAAATTTTTTATTAATAGCAAAAATGTATTTATTGTTGAGATACAGATGAAATTTGTTACGAGCGTTTGCCTCCATCTGAAATTGAAAGTTGAAAGTGATACTCTTTTTTTACGAGTCCATTTGTTGCTCTAGCAAAGGTTTTGGCGAATTCGAAGAGTTTCGACTGAAAATGGCAACAGACGCTGTTGCGAGTGTAAGCGTTTGCTTTCAGCGCTTATCTCATGTTACAAATAAAGCAGTTTCATTTATGCGGCACGATTAGCATAATTCTAGCATGGTAACACTCTACCGTCGCGATGGAAACGATGCATCGAGAGAAATAAGAGGCGGATCAAACTTGTTTCCTTTAATCTTAATCGATCGGAAATGTTCATCTTTGTTCGCTTTTCACTTCTTTTTTTTTTTAAAACAAAAGTCCCTGCTTTCGATGACGCAGTGGTACAAATGCGATAACCTATTTCAATCGCAATATTCGATTTTGAATCGATATGATACTAATACAATTTAATCACTATGTCGTTTTTTATCCTTATCACCCCGTTCAGAAGTATCGCTGTCAAATGCAAAATAAAACACATTTGAACAAAATGACTATACAGCATATTCTTTAACATTTTAAAATTAAGAACATTCATCTGAAATGGCAGAAAAAATGCTGTACTATTCTTGAAGTAATATATGAAGGTTGAACGAAACGCAAACTTTGCAAAGATGTTTCTAGTTTTTCTAAATAAAAAATCAATGTAGAGCAGGTGATAAGTGGATCATACTTGCCCCATTTTTAGTCTTACCTAGCCAGGTGAATTCTGTGACAATGTCATCGCTCAAGGGGACAGATCAGTCGAAAGCCAGCGGAAACAAAATGCTTAAACTACCGTTCGACTCGCTCTTGTTTCTCGAACAGAAATCGTCCGATGACCACCAGATCGCGGTTACATTACGATAGATTCGAAGAGAAGATAGATTCTAGACTGACCCACATATATTGCGTCAATTATCACTCCTCACTTGAAACCTGATGACCACGCCAGGTGCAAAGTTTCATTAAGATGCGAACTGGTCCAAAATTCAATTCTACCCGAGTAAAAATTAAAAAAAAATGAAAGTGCAAAAGCATAATCAGAATTATTAGTCTTTTATATCTCCGACGGGCGAGCAATGGATTATATACTCTCTTGCCCGGTCACCAGAGATCACTCCATAGAAAATGTGCAGAATACTAAGTGTTGTGCTCCGACTTCAAAAGATGTAACAGGAAATTCGTATTATTTGTGAGATGACCTGATAACCCTACCGCACAAGACCTTGACGAAAGAATTAGCCGAAGAAAGAGCTGGATGATTGATGCAACAGATGAGCAATGCCGTGGGTGGACCAAGGAAACAGCAATCGTCCTGAAAAAAAAAAGCAACGTAACCGAGTTATTAATTTTCTCGTAACCGGCCCCGAGCGAACTTCCTCCGCAACCCGCAATTATTCTGATTCCATGGTGCACAAGTTATTTGAAACTCGGCTCGTTCACGGACGAATGGCCGAGGAAAAAGTGATTTGCGAGTCTGAATTGCGGGGGAACGATCGATTTTCAGCCTTTCTCCGACACTTTATCAATTGGATGCTGTGTCACTGCTTTACTCAGCGAATATTCCAACACTGTGGCCATTTGTGGACAAATCTGCACAACTTCCGTCTTCAATCTCGTCTTCCGATATGCAGTCCAAATTGTTTTTTTCGGATGGTTCGTCGACCTCTTGCTGGAAGCACACCTTTCTCCACGAAACATTAAAATGTAAGTTAATCGGACGATGCCGATGAAAGCGGCAAACTGGAACGATATAAGTAGAGTATGGATGTTTATGCAAATTTTTCGTTACACAAACTGATGCCGACCGTAAGATCGAGTTACGAATAATATTATAAATATGTATTCCGTAAATGCTATTATGCAGTTACTCCGCGGTAGGAAATTTTACTCGATGTAATTGCACGGCCATTTCGAAACATTCGATTCACTTGAGCTTTTATATAATATATTTTAAGTAATCGCGCGCAAATTAATGAGCGTGAAAGAAAAGGCAGATTAATATATTTTCCTTTGTCCGTTCATTTCACGCTATAAGTATTGAATGATTTCAACACTAGGTTTACGGAGCACGAAATAGTGACTATTTTACATTACTTTATAAAAATAACGAGAATGTGTCTATTCAAACTTTCAGTCATTCTTTATAATATATACCCAATGAAATAAATTTGTTGAGTAATTTCTCATGGGTACATCTTTATAATCTCAATAATCTTAAACTAAAAATATTAGAACGTGTCATTTTGACGGGTTCCGTAAATCTCCTTTTTCCAGGATTGCAAGGGTGCGGGATTCGCGTTCTGATTTCTCGATGGTACAAAAATTGGGGTTTTTTAGTAGCCAAACACGCTATATATAAGATCGATCTATTTTCATAGCTACATGCTGCGCCTCGTAAACGAAAAAATAGGACTTTTGAGGGCGTTTTTGACTACTGAAAAACCCCATTTTTGTATTATCGAGAAATGAGTACGCGAATCCCGCTTCCTTACAATCCTGGAAACGAGTTTACCGCCTTAAAAAATGCATAGAAAAAGTAGTAGAGTTTTTTCATTCGTTTAATTATTTTCACGCCATCAATACCTTTTTGTTCTTTGCACGGTAGCATTGAAATATCGGAGTCACAGTCAGCGATTCTTGTTCACTAAGCGATCGCTGCTTGGAACCGGCTTTATGATCCTGGAGAAGGTAGGGAGCACTGGAAGCGAGTGCCTTTCCCATCATTCGAGGATGTTCAGTATTCCTGGTTCCAGTCGGACCGATGGACGGTTCTCTCTTCCGCGTTGTTCATCGTCGATCCGCGACCGTTGATTCGCAATTAAACCGTGTGTTGAACATCGGTGCTCGGTCTATCTGAGCGAAGACACCTGGAAGTGTGAGTACAGCGTCAATCTAGTTCGTTCTGAAACCGTTTCCAAAGAAGACTCTATCGATCGGAACGTTCTAATCGAATTAAACCTGTATCAAATTAAAAATCAACAATCTATTACAACAACGCTGCAGCTACGCTATGCCATCTTATTGTCGTAGCATAACATTGTTTAGCGTGCGAGTGGATCATCGGCTTTAGTGTTTGAATATCTAGTTGATCGAAGTGTCGATGAATCATTGTTACAGTTCGTCCTCGGATGAATACGATGGCCCGGTTCTAGAAAATTCAATCGAGTTAAGTAGGAAGCGGCAATTAAAACACCGCTCTGCTCCGATGTCGTTTTTCCTCGGGATTTATTCGTTAATTGCGGCCCGCCACGGTGCTGCCGTTCAATAATTGCCGCGTTTAGTCTTTTCTCTTGCCCCGTCTGTTCCTATGAATGATTTCGAATCGTTTCAGACCTGAAACGAGATTCGCGAAGGATTCCGCAACCCAGCGGCCACCGCGCCCGGAAACTGAATAGTTCGTCGAATTTCGGCCGATCGTTGAATTCGTAATGGATTAACGGGTTTTAGAAAGTTCTTGCGACCGACCGCGTCGTTCGAGTAACTATTTGTCAAGCGTTTTACGCGAAACGGTGAAATTTTCTGGAACGCCAACGTTCATCAATAGTCGACGGTCATTAACAATCAAACATGACACGGTTCTGCGTCAGCTGCAAGAAACAGGAGCCACTTAGGAGCTTCTTTGTTTCTCTACTACTTTCAATAAATCGAGGATAATATATTAACGTTCCTAAATTCTTTTAATCCTTTTACTGTTTTAATTAACACCCACTCAAACTTGCCTAAAAGAGCTGTTATTAAGTGCACTTCTTCTTCTTGTCTCCCAATTAAGTGTCGTCAATCAATTCTAAGCGGAAGATATAGAAGAGAAAACGATTCCAAAATAGCAAATTAGGCGAGGCAGGTGGTCCTGTTAATTTCCTACCGCATTTGCATATCGCTTTCAGTAGTCAAACCCGAAAAGAATGTACCGAATGACCGTGAACTCGCGCTCGAAGAGTATCGCGCACGTGGGTCGACTTTTAAGCAACTCCACTCTCTCCGGGCGACTTTTTCCAGCGTTTTAATGGCTCCGATACTTTTCTCCTCGATGATTCGTCGAATCATGCGCTCCCGGAGGATCGTAGAACTTTCCAGCGCTGTGAATCCGCTCTTTGAATCGCCGGCGAATCGAATTGCTGTTACAGCTAACGATCTCGTGCACATTTTCTTTCGTTTCTCTTTGCCCGTTTGCATCTGTTTGCAAGCACGCTGTTACTTTAATCGGCAATGTTTCCAGCGTGCAGCCAAGCTGTATCATGATTATTATTGTAGCATTCGTACGAACTTGAACGCACAGCGCGACATTTAAGATCGCAAATATTGAAGTCGAGTGCAATTGTACCTTTGCCAAACATTGATCCAACGCGTTAAAAACAGACACGGCGTCTACAAGGAAATAAACGTTAAGTTATGTCCACTCTGAGGCAACGTCAAAGCGGCGACTTTTTCAAGATACATGCAACATCAACTAGAAGTTGTTCGTTGTTACTTTCTGGTGTGGACATAGCTTTATAACTTCAACATATTGTACAATCTCAAACTCACAGCGCAACATCTCCAGAAAGTCTCAACGAGATGCGAGTTCTTTTATCAAAATGCGATCGAACTGAATATGCAGCGTCTACGGGAAACATTAAAATTCAAAAATGGATTTTCGCGTATCGATAGCGACAGCCAGGGTGACAGACCTCTCCTAATCTCTGGATTCATAATTTACCGTGTCGCTTCGACTCTCTGACCCGAAACGCAAATGCCCGACTATTCAAATGCCGTGATTTATTTAGCATCTGTTGCGAGAGATTCAGAGCAGCGTGGCCGGCGCGCCTGCAACAATGGCACGGTCTCGGGATTCTCTATATCCGGGATGAAACGACCGGAATGCATCGGGCAAGCCTACCTTTTTTCTATCGGGGTTCTATTGATGGTGTTTCCGTGTTAGTGTAACTGCGTTCACCTTGACCGAAGAAAGTGTTACGCGAGCTCGCCGAGCGACGCCTCTCGATTCATGAGCACGCCGACCGACACGCGAGCGTCGCGTTTTACGAGCAGTTATTCATTTGGCTCTGTCGTGTACGGTACACTATACATTCTTACGGATAAATCATCCTCCTGTCGACAGTCGATTCCGCTTCCTAGTTTTCTTGATAGTCGCCGCGTGGACCGCGAACTCGTCAGACAATGCGAGTAAAACGCCCAGCAGGTAAATGTCGGTAGAAAACTAATTAAAACATGATAATAAATCACCATCTTCGGAGGATATCGCACCCGACTTCGACAGACTATGTTCAAAAACCTTTTTTCATTCATGCAACAATGAACACGACGTGCTTTTCTCCATGTGAATACACTATGCACCATTTTCTTCTCCCTTTAAATCTCGAAACTCTAAACGAAACTGTGAAAAGATTACTTCATTTATTTATACACGTCGAAATAAACGTATGTCGTATTCTGAAAATTACGTTTAAAATAAATATTAGATTGTTCATTCCAGTTTAACGAGTTAAACAGACAGAACTTTTTTCCTAAATAAAACGTATTAGTGAAAATAACATTCCTGTTCGCATCCAGGAAACGCTTCATAACATGTGCATTCTAACATTCGACATGTCATATACAACAACCGGATATCTTTCCTGTGTACATAACAATGAATTAATAGCGTGACACGCATTCCCAATTAAGTGAGCCAGAACCGTGGCTACTATAGTCAGGACTTTTCGGTATGCATCCGAAAACTGCCTTGTGCTACCTTCAGAAAGTTCAAACTTCACGAACAGCTTGATCCTGTAATCATCATGTCCGAAGCTTGACCTTCCTGGAACCTCGTAGGTAGATGCTCTGTAGCTTAAAAGGAAAGGCATGTAAAGCATGTGGGACAGTTCAGATCTTGTCCTTGATTAGTAAAGTCGAACAGCTCGAGAGCTTTTACCGAGAGAGTGCCCAAACATCGCGTCGCGCCTCTATGTTAATGAGTCGCTAAGTTTGTTCAGCGAACGTTTCTGCATAGATCCAGGCTTTCGTTTCCTATCCGGGGCTGGCAACGTAAGTGGAACGGTGCGAGAAATGCGTCGACGCGCAGTCAGTCAGCTCAGGTAGCTCGAGAGTTGGTCTAATTATGGGAATCATCTGCGAAATTGTAATTAACAGAAGCGCACGTCCAGTCGACTATACGCGAAACTCGGCCTCCATCCTACGCGAAAATGCAAACGTCCGATCCGCAGACTTTCTAAACCCTCCGCGATTCGTTTCCAGGTTTCAATCTGTTCATTTCGAAAGGTCTAATTTGTATTTGGTTGTCGGAAAAATTTTCTGGTTCTACTTTTCAGTATGATTGTATTAAACTGCGGGTTTTTACGCATCATGAAAATGTTCCAAGTCAACTGTACGAGATAGAAACTAGATCAAACTGCATGTCCTCATTCAATACTTCTAGTATGTCGATAATATTACAACAATGTTCTTCAACTTGTCCAACATCTTCACAGTTTAATATTTCACTCATCCATTCTTTTGGTTCTAGAATTGGTATTCTAAACTAACAAATGTCCCAAATAGCACAATGTTTTCGGCTCGGAACCGCAGAGACTTTCACAACAACACAATAAATTGTATGCTGGTAAAAGTTCTCCATGTGTGACTGTGTGTATACCATTGTTTCCAGCAGCATGATCTCGAGGATAATCCTGCTGGCGGTGGCGATAGGGCTGACGACCGGTCAGCTGAACTTCGAAGGTAGCCCACTGACCGAAAACACCGAGTACACTGCTGAAGAATCACGATTCTCTGAAAGAACCGCGAGGCAGCAGGAAACCGCAACGAACGTGACGGCGCCGCCAGAACTACGTTCCCAGAAGCTCTATCCAATCATGAATGATGTTAAAAACGCCTCGAAAAACCTGGAAGAGAAACCTGCTTCGAGACATGCATCGAATCCTCAGCATCTAATCACGGTGCAGCCTGATGTGGTGCAAACGTCCCGGCAATTATCTCCAAGCGCCTACAATCGAGGAAGCATCGCCGCAAACCCGACAGACTACTACGTGAACACACCCGAGCCGAGACATTCGCCAAATTCTCAGATTCTGATCACAGCGCAGCCCGAGGTGCAAACCTCCCGGCAATTATCTCCAAGCGCCTACAATCGAGGAAGCATCACCGCAAGCCCGGTAGACTACTCCGTGAGCGAACCAGAGCTCAGACATCCACCAAATTCCCAGCATCTGATCACGGTGCAGCCTGATGTGGTGCAAACGTCTCGCCAATTATCTGCGAGTGCCTACAACCAAGGAAACGATGTCGCAAACCCGGCGGACGCGGCCCTGACTACATTTTTGAACTCGAAGACGCCGGAGGAGTCTCGAATGTCCTTGGACAGTTATCTGCAGAACGCAGCAGGCTCTCAGAGTGTCGTTAGAGAGCAACCAGGCCAGCAAACGGTGTCTCTGGCTAATCAGCCACAATTAGCGCGACAGACGTTGCCGATCGCCCCACAAGCTAATCAGCTATCCACGGGATTGTCTTCGCCGGTGAATCAACACCTGATGTCGCAGATTATGCAACAACGACAGGCGGTGTACGCTTTCCCCGTTAATCAGAGGCAGCCGTACAACGAGCAGCTCTACAGTGTGCCTGTGAACTCGCAGGATCCGCGTGCACCTGTTCCAGCGACCGCGATCGGCGCGGCTTTGCAACAGCAGACCTTGCAGGCGCCTTTTGCGCCGGGGATACAATCCAGAAACGACATTTTCTATCCGCCCGGATGGCATCAGCGCGTGAGAAGAATCCGTGGGAGACCCTTCCCCTACGTTCAGTCCAGAGGCGGTCCCGGGCTCTACAATGCACCTGTCCCAGGTGAGATTCCAGTCGAAAGTCGCATCTTCCTTAGACAGTAGGGAATCGTGTTTCGCAAGATGATTAAGTGAATCTGCCGCTAACGACCGTGCGAAGTTAGAGAAGTGTTATATAAGCATGATATAATGATCGTTATGTGGATCTAGCGCGATTTATTTGTCCTGGAACTACTGACGTAGTCCATAGGTCCTCCGTAGGACTTCGGGGTACCTCAGGGTTTAAATTGTGGCCTGTATGTTCGTGGATTTAAAGTGCAAAACCCGGAAAAATGCACTGTTTAATCAACCTGTACTAGTTGATGAAATTTCGTGCCTCGGTTTTTCATTAATACTTCACCGACCGGGATCCGAATAACAGGGTTTTCAGTAGTTGTACTGTAACCAAAGGAAGCTTAGAAATCTTTCTTGACATTATAATCTGAAACGAAATCCTTAGATGACGTTACTGGAAGTACCTTTGTTTGTTCGCAATTGAAATTGTTGTTGCTGTTGAAAGATTCATTAAGAATCTTTAAGGGCTTTTAAGAATTATGACATAATTGCCGGGGTAGGTGATGTGTTAAGAAGTACGTGCTTGTTGTTTCAGGTCCCTACAAGCCGAAGTCTCCCCCAGTGGAGGTGATCTACACGAAGCCCCCAGGCTACAACCATGGACCGCCAGTCCTCAGCAACCCCCCGATACCCTACGAAGATGCTAGCAATTGGTTTCCTGAAGCCGACCATCCTCCACCCAACAAAGACGTCTACTATTCCCAGCTTTACGCCCAATCCTACGATCCACACTATTACAACTACATCGCCAAGACGGGCAAGATCAAGCCCCATCTCTATGGGAAGCTGGGTAAATACGAAGACGAGGGCAACGGGATCTGGGCCGAGCTGTATCGCGGTTTCAAGAAACACGGCTTGAAGAACATCATGACGCCGACATTCCTGCTGGGCATGACCCTTCCGGTGGTGACCCTGATGCTCACGGCGCTGGTCCAGAAGAGATCCTTCTCCTCCAGGTCGGACTCCAGGGAGTTTTCTAGAGAGGAGACCATCCAGGAGTACCTGGACCAGCTGCGGGCGGCCGTCGAGTGCTACGAAAGGAAGAGGAAGAGGAGGGACACCAGCTACGACGGCTGCTGAAGCACAGAACGTCGGCTCATCTGCAAAGTTATCAGGGTCTCAGCCGTCCATTTTGAGCAATCGTGACCAGTGCGGCCACATCAAGACTTTTCTCCCACTCTACCTTACTTCTTTTACGACGGCAAGGATCCCCAACAACCGCGTCACGTCACGTGACCAATCCGGTAATGGTAGAGAAGGGGTAGCTCGATTCCCTTAAATTTCTCCTGTCTGGCCACACTGGTTGCGACTCTTTCAGGAAGCCTTCCTTCATATGAAACTCCAGATTTCAGAAAGAACTGCAAGTCATTGTCAATGTCCTTCTGTTTCCTAAATCATTTGAGTGCAAAGAAATTGTCGAGGGAGCTCGGAAAGAGACAAAATGGATGTCTTAGAACGTGGTAGCTTGTAAGATGGTCAAATAGTTTTACTAATTTATGGAACAAAGGACTCTTTCTAGGACGCTGTCCTTGCTCCGGCTCTTAGGGCATTTTAAAGTAACCATTTCTTCTGGAATGGTCTTTATCCCTTTGTCCGACCCGATTTGCTCACGGGGCAAACTCGGAGCGCTCCCGGAGGTGAACAGCGCTCGTAGCCCACGCCTGCTGCGATCGAGCCTTAAGTTAGGTGTTTTGTATATATCGTGTGTAAAATAATAACGATGCCGCGAGTTCGTGAGTATCCACGGAACTGATAACGCTTTTTTATTAAATGGATGCACGATCGCGACGCGGCAGCTCGTCGCGTGCGTGCAATAAATGAATCGTTAGACCATTCATGGGAGAAGGCGACAGTGAAACGTTTCTACGTGAGAAGCGAATGTTCGCGGGTCAATTATCACTGACCCTGTTCACATACACGTGCCGCCGCGCCACTGCTACACCGTAAGCTTCAATTCCTTTCAATCCCTTCCAATTCCACTGTCAAACGCCAATTTTACGTTTCGATAACCAGCTGACGATTCTTATGCATTTTGATGCGTTGAACGCGAATCCGAAAGTCGCTCTTCTTCATCATTCGCGACTTTGAAATTTAACTTCAAACGAAAAGTGAAATTTTCAACTTTAAGAATTTTTCTGCTTCAATCGTTAAAGCTATACGAATAATCCTTAATAGTAATACGTAGCTAACTTGCTTGTTAGTGTATTTGCACCTTTAAAGACAAGTTTTAACGATATTTGAAGAGAGCGAGACACCGCTTCAACGGATCAATGATCTCGGACATCTTTAAAAAGAAAGTTGAAATCTGTTGGACAGGGCTTCCGGCGGTATCGGCGTTTCTTCGTACTTTATACTTTGTAGTACGTTGCCTGTCCTGGCCGAATAATTCACAAATTGAAAGATGATAATCGATTATGCAAACGGGAGACTTCAACTATTAAATTTTTCTTCGAGATCTCTACCGTTTTCGTATACTTGGTCGGGAAAAATATGATTCACAGACGCTGCGAGCTACGGTCTTCGACCCAGATTCGCGCGTTTTGCGCGACGAGTCCTGAATTCCAAATCAGAAATGACATCCGCGATTCGCTGCACCGTCCACGGCCCGTGCGCGTCGTGAATCGTGACACAGAAATGGATAACCGGTTTAGGCGTGCACCGTCAATGATTTCAGTCATCGGTTTTAATTAATAATTACGCGACCTGTTTGGGAAATCAGTCCGGCGCGACAGGTCGAAATCACTTCGTTTTCTATATTGTCTCTTTGATTTTACGTGTTATGGCGGGCCTGATCCAATTCAGCTTCTAAGCGTGATGACCGGTCAGACCCATCATGTGATTTTTCAAGCTATTTATGATGTTCATTCTGATATAAATTTCTTTATGAAACTATATTTTGCTTTATGTTCCACTCTGTCCGAAGTAAAGTACGCAGATGTTCATATGTATTGGTTTCAAAGAGAAGTCATTTGCACATTCCTATCTTTTCGAAAATTATGCCAAATTAGCTCGAGTATTTAGGCACAGCTAAGGAGCTTCCGTTACAATGAGTTGCGTTCAATGATTAAAAGTCTGCTAATAAGTACATATGTATATCTGGCTAGAGAAACACGGATCTCCTGCGTTTCGAATGATCCTGGCGCGGTGACGCAACATTCAAGAGCACGAAGCTGATTAGCGCCGCGGCTATAAGGTCAATTACGATAACCTGGTCGTTAATGAACCTATCGTGAATCAAGCGTGACGGTTCACGTGCGACCAAGCTGCCCGTTTAAGCTCGGCGAGCAATCACGAGATAGAAATCCAAAATCCCTGCGAAGATTTCTTGTTGAATCCTTGGGACCGTTCTACTCTATTCGATTGACCTGGGCTGATCCCATTTCCCGATTCGTCGTGGATCCTCTCAAGCTTCAGGAAAATTACAACTAGCTCTACTTGGCGAACGAACCGGTTTCTTGAGACGACTTGCACTTTAGACGTCGCACCGGAAGTCCGCGAGACTCTCTTTTCATCTATATCCGAAACAGTGCTTTTGCTAAATTCGATTCTGTGTGATTCTTCGCTTTCGTGGCGGAATAAGGTAATTCTAAAAAGGATTTGATCGCGACTAAAAGAGCAAATAAAGATTTCATAAATCAGTGCGTATCAGACCTGGAAACACGGAATTTCCCAGGAGTCGTAAGGTGACAATCGAGACGGCCTCGACAGACTCAATTAAGCTTCAAGTGCCCTTTACACGAAACGGAAAGAATCCACGGACCGAATGGAAATGTAAATTCATTCCCTTGCACACCCCGACGGACCGATTATAATTGAATTATCCGATCGAACGATTGACGGCTTGATTCGCGGGTCATGGGACCCAGACGCTGTGTTCGCTCCGCCGTAACAAGCAGCGATTATTAGTTTCAACTCAGCCCCTTGGGGGTCATTAGAATGTCTAAGGTCAGCGCGATACTCAGGGCACTCTGCCTCTGACAGAGGGAGCAATTACTGGAAATATTAATTGCATAATGATTAATTATATCTAGCTTATTTTCGTCTGCAATGTACATTTTTCTAATAAATAGAGGAGCGCAGTCTGATTTAAATTGACTCGTATTCTCGTCATCTTAAGCTACCAATAACGCTACGAATATTTTATCCGTTTCGAAGCATGGACTATAAATTGTATCTCTATATATATATATATATTTGTTCCAAAACACATCTAAGAGCCGGTCTAAATTCGACTGCTCTCCCCTCTATGTGAAAATGGAATAACATGTTGATGTTGTTAACGAAAAATATATATTGTGTATTTCGTTGATTCTACTTTTCTACAAATATAATTTGTTGCAATATGCAGAGAGGTGATCGAGAAATCAAGCACGTCGCATATTGTTGCTCGGCGTCTTCTACCACCACTCAGTCCCTCATCATCGAGTTTCAAGGAAATGATTGTTCGTTCGGACGAAGCGACGAGTTGGTCCCCTTCCGGCCAACATTCTCGACGAAATTCGGGGCTCTCCTTCGCGAAACAATTAACATTTTCGAACGTAAACCGAGTCCCCTCGGGAAAAGACATGCCGAAGGGACTCGATTTGGTGAACGTCCGAGAAAAGAAACAGCGAGGACCGTAAAGAAATTGTGGTTAACAATACGGCAAATTCTTTTCCTTTTTCCCGAATCTGCAGATTCGAAAAACGGGAGGGACCTCGTTCTTCGATACTGGAAGCACCGAGCGGCTCAAAACAGCATAAAATCATGAATCTGTTCTTGAGAAAAATGATTTGATCTACTGATCCACGTCACAATGAAAATCACGCAAACGAGACATGCAAGTTGGTCGCTTTTACTGTTTCGACGCTTCCAGTGCTATGCCGCGTTTCTTTCCGCCGGCAAAAATCGAACTATGCTTGTCTGTGATCCTTGCGTGCAGCGAAGGGTCCAACAAATGATTCGTGCGTCGCTTAGCTAAACTAGACTACGGATTCGTTCTGAACGATTAACAGAACGATTTCGAGTCTGTTCGCGTGTGTGTCTTCTCTGCTGATATTTGCGTGTCGCTAAGCAACGTCTCGCCTCGGCTGGGTATTTTCCAAGGGTCGTTTCGAGAGCGTCTGTGGCTTTCATAGAGGACGCGGGTGGAGGAGCTAAGGGTCAAATGAATGAGCGGCAAGATTTACTAAAATAGATTCTAATTTGCTCCATAAAAGTCACAGTTACTCTACGGTGAAGACTCCTACGAAATCATTTCACGACTCACGTACACGGGATCAGTCACTCGAAGGAGAACACCTAGATATACCTCCATTCAAGATCGTTTAGGATCGTACGAAGAAAGGACAAAATTGGAAACTCCTGTTCATCAACCATTTGCAGAAACGAATTTAAAAAAAGATACTTTCCCCAGAGGATTAAATCGTGTATCAAAGTCTTAAGTGCTTACTAGAAAACAGAAAAGTATACACTGATCTTTTGTTATTTGTTAAATGAAATGTCTCACCAGCGGTAGTAGAAATTAATTAGACTGAACGGAAGATTTTTACCGGTTCTACAAAATAAGGTTGTAATGTTTTCTCAAATATGTCCAATTTCGTCCGAAGAAGCTCTCACACGCGACAATAGTTTACAAGGGAGACGTTGAAATGTTTAAATGGCTCGCCGTGTACATGTACATAATATGTATAACATACGTATTGCTTTAAACTCGCAACACTCTACGTGTATAAGTAACTACCCTTCGCTATTTATCGCGTTACCAGATTCGCAGGGCCGTATTCCTTCGCAATGTCGCAATCTTATTCTCGAAGAACAACGATTCATTCTTCTGCCAAAGCCGATTCGATCCGCAGCAGTGATCCGCAGTTCCCGAGTGAAAACTGTGCAGCTACTAGAAGCGTGTCCTATTAACCGCTAGACTGCGGATTGTATGCATTCGTGACAAAAACAGATTATTATTCTAAGATTAACAGATCATTGTACGTTATTTTCCATTGAAAAATTAAATTCCTTCTTGGAATTGATGCACACAATTTTCTATTTTGCATAAAGATCCGCAGTCTAATCGTCACGTTACTAATTAGCGAAACTACGACTCTATTGTTTCGATAAATGTACGTAAGTTTTGTAGACTAATTACCAAATACCTGACAATCTATTGGAATAATATGAACGGCACAGTTCGTACTCGGCAACCTTGAGGAGGATCGATGATCGCGGTTCTGATGCACTGAAGTTAAACGTAAGTCGTGGACTAGTTCTACAAGCGGTTGACAATTTGATTTTGCTTATGTGGCGGTCAGTCTTCGTCTCGGCGGACATCTGGATCGCTTCTGTGTGCATCTATCTGTTGGCAGCCGGATCGGCTGTGTGCGTTTTCGATTGCTTGTACAATTTCACTTCGTGTATGCATATGCAGGGATATCTACGTTCTTTTACTTCCTCCACTGTTTTGTTTAAACAAAGAAAGCTTCTGCGGCTGTGTTCCGTGATCGCGGGCAGACGGTGAAAACTGTCTTCTGGGACTAGATGAGGTTTAATATACAAAGCGGTAATCGGTGACGAACGCTGAAATAATGGATCTTTTGGATCACGCGCTTCTAGCTTAACATTGATGGGATCTGAAAAGATCGAATCTGCGGGTATAACATTCTGATCCCATCAGCAGTTACAGTTTTCGTTCAACTGAACAATAAAAACAAGCAGACGGTATATTGGTGTCTAACATGATCATCATCGTCATCAAGATGCGATAAAATTATAAATCGGTATAGATACTCCAAACGAGATGTCGAAATTGATGAACGCAACGATTCATCTACTATAACATGATAATAGTTCAACTAAAAATTGCCTGTACATATAGTGCACTCTCGATAAGCAGCTGCGTTAAGGGCCCTAGAGGCGGGTTCTTCTAAATCACGGCTACTTATCGAGCGACCAGTCGCGCACGCGCACGTAATCTCTTCGCATGATCACTTGTAATTTGAAATAAGCATTTGAGTAAGATAGAGTGCGCGCGCGTGCGAGTAATGCATGTGAGCAAGGGGCATTCCCAACGGCTAATTATCCGGCGGCTACTTACCGAGCGCCTACTGGTATATATATATATACCAGTATATATATATATATATATATATACATATTCGTACATTTGTCTAAATACAATACTCCTAAACGTAAATTACGGAGACAAATATACATAAAAATCGACGATATATCTAAGCAGATTGAAAAACCATTCTTTAGTTTCATCTGGTTGTCCTAGCCATACGATACAGTGAAAACTTTCTTCGAGAAACGATATGATAAAAAAGAAAGAAAATAGTGTGTATATCGTGGCTACACTGTCGCTGCCTTCTATCCCTCGATCAATCTTACTATATGCCTTCAGAACACTGCTAAACAAAAGTGTGTGTATAATACTTACGTTAGCGAAGTCAATCTATCTCTGTTTCTTTGTTTTTGAACTGACATTAGGATCTGAACACTCCAAGGCTAAGTTATGTCCTATGTACTTGGTCTTCAGTCAAATTTCTCCTCTTTGAACGCGAGATTGATAGCTTCGCCAACGTCTTTTACTACGAACGCGGGTTTGCACAAGGTGTCGTCGGCTGGTATGAAATCTCTGGGACAGTGTTCCGCTACGAAGACCGAGTCCCGTCGATGAACCCCGGTTTCCACTAAAATACTGATACAAGCTTTCGCTCTCGGCTTTTCTACGTCTCTACGAAGCAGTTTCTGAAGTTTCTGAGGCGCTTGAGCATCCTTCGCTCCACAACGGGATAAATACTTGTCGTACAAATTTGCTCCAAAGATGTCTGTGTTAATGTTGTCCCTGGAAAAGACATATACCGTTTACAAGAGAACTCATTCGAGTCGATAGTAACAAAACGTCTCTGATCTAGTTTTATAAAATGATTTACCCGATAGCGTATATCGTATCGACATTATGGGTTATTCCAATGCTTTCAGCATGCTTCCGAAGCATATGATTCGCGTAATAGTAGGTAACTTCAGCGGGTTTCCCAATCAGAGCAGAATAGAGCATATCTTTCCCAGTAATCTTCTTGTAAAGTGACTCCAGACAGAGTACAAAAGCACCGTGCCCATATCTGGGAATCGGAGCTTCGGATACCCACAACAGGTCCATGTTACATGCCAAGATTGGAATGTGCGGATAAGGAAGTTCGTTGGACAAGCTAGAAGGCATTCCACCGGTCATCAGAAGATCCACCATTAGTTGTAATGGAGTTTCCCAAGAAACTGGCTCGCTGAACAACACAATACCCTCGATGCTAGGAAAGCTTGGATCTACGGGCCCACATAGCGGATTTCTCTTTTCCATGTTAACGTAATCCAAAGATGGGAAATTTTTTACTAATTCCTCGATAGTTATGGTATTGTGAAAGCCTAGTTCCTGGGCTATTTCTTTACTTGGACCTTGACCAGATATTAGAACACGTTTATTGTGATAATGTTGAAACAATCTCAACGGCGAATGGGCCATTACCACCTGAGACTCCTTCACTTCTAATCCTATCCATTTGGATAGATCCGCTGCCTTTTGACTGCGCAGGGCATTTCCGCTATTGGTAACAAATACAGTTGGTACACAGAACTTTCCATCTTTCCCTTTGAGTCGCTTGAAGGCCTCTGGTACAGGTGGCAATACATTTTTACCACGTACTATCACACCATCTATGTCAAATAGTAAACCAAACTTTGGTTTGGTACTTAAATGCTGAAAGTAAAAAAGTCATGGGTTTAGCAAAATTCTGTCGTATCTCGTTGAAAACAAATTTTTACACATTTTTAAATTGTACGCTACACAGCATGTTTACATGTTTTTGTGACTGACATTCTTTGGGGTAGTACAGCTACTTCATATTTTTGGAGCTAGTCACTGAAAATGTCTCACAGACCTTGAGACAGGATATAAAAATATACTTGACTCGGGTACTATGCAGTATATTTTTATACCAGTACATATTGTAATGTGACAGAAACTTTGCATCATATATTTTTCAGTGATGTACAGTCAATATCGATGTATCGCAGTGTATTATTGAACCATTCAAAATCAGATTTTATTGACAAATTACGTTGGCATAATTACATTTGGCAGAATTTTGAATTTGCTACATTCCGAACGGGCTCCTAAAGAAAACGTCTAAAGACATCCTAAGGCCTGTATCGAGCGATGAAATGTGTTTTAAAGATCATACATGATACGAACATTATTACTCTTGATCTCGTTCGATTTTTTCATGTGTTCGTAGTAGCGAATCCTTGCAAATAGGTCAACAACAGATTCGAGTCATAAACAAAAGAAGGCATGCATGACGGATCCACCTTAAAGTGCAGAAGCCAGAATCAAACATAACAATGATGGCACACGAAATATGACTCACTCTGACAACTGTAAACCTCGCGATGTCTGGTCGTAGCAATATCTTCATAATTGCCATTTCACCGGTCACAATAAGCGAACGAATGCCCGGCTATGATATCTTATTACTATGGGCTCCGTTCAAAGGCTACTTCTCGCGGATTGATTATGCATAATGCAACGTTTTGAGGTTATAGTGACCTACAGAGATCGCAAAGTAAGTAGATACATATGATCGTATTTTTCCCACGTGCCGTAAGAGGACACAGTGCACAGTAAACGATACGTACGGCTGACATTGCGCTGTCACATGTGCGGTACGTGACACTTTTTTTTGGATTTTAGCAGTTGGAAGGGATTAAACGATTTGAAACGATAAAAGGATTCAAAAATAAATATGGTTAAAAAGAGACGGTAATATTTTCTGCTCACGTTACAGATTGAAACCTAAAATATTCTCTCATGTTTAATGTATCATTGCACTGTAAAATGTATGTAAAAACATGTGCATATATACATACATGTAGTTTTGAATATGTGGTAATGTGACAGAATTAACATATACATGTATTATCAGAGAGTATCTCTGGTATTACTATTTCAATATTACATACTATCTTCCTCGATCGCTGGAATAGAAATATGTATACCTATGCAACAGACAGAGTCTGTCTAACAGACCATAAGTTTGTATTTCTACAAACGTCAAACAATGTAATCATGAACTATAAAAACAGATGGACTACTGTTACTGGACTAGTTTATGAATTTTCGAGGCACAAGGTGATGAACAATCGACTAATACTCTTCCCTGTATTTACCTTTCTCTATGTTCCTTCCTTTTCTCAAATCATATATCCTTCCTTTAAAAAAATGTCTACGTGGAAAGGTTATACAACATGTGCTGCACTAAAATGATTTATCGATCGATTTCTACTATAATAGATTTCAAATTTAGCGCGCTTTGTTTGGCCCTGTACAGCGCCTTTCCACGAGTGACCAAACGCTCAAACTGATAGCCAAACGTTACCGACAGGAACCTTTCTTCTAGAAAATGAAAGTGACGCAATCTGGCAAAGAAATACAAACTTGACCGTTTTGCCGCTATGGGGAATGCGCCATCGTTTGTATGAGAGAGGAAATTTCCTCTCTAAATACTACTCTTCCTTCTGATCCTAAAAATGAAACGGTTTCTATTCCGTGCTAAAAATGATGTAAATACATAAGTTCGATTCCATGCTAAAAATTATGTTGAGATTTTTTATTTCCTAACCGTATTATCGTGACCGGTCAAATGACCGCTTACACATTGTTTATTTTTTGATTATTGAAATGATAAAGATGCTTCCATTAGAAGTTATTCAATAAATTTCTTTATTCGAGCACTTATTATTATAAAAATTGTGAAGAATCTAAATAAATTCAGTCTTGTAATTTTTATAAAACAATATATATCCGATACATTTGGATACATTTTGTACTTGGTATCCTTGGTACGAACTATCCTCTCTTATCCTCTCTGATGCTATATTGTGCTATTGTGCTATCAGCATGCTATCAGAGAGGCAGAGAGGATATTCTGTTGCTATATAGAGATCTAGTGATTTCTACATAGCAATGTTGATATTTCAAACGCCATATGGTGATTGGTCAGTGATTGGTTTGCTTCAGTTTGCTTCAGTTTGCTTCAAGTTTGCTTCTACAATGATACAACGCTGTACTAGAAAGCAAGAAGTTTCTCCTGCTCCTTATTATTCTCAATTATTAAAATCGAGAAAGTTGTAAATGTATTGCACGCTTAGTATATAAATGCACTTTCCTAATGTATAAATTATACGTGAAAATACAGACTTGTTACTTTCCGGCGGGAAATTGAACAATAGTAGAATCTGAAGTTTGCGGTTAGTGTTTTTTCAAACAATCCAATCAAGTATGTGCGACAATGTTTCGTTCAATGCTATTCGAGAACGAGATAAAGTTTTTAATTGGCACTCCTGTTCTGAGGTGCACCTGCTCTAGAATTTAAATTTCTGAGATTTAACGTACCGCCTCGTTATCACGTATGGGTTTTATCATTTTCTTCGTCAATTGTGTTTCATTCTCCTTTCGACATGATCGACATCGATGACAAGTTGATTAACCATGAGAAAGGTAAGATTGACTATCAGAGTAGACGGTTGACATTCAATCCGCACAATATACATTCGAAAACAATTGTCAAAATCAATTCGCCGGTAGCTTGTGTGAAAGCTCGCTGTTTTTATCATAAATATATAATATATTACTTATTAAGTAGATCATATAATATGACCCAGGTACCGATACACGTAAGTCTGCGGAAGAGATGGACAAACAACGTCAAAAAACGCTTGCATATGAATACCTCTGCCACTTGGAAGAAGCAAAAAAGTAAAATGTCTAATAATCATCATTGACAGATTATTGCCATCTGTTTTTGAAAAATACTGTGCTACTTTTTTAGATGGATGGAAGCTTGTTTGAGGGAAACACTTCCAGTCACCACTGAGCTAGAAGAAAATTTAAGGAATGGCGTATACTTGGCAAAACTCGCACACTTCATGGCCCCTGAAACTCTACCAGTCAATAAAATTTATGACCCTGAACAAAAACGTTTTACAGTAGCTGGTTTACAATTTCGTCACACCGACAATATTAATCATTTTTTGAAATCCTTAAAATCCATGCAATTGCCATTGGTATGTAATTGTTTCAGGATTTAAATAGCATACTCTTCTGGTGCTTAGCTAAGGTTTTTCTGACAAATAATGGGATCATTGTTTTCCACAGACTTTTCAACCAGAGACAACCGATATCTATGACAAGAAAAATATGCCACGTGTAATATATTGCATTCATGCGCTCAGCACGCATTTATTTAAATTGGGCAAGGCTCCACAAATTCAGGACCTATATGGAAAAGTCAATTTTACAGGTATACAATAAAAAGTGCATTTTAAGGGGGTAGACTCTCGTTTCCAGGATTGCAAGAGTGCAGGATGGGCCTTCTCATTTCCCAATAATGCAAACACATGGGGTTTTTCAATAGTCAAAAGCGATAAAAGATCATTCTAGCCCGTAATTCTCCTTCAAAACTCCTATTTTTATGTTTACACAGCGTAATTTGCATTATTCAGAAGTTGCGACAGCTCCATGCTGTTGAATAATGCAAATTACTATCGCTTTTGACTACTGAAAAATCCCATCTTTGTATTATCGAGAAATGAGAAGGTACATCCAGCACCCTTGTAATCCTAGTAACGAGTCTACCACCTTAAAGTCAATTACACTTTTAACATTGTACTATTTTATGTTTCCTAGAGGAAGAGATAAATGCAGTCACTAGAGAGTTCAAAAAATATGGGATACAAATGCCATCGTTTCAAAAAATTGGGGGCCTTTTTGCAAGTAGCATGCAAATCGATTCTGCCATTCTTCACGCTGCAGTTATAGCAATCAACCAAGCAATCACGGAAAAGGTATATTTGATTATTTATGGTTTTGAGTCGATTTAAATTATACTTAAAGCATCTACTAACCAGTTGTTATTTTATAAGGATTATGACAAAATACTGAATACACTGCAGAATAAGGTAGTACAATTGAACAATGTTATGCCTGACTACATCAAACAATATAGTGATACTTTACTGGAAGCCAAAGAGTCTAAGACACAAACTGCTCTTAACAGAGTAAGTAAAAATTTTTGGAAATATGTTAATCATTAGTTATTGAAAATATATTTTTCGACAGTCTCTCAACGACAGTTATGTACCAGATGTATATGACGAACTTCTAACTCAAGCAGAAATACAAGGACATATTAATTCCATTAATGGTAAAACGTTATACATTGGATGTCAGTTCATAAGAATATTATTTTGGTTTTTATTAAGTGTATTTTCTTTTTTAGTACAATACGCGCTAGAGAACGTCACTCGTTCTATTCGCTATAAGAACAACGAATTCTTGAATGCTTTAGTATCACCTACCTTATGTTTAAAAGTATGTTTCATGCCTACTATTTTTAGTAATCTATTCTTTTATGAAATTATTAACAAGTATCTCGTTCCTTTTTACATAGAATATATCGCACGAGAATGCAGAATTGTATAAAGAACAGTTAATGCAATTACTGGAAAGCTCTGAATGGAATAATATGTATTCAGAATATCAGCATCATTGGAAACAACTGCTCCAGAAAGAAATCGACAAAGCAAATGAACTCGCACTGAAATCTCGTGAACGTTAGTATACTATAATAAATCTGTACAACTTCTATATATTACATACTGCATTTTGTTCGCACAGGCAACGGTGCGATGAAACATTTGAATTCGGTACTACAAACTGGAGCGCAGACTGATTTTTATAGTGCTCTAAGAAATACTGATCTCGGATTATTAGACAGAATCGACGAGTTTGCAATGCCACTGTATTACGAAGAAATGAAAGCGGACTGTACAGAATCTCAGGTAAAGATGCAGGATAGAAATTCGGTTGTCTGCAATGAATTGCTATTAACATAAATAATATTCTTATTAGAACGAACTTTCGTACAACGATGTAATAGCTAGTCTACGCGTGTTGTCGTCGATCGCGCACGTTAGTAAGGCTGTAGATACTGAAAACCCAGATTTGGTTTATCAAGCATTATCGAATCCGGATTGCCATATCTCCGTAAGTATAATTACATCTTCTATGCATTGCAACAGTAAAATATTTTTATTCATATCACGCCTTAGGGATTGAATCATGAGAATAAGGTAAAATATTATAGAGCACTGGCAGCAGTTCGGTGTGAAAAGCAAATTGTTTCCCAAGAGTGCCCTTTGCTGGCGAACGCCGATATTCAAGAGTGCATTGACGTTGTTAACCAGCAATGCGAAAATGACGATGATGGTGCGCTGCATTCATTTATCATGCAGTTTTTTGTACGTCCTGCTATTCATTTATAATCGTTTTATCTTTACAGTCATCCTGGTTCTACGACAATTAAATTCGGCTGTTGCGGAAAGCGATCGAAACGGAATTTTAACTGCTTTGAAAGACACCGCTCTGAAATTACAGAAGCCCACTTCACCCGCCGATGCGTCCCTCTATTTGAAATTATTTAAAAAGTGTCTCGTTGAAAAGCATTTTGATGGTTCCGAATTGTGGCTGGAAGATGTAGAAACCATAACACAAAATGTTGCTGCGGAGGCTGAAACTGTTCAGAATGGTGCATCTCGTTTCCAAATTCATTAATTTAGACAGTTTGTTTGTCGCTTTATTGACACAATTCAATTATTTGCAGCTTGTACATTTTTGTCGCAAGTCAATCTAGGTTTGCGAACAAACGATATGCTGTTCACGATCGATTGTCTGCAGACATTCGGTTTCACAATCCCGGACGAATACAAAGCAGAATGCTTTCACAATTTATGCGATTTAAGAAAAAGCAAGGTATGTTATTCAAACAAGCATTGGATATTCAATGTAGTACAGTATTTTATTTATTATATATTTTAGATGGACAGTAACGAATGCTCGTTTGTACATTTTGTGACTCCTAATGGCAATGAATCATATTTGGACCTGCATCAATATAATTATACATGGGACTGTCCTAAAAACATGTCGGATACATTTTACATCAATATGGAGGATATAAAGGTATCTTGTGGATAAAGCTTTCTCTACAAACTTAAAAATGACTAATGTACATTTGTTTGCTTCCAGAAAATAGTAAGAACTACTACCACGAAAGAACAAGAAATGTACAAGATAAATAAACAAATAACACAAATTCAAGCACTTTCACGGGGTTATTTGTTACGTAAACGAATTTCAGATAGATTTACTCATTTTTACGAGAACGTGCGTAAAATCATCCAAATACAATCGTGGTGGAGGGGTTTAATTCAGCGGAAAAGATATGCCCAAATGCTAGCAGATAAACGTAAACGAGACGCAGAAAATCCACAGAATACGTACGAGAATGTTAAAACCCGGTTTGAAGATATATTGGACAGTTATAGAAAACATGTATATCTGTTAATTCACAATTGATATAAAGTAAAGATATTCTCGATTTAACATCGTTTATATATTTTAGGAGGACAAGATTATGAGAATACAAGCTATGTGGCGTGGACGAGCAGAAAGACGAGCTTTTCGTTCACTATTACACATGGACAAACCACCCTTCCCCGTTGTTCGACACTTCTCAGCGATTCTGAATTTTAACGCTGAAGATTATGATAAAGATTTGCAGCTACAAGTATAATGCAGTTTTATACGCTTTTATGTAACGACTCGATTATTTTATATTACTACAAAAATTATTTTTGCAGCACTTGAAACACGAAGTAGTGAAAAGTATTAGACACAATCAGGTTTTGTCCCAGCAATTAGATAGTATGGACATAAAAATAGGTTTACTTATCCAAAATAGAATTACATTACAGGTAACGTTGTTAAAAAAATATATCAGAGTCGACAGTGGGCCATAACGGAACATAATATTTTTTTATGAATTGTCCAGGATGTTGTGGCACACGGAAAAAGTTTAGAAAGTCTTGCGACGCAGAAACATACGAACAGAGACCAAAAGAATATTCTCGTGGATAGTGTTTCATCGCACAAAGGTCTGAAATCGTTGACAAAAGAGGGACGGAAAATGTTGGACGGATACCAAAATTTGTTTTACACTTTACAAACTAATCCGACGTATTTATCGAAATTGCTGTTTCTCTTGCCTCAAAGCAAGACCAACAAATTTCTCCAGAATGTGATTCTGACATTATTCAACTTCGGCTCGAATATTAGGGAAGAATATTTATTATTGAAACTATTTCGAAGTGCTCTGCAAGAGGAAATTAGGTAACACTTCCGTTTCGCGAAAGATACAATAGAACTCGAGAGCATAATGAATAACAATAATCGAATGTACAGGTCAAAATTTCAAAAACCGTCCGAAGTTGTGACTGGAAACCCACTCGTCCTAAAAATGGTGGTAAACTACGCGCGACAATTAAATGGCCAAAGGGCTTTGAGACAAATTGTAGGCCCAATTATTGAAAATATTTTAGCTGACCGAACGTTGAGCATAGAGACAAACCCTGTGGACATTTACAAATGCTGGAGAAATCAATTAGAAATGGAAACAGGAGAAACACTGTAAGTCAAATGAATTTGCAGCACGTACGGAATGTTATTCTGATTGTGCTTGGTTTCTTTTGTAGGGATCTTCCGTATACTGTAACGCAACAAGAAGCCTTAAAATACGAACAAGTACAGATAAGGCTAAACAAAGGAATACAATTGCTGCAAAGTACTGTTTTAGAATTCTTATCGAAAATCACAGAATCCAGAGATCTCATACCATACGGAATGTTGTACATGGCGAGGGTTTTGAACGACTCTCTAACCGAGAAATTCCCAACTGCTCCGGAGAAAGATGTATTGAAAGTAGTGGGCAATCTTATTTACTATCACTACATTAATGCGGCGATTGTGGCACCAGATGCTTTCGATATAATTACGTTACCTATTGACCGGTCATTGTCGAACGATCAACGAAGGAATTTAGCTAGCATCGCGAAAATATTACAATTTGCAGCATCGAAAAAAGGGGTAACGTTTTATTCGAAGACTAGAGTTCGATCGAAGAAAAAGTAAGAAAGGTATTCCACGAAAATTTGTTTCAGTTTGGAGAGGAAGCAACGCATTTGGTCTGTTTGAATTCGTTTATAATCGAGTGCCATGAGAAATTCAAAAGTTTCTTCCGTTATTGTTGTCAGATTGAAGATTTGGAGGAACACTTTTGCATTCACCAATACACTGAGGCTACTCTAATTCACAAACCGGAAATTTATATTTCGTTACAAGTAAGTAATTTATATTTCGAGAGATACACCGAAAGGATTCTGCAGAGATATGGTTAATTGTATGAATTACAGGAAATCTGTGATACTCACTGTCTGATGCTGGAGTATCAGGATCAGATAGACTTGGATCCAATGGATCCCCTGCACGATTTACTGGACGATCTAGGTCCTGCACCCACTCTACAATCTTTACTTGGCATCTGTAAGTATTACGTACTCTAATATCGTATTACGTTTAAACAACATAACAAATGATTTGTATTTATTAGCCAATAACACAAGCGAGGCAAATTTAGCTCGATTCGGGAAAATGGAAGTGTGTCTGGTACTCACCAACAAATTCCAAGTGCCGGAAAACGAAGACAACAACTTGAACAGGCTTTTCATCAAAACCAAGGAACTGTTGGTTTCTGTTCTCCAATTCTTGAAAGGTCACACCTTAGTGGACGCATTAGAAACTTCCTGTTCACCCGTGCAGGAAAAATTATACGACGTGAAGTGCTCCAGTATGTCGCCCACGATAAACATTATTCATAGAAGGTGAAATAAATATAATAAGTAAACGGACAATTACCGAGCTACAAAATAAGAATGCAATTGAATTAGAAATTTTGTTCAGCTCGTCCTTGAACGATTGCAAGCTCCAGCTGCGCGCGTATCTTAATAAATTAGAACTCGGAGGATGGGTCAGCCAAGCAGACGGATACCAGAACATTATCACAGCGGTAGCCAAAGATCTTTGCAATAAAGGGAAGTATCGGACTATTCGGAACAAAGAGTTACAGACATTGCGAGTAACTAAACAGATGCTGGAAGAAAAGTGCAAATACTATCAAGAACAGGTCGAATATTACAGTGAATATATTCAGCGGTGTTTAGAGAACTTGCACACGGGAAAAGGGTATGTATACAAGGGTTGTATGATTGTACAGAGTGTCCTATGAACTCTGTCCACTTGAGTATTTCAAACAATACGAGAAAATGTTACCCACAGAAGTTGTAGGGTTTAACAAACTACTTAATATGGTATAAATGGTATTCTTGCAAGTGGAGGCGTACAGAAGATATACAGGTCACCTTGGTTTTCTTAAATGGAATGTCCAATTTTGTATGCTCGATTTCGATAGATATTCTGAGTATAAAAGTACTAAAGTGTATTTCTCCTAAAACATATCGTTGCTGAGGTATTTGACTGTTATCATTGTGTGTATTACTTTCATTATGAAACGTATTCGATTTAAATTTGACATAGTGAACATATCCTCGAATACGTTTCATAATAAAAGTAATAGACTGAAAACAGTCAAATATCTCAGCAACGGTAAGTTTTAGGATAAGTATACTTTAGTACCTTTATCAGAATACGCCAATCTATCGAAATCGAGCATAAAAAATTGGACACTCTATTAAAAAAGACAAAGGTGACCTCTATATCTTCTGTACGCCTCCATTTGTACGAATACCATTTATACAATATTATGACAGATAGAGTTCGTGGGACACACTGTACATTGTCTATTCAATCATCGTCTTTACGAGAATTAATTACAGGTCTTTACGAGCATTTAAAGCGATTCAAAAGAACAACCACGGGAAACTAAGGTCCAAGATGACGTTGAAATACTCTGCCGCAAAATTGCAAGAGAAAGGTGTACTGTTGGAAGTTGATGGACTTCCACAGACGCAGTTCAAGAATGTAATCTTCGAAATTAGTCCGACGGACCACAGCGGCCTTTTCAGCGTACGTTGCAAGTTCATGGGCGTAGAAATGGAAAAAATCGACATCGACATACAAAAGTTGCTCGAGCTACAGTTCGAGGGATCGCCGATCATGGACATGTTTGGCAAAGCAAAGGTTAATGTGAACTTGTTGTTATATTTATTGAATCGAAAGTATTACGGTAAAACTTGACGTGGAAAGAATCGGATTGCATTATTTACGGTTACGAGAGAGAAAGAGTTCTGCGCGCTGCTTGTGCAATGTTGCATTGTGATCACTGTTCTCTTGAACGAAACTGAACGCCAAAAATTGAAAATTCAAACTGTTTTTACATCGTTAGTATGGTAATTCTTTCTTTAACAAACGATTAACTTATGTAAATAATTGTACGTATAGCAATTTAATGTTCTAATACAAGTGTGTAGCTTGGTATTGTATGTAGTATTGTAATGAACTGCTAAAGTGTAACAGTGTAAGAAGATATACAATTTTATAAATTGCCAACGTTACAAAATTACGTAAAGTATGGAATCTGGTCCATGGTGACTGAATTGCTTCGATTTCACGTGTGTTAAAAGATATACTTAACAATTATATGTGACGAAGTCTATGAAACAAAAACGACTTTTAAATACAATCAAACATTTCTAAACAGAAATATATTTTTCTAATATTTATAAAAATAAGTAAATTAATGGTAGTAAATGTCACCTATTGACGAGACAATGTTTCTCTTGGTTTATTCGTTTTATAACTAAATCTAATTCCAGCCGTGTATCATACTTCACTTTTGTCGGTTGTTATTCTCTTATTACAGGGCATGATGAATAATTATATGTAATATAATATCTTATTAGAATCTAAACATTTTGTATGTTGCACCGTCGAAAATAAGGTAAGGCATATTCTGAGAAATTCCTAATCGAGAACAATAGGATGTCCATTATTATTTATACGTCTATGATGCTATACATATATAACTTATATTAATATTATTATTATTTAAACAGTGGACAACCTAGTGTTCCTGTGCATTTTATAAAATCTAAAATTGAATAGTCTGAACATAAATCCGAAGGTTCTATCGTTTGCATATTTTTAATACAATAGAGTTTTTATTATTGTAAAATATACTACAAAGGCCTGTTTAGTGGATACTGGCGAATAAGCCTGCACATTCAAAATAAAATCACATCTCGTTTAAAAACACATTTAAAAAAATGATTTATGATTTCTACGACAAAACAAGATGTTTGCGTCGAGATCAATAGATACAATAAAAACATATTAACATAGTATTGTAATAATTAAAAAACCTTTTCAATAAAACCCGTTAGAACGTACATGCGCGTAAGAAATTTGAAAATCCGTAAAACAAAAGTTTATTTTATATATAAGATATAAACACTACATACATAGATAAACTGCCCGCATTTATCACACGCGCATTGTATTATAAATATTTTTTTTTACAAATCTCATGTTCTTGAAGTCTTGTTCTTTTTTACTCAACTTTATTATACAAATCTGCCTTTACGCAATTTACGTGACAGATGCTAACATCCAGGTACTGCGTCACGAGGTATCTTGAAAGACATTTTTATAATTTATGGCGCACAAAATGTCAGTAATACAAAAGTTTTTCGTTTACCTAGTCATTGTTTTTCACTTTTTAATCGAATCAAACGTTTAGTGTTCCTAGTCGAATTAATTATGTGCAAGCAGTATAGTTCGTTAGAGCCTCCACGAAGCAGGCCATAAAGTGCATTTTCTCATGTATTATTAATTGTGTAGTACATATATCACTGTATTATTAACTTTTATAATAAATAGCATAATAATATTAATTCTCCTTCTTGTTTTCTTCCTCTCCTGCTTCTTTGCTAAGTATGTGCACACATTGGAACATAACATTCGATACAGCAACACGTTCAGTAAGTGTTATCGTTTGTTCAAAATATTGACAAAATTTCTAATTGTTGGTTGCGCGTCCTTTATTTGCGCTAATGTTTCTTCCATCATATTGCGCAACTTAGATAAATCAGGCATTTTATCGCAGGACTCGACGTTTAATAATTCTGTGAAGAATTGCTCCCATGTTGATCTCTTCACATACCTAGATTTATTTAAATAATTATGAAGTGACGCATATTCTCCTTTCTGACTGATGAATACATATCCCATTCTAAGTCAATTCTCGGTACCGTGTTGTGACATAGATCGGAACAGGACATTATTTTTTGTGGCTTCGTCGTAGAAAAGGACAGGAGTAAACACGGACCGCGCGGACGAAGGCGCAACAAAAAATAGCGTATCGGTGAGACAATACTAGTGCAATACTGAAACTTCTTTATTTTTTACTTATTTTTAATGAAATTTTACTAATATATGTATTTGCGACATTTTTCTTATTGAAATGGCTAAAAACAAGATACGATTTGACCCATATTTACTGTACAGGTGAAGCATAATTTATAATTTGTAGCATATTTTTACATACACAACTGAACATCTCGAAGATATGTTCTCAAGGAATTTTGCAAATTAACGGAGCTACAGCCCGTTGGAATTTTTTTAAACGACTCATTTTAATCAGAAAAATGTGACAAATATCTTGAGAAAGGTTGTATAAGAAGAAAGTGGTGAAAATAAAAAGAGTTAGTATCGCATTGGCATATTAAACAATACAATAAGTTTTGAATTTTTGCCGACCATCGCGGTCGCTGTTTTTCTTTCTTTTTCACTCGCTATTCTCTTCTATATCCTAAAGTTACTCCACACCGTTAATTAAACCACTAAATACAATTGAAATTATATCGTGTTTAGCGTTCTTTTAATCAGAAAAATGCCAAAACTAAGTTCGTGAAAGTCGCATCAAAAATAATGAAAAATAAAGAAGTTCTATAATTGGATTAGTAGTGGTTTACACCGATATACCCGACTCGGTATCGGATTACGCGGCATGTCTACACTGCTCGGCGACCGAGACAGCTCGAGCTTCTTGGCCCCTCGCGGGGTATGCGCCCCAGTGGAATGGGTAGACGAAGTGACAAGGAGCGGTCTTGTCCGCCGGCCTTAGAATGGGACATTACTGTAATATCTATGGTTGTAAGGAAGAACGCCGCAAGTCACATACTTTCACTTTCGAGATATTGCAATTTAAAGTTTTGATCACTAATTCCTTGACATAGGGCATCGTTTTTTAGCCTTTCCAATTTGTTTTTATGACTTTTTTCTGGTAAATACGTAAATCCTATACTCTAAAGCTCAATTAATGCATAAACTCGAATTTTTTGAAATTGTGAGACATGCGGCGTTTCTCTTTAGAACCACAGACATAATTTCCGTCAACCGTTAATACCTGGGCATTTTCGAGGTAATAAACCAACGACCACCGATGTTGGAGACTCTCATATAGTTACCAAATAGCAAACAATGACTCGTTGCGGCTAAACAATACAAATCCGTCTGATAAGTCCATGGTCTGCCTGTCTGCATTTCAATGCACGTGAATTCCTCTGTCTTTATAACTTGAGTGAACGTCATCTTCTCTGGTAACAGACTCATATCTATACTACACCCAAAATCGATCAGCTGTATCGTTGGTCTTACATCTTCTGTAGGCCTATGAATCAACATGTTTTACAAAATTTTTATAAATCTAATCGTATTACGAATACTGTGAATGGTGAATACTGTGCTCGGAAAATACATACAAACGCATCAACAGAAAATTATCTGGCTTAATGTCCCCGTGTATTATTTGGCATTTGTGCAAGTACTCCACAATTTGCAGTATTTCGATCGTGAAGAATATAGCTAAAGGCTCCATTAACGGTTTACCCGTGGCGAGTTTTATTTGATTCGCTACAGCTAATAGTGTCCCAAATTTGGAGTACTCTGAGACCAGCACACTGCCATTGTTTGCAACGTACGCCATCGAAACGTCCATAAATCCACGTAGCTGGAAATAACGAAAATGCATTATCGGTACCGTCAAGAACAGCTATCGCTATATAAAGGTTAATATCAACGTCGAATTAATTAGCCGCTTAAGATCATTTACTCAATCGAGTACCCATTCGTTAAAGACGGGTGGATTTCGAATATCTTCAGTGACCATTTGATTTTACGTCGATTACAATAAATTAATGTTATGCAATACCACGTGTGGATTAGTGAGGCGAGCTTTTATTTCTCTAGTGATATAAAATTCCCAAACCCAGGCAGGTTTTTGAGTTTTCAGAGCAACCGTTTGACCTGTTTGATGATTTACTGCTTTAAATACTGTACCATACATTCCCTTTCCAAGGCACTTTCCCAAATCGTACGTTTCATTACCTGCACACATCGAATATGCAAATTAGTCGAATAGATGTTTAATGATGATTAGACTGCGGATTTTATGCTAGTAAATTTCTATGTAACTCTTATTTCTCTATGAATAGTTTCACTTTGAAGAAGTACGAAAGTACCTAACGATCACTCTAACGACAACACTCAACTCTGACAAACAGCTATTAAATTAAAAAGTGAGATTTCATTTCTATAAGAAATTTACATGCGGATACTACTATCAATTAATTTTAAGTTGTACCACGTTGCTAATAACCTCTGCTGTTAAAGCAATGTTGAAAAAAAAAAAGAAAACTTTCAATTTGCATAATGATCCGCAGTCTGATAATCCTGTTGGATAGAATAGTACTGACCGAGCATGACCACAGAGGAAGGCACAAGCTTATTTAAATTAGTATCTAATCTCACATATCCTTCTGCGTGATGCGGGTGAGGGAATTTAATTTTCTTTAAAAGTCCGGCTATCAAACTTTTGTCGAATGGATTTAGATCTCCCGATGGGAACTCAAAGGTTTCCTCCTCCGCTTGTTCCATAGGTTCGTGATGCTCTTCGCATTCCATTGTGTCAGGCTTCTCTTGTTCCTCTACTTCGTTCAGTTTGAAGTTGATCGACTTTCGTAGATCGCAATTCTTCTTGATCTCAGAAGTAATTTGATCCACATTGCGTTGCACTGTACGTGGGCTTTGGGCATGTACAGCTTGTATTTGGGCTTGAAGCGTTTGATCGTAGGGCTGATTCGCAGGCAGCGTGATATCTTTACCTTCATCGCTTTCACCTAATCGAAAAAAGACACTCATACTTTAGTATTATAACGAGTAGAAGAACTTTGAACATAGTTGATTAACCCAAGAAGAGCTAAGGGAAGGCCTCGAGGGAAAAAGAAAGAGGGAGGATGGAGGGGGGCCAAAGCTACCTTGTTCTTTTATAGGGGCCAAATCTTCTTTGGTGAAAGTGAAACCCGATGCAGCAGTTCTTGTGTGGCCACTGCTACTGGAACTACTCGAGATATATTCCCTAGTAGACTCTAATATAACACTTAATTTTTCTTCACCTTCTACGGTCCGTACCTCTGAAGCTCTATAAAAAACGAGTTGTTGCAAATATGAATAGCGCACGTCACGCTGAACTTATATCAGAAAAAATGGAACGTGTTACGTACGGTTGAGATGCTGAACACTGGTTCGCATATTGCGATGTTCCTTCGGCTGGTTTGTAGGATTGTCTAAAATGATTAGTCATAGGTGTAGAGCTAGTCAATTGCGTATTAAATGCTTCGGTGTAACATGTATCATTGTTGCCCGACAGTGGAGTAATACCGAGGCTTTCATCAATGTATAAATTATTTTCGTCAACGGGCTTGGATGTCATATTTTCTTCTATCGGTCCATTATAATCAACAACAATAGCGTTCTCTTTGTCTTCGGCACCTTCGAGATATTTTATGTCTCGACGATTCATGCCAGGGGATTTTATGTAGGGTAACTCGGGAGGCATTCTATATGGTTTGCTGGTTTCGATATCCGGTTCGTTGTACGGAGAGTAGTGGAGTTGTTTTGGAGGCTCCGCGTTGTGTTGCAGCAATGAGGATTCCAGCTGCGGTGGATATTGTTGGTATTGTATGTCGTTTGGTGTCATGCTACCGTAAACAGCGTGTTGCATATGTTGCATATGCGGATGCGACTGATGATGAAGATGTTGATTAGGTGATGGTTGATGTTGCTGCGGGTGGTGAGGTTGATGGTGTTGGATCTGGCTGTGACTTTGCAAGTGTGATGGATGGGAAGGAGACTGATGGTGTACCATTACGTGGGCAGCCTGCTGGTGCGTTTGTATCAATTGTTGATGGTGTTGCGAATGATGCGGTCGGGAATGGGATTGCTGTACTTGCTGTTGTTGCTCATGATGTTGCTGCAAATCGATCATATGAAAAATTATTATAAAAAATCTATTTCCTACTTAATAGAATTATTATTTATTTAATATAAATATTAGGTCAGTGCAGAGAGAAATTCATGTCCGATTCCGTCACGAACTTTAGCACCGACCTAATACATTTCTTGCGTTATACCTGCATTTGATACTGGTACGTATTGTGTAATCCAGGACTGTAAGGAGCCTGATGTTCTTGAGCAGTATAAGACTGGTGGGGCGAATAGTTTTGGTGATTCTCCTGATCGTTGTACGGTTGTATGTTGTATCCTGAATGGTGCTTACTATTAGACATTGCATGCTGAGTCATGGAACTATCCAAATGTATGTCGAAACACATTTTCAAAACTTTCGAGTCTGGAATCCTAAGCGGAATAGGATTACGAAAATTGGCTCCTGCGTCTGGCGAACGCCACATGTCCTGTACGACCGACATCGCTTCTTTCGTGTTGACTGTAATACTTTGTCCGAGCAGGTGTTCTTCGGGTTCGGCACTCAAGGATGATGTGTGATGTGGATGCATGAAATTAGAAGCTTGCAGTTTACGTTGCGAATTTAGTTCTGCTTCCATCCTCTGTGCTTCGGCTCTCTCCACCTCGATCCGTTCGGCTTCCAGTCTTTCTAGTTCTCTTTGTTCTGCCTCGCGCCTTTGGTTCTCTAACGCTTGATTTTCCGCTTCATATTGTTGTCTCTGAAGCCTTTCCTGCTCGGCCTGAAGCCTCTGTCTATCTATTTCAAACTGCTCAGCTTCCCTCTGTTGCTGTTGCAATTTTTTCTGTCTCTCCGATAATTCTTCTTGTTGCTTGTACTCTTGTCTCTGCCGCATCATTTCTTGCAAGGATAAATTGTGCTTCTGTTGTTCAGTTTCGAAACTTTTATGATGCACATGCTGCTCGGCTTCGTAGCTTTTGTGGTGGACCTGTGGATCAGCCACCCTCAAATCTTGAGTTTCGTGTCTTTTTTCTAAAGCTTGTGCTCTGAAATGAAATCGTGTTTATTACGAGCGAATAATATTCAGCCATCGAATCTTTATTAGCGAAAATAAATGTTACCTTTGCAAATATCGTTGGACCCTAATTTCCTCCATACTCGTATCCATATTATTTGCGTAGACTAAATCTTTTGGATAATGCGGTCTTAATATAATATTTGGATTCGGAGCATCGGGTACAAATACAGGCACTGTTAAATGTTCGGCATATTTACTGCCATCAAAAAAATACGTATGGTTCGGGAATAATCTTAATTTGCTTCCATTAAATTCATCCGGTTGATCCTCGTGAACTGTTGTTTAAATAACAATGAGTAAAATCACGTTTCTTGTACATATATATTAATACTAGTTTTCATACAAGTAGAATTGCACCTTTGAAAGCTGACTTGGTAATCGATGTCATCAATGGACATCGTTTGTGTCCATTCCCGTTCCATGGACCAGGTTTAATAGTGTTTTCTTTATGAACTGTGTCCTCTACTGGAACATGGTCGAGTATGGAACTCTTCAGATCGCCAGGGACACTGTCCTATTAAAGATAGTTCCGTGTAAACATTTTATGCATTTATGACAAAAACGCGAGTAGGTGCAAATTAAAACTATAGACACGTTAAAAGAATTTAAGAGCATCAATGCATTAGCTTCAGCTTATTACAATAAATGAAGGAAGAAAGACATCTTTATTTGGTTTTCATTTTCCTACAACTGATGCCAACGATTTTTATTTTGCATAAAAATCCACAGTCTAGTGGATTATCCTTGTTAATTTTTGTACCTCATATATATGTATCCGCGTATTCACATTATGCATCCCTGTCGAAATTTGCGGAACGGTGCCCGGACAGTGTTCACGCACTCGATGCCCGATACGCACGCTACTGACTTTTCTCCCAGCTTTTATCGCTCGTAAAGAACTGAAAGCCTGACGTTGTTCAAGCAGTGATCTCTCGTTACGATCGTCATTGTGTCCCAAGGTTTTCCGTGCAATGGCTAACTGAAAATTCCTGAAGACAAAGCAAGGAATTCAATAAGGTTGATACAGAGTAAAAATCTTCTTTAAGTATAAAATCGCTATGATTTATACTTATGAGCGTAATCCAATTCTTCTAGAGGTTCTGCTTTGGCAGTCAAGCCCATTAAGTAAACTTTGTCCGCGCGTTTATAGTCTTCTATTTGTTCCAAATCAAAAGCCCATGCTCTATACATGTCTGCAATCATAGTCCCGATTCCATTGTTGTATAAAAGTTGATACAATTCTAATGGATTCTTTTGCATGTTGATCTGCAAACAGAATTTTTATTTATTTCTCGTTTTCTTTAGGAGAAAATGTTTTCAAAAGTGCTTACATAATTGATCCAAAGACGTATATATCTACGATCCTGATGATACTTGGTCTCTTTTTCAAATATGGCTAAGCATTGTTGCAAAAGTTTACCAATGTGAGATTCGTGTCCACTTTTCGGATAACTTTGCTCCACCCACAGTATGTATTCATACCAATTTTCTAACGGATCATCTCCTTCATAATTTTTAATTGCAGCTTCGTACATTCTATAAATGTAGATACAGAGAAATTAATACTCGTTTAGGAATTGTATGTCAACATTAACTCTTGTTTCACATACTGCTTTTCCTGTGAAAGCAACTGCTGAGCATCTACATCCTCCTGAGCTCTCAGTGCAGTACCTAATTGTGTAGCATTTCGACCATAACGCAATGGTTGAATGTTTTCCTTGGAACGAGCTATGGCTGTTGCAGGATCCATTCTTAACACTATATATTCTTAACGAAACTATTTTATACTCTGAAAGGAAGAAAACTCATTATTCCAAAAAATATTGAAAAGTCAAAACAGTGAATCGAACTAAAACTGAAATCGTATGCTAAAATTTAAAGAAAAAAAAACAATGAAAAGTAAAACTATATACAAACATTTTAATATTGTATAATAGGTTACGAATATTATAAATGATTAAAAATTTTTAACAGTACGTGTGCATTTTTTAGGACGTTACCTGTCAGATTTCTATTTTTCTTGAAAGTGTTTAAACCATTTTACAAACGTAAACGAGAAGACGATGACATATACAAGCTAGAATATATAATTAAGGAGTTTCTTTCGAACACTGTCGTAAGAACGATATAAATCGAAAATGGTAAAACTGAGAGGGTAGCGAATGATAGTATAAATCAAAGGAAAGTATATGCTTAATCGATCATGTGGAAGAAGTTTTTCATTGGCATATTCAACGTGCATTTAAAGCGGAGCAGCATTAGTCTTGGGGCGAGTCGATGCCTAATGATGCATCGGGCCCAATATAATGCAAACAATTGTGCGATTCATTAAACAGCAGCACGAAGCGTAAGTTCTGTTTTCATGCGAAAACGCTTACCTTTCGCACGTATCAAAACTTTGCATAATACTCTTTGAATAACGGCGGACCTTCGAATTAGAGCAGATCTAGTCTGGATAACTCCAATAAGGACGCTATCGGTCTAGGTTACGTTAGTCTTCCATTTAACGGCTACAGGCCACCAACGGTTTTTCCACTGTCTTCTGCTATGCTGTGTGCTGTGTGTCTCAAGTGTTGCGAGAGTTACGTTTCGTTGACCACGAATTTTAATTCGATCAGCTCTGTACACGAGAGAATCGAGAACCGATGCTACGGCAACTTCAAGTAACTTAATATAGTTTTTATGAGAAACTCTAGTGAAAATTACCAACAGAATCTGATCAGAATCCCCAGGATCCTGAAGGTACTTCTTACATCAGTCTGATTGGTCTACTTCATCTACTCCTATACCTCGTCGATGATACAGCGGTTGAAACAAATTGAAAAGGACTTCAGACACCACCGCCTTCATAGGTCGACCAACGTGTTAAAGGAAATAGCGCGAAACTTGAAAAATATGGTTTATTAGAGCAGTTATATTGGCGGGAATGTACCGAAACAATCTGTTCCGAACAAAAAGATTCCAGGACGTGTCCTACGAGTTACAAAATATACATAAATACACATGCTATACATTCATTTTTCAGAATTAAATCATACCAATTAAAGGAAATGAGAATGCTTCCGCCCGGAGTTTGGCCATGCCACTTTTGTCTCCGCATTATCACCGACGAGATATAGGAATAGACCTGACCACCGATGAGATACTATTCGTCGGTGACGAGTGCTTTAACCACTGACGAGATACTATTAAAAACTGCCAGCCTTACGGGAGTTGGTGTCACCCGAATATTTCGGTGTTCTCATACGCCTTCTTGAATGTATTCTAGCTGGAGCTGGAGTAAGAAATAGAAGGCCATCGACGTGATCTCGTCGGTGCAGAAGGCCACTAAGGAGATTCTCGTCGCGTCGGTAAGAAGGAAAATCGTCACGGAACTATATTGATGTGAATTGTTACATTCTGCACCGAACGTATTGCAGATATGGGCAAAAAATTCCTAGATATATTGAGAAAGTAATGAAGCATAATTTTAGGAAAATCAACAATTCCCACTTCAAATTTTGTATAAGATACCTCTATTTGTAATTTCAAAATATTTTGTAAATTATTACCTTACACATTTTTATACATAAATGTTTCAAGAATCTGAGGGAACAGAAATATGTTGAAA
>CM052313.1:14159906-14224341 GCA_028455605.1 Lasioglossum malachurum | reverse complement strand
GGCGATAGTGTTATAAGGCAATTACAGAATGGGTAATGTCAGCATTCTACTATATCATTCTTCTTCTACTTGACGACAAGTATCTGGTCGGTGGTGGAACTTTTAGCGGTGTGGTATATCAGATCACTGTAAGCTCCATGTTATCCCCGCGCCCAGTCGCGCCCGGTTATTGGTCTCACTGAATAGCACAGGGGCTGGCAGTCTTTAATAGTATCTCGTCGGTGCTTTAACAGTCGGTGGTTCTCCCATTTCAACAAAGGTGGCGCTACTGTTGTTTCCTAGAAAAAATCAACTGTTGGTAATATTTGTCTATCAGTTTCAGTGTTTTACCACTACGTCAAATGGCGCTATTTTGAGATTTTACGGCACAAATAATTTGTGCCGTAGATTACACTGTGTCTTTTAGGCAATCTGGCACGGATCATTTGCGCGTTTATAATAAACCTTCAATATTCATTGTTTTGAATTTTCTGCATGCTGTAGATTCGGAGGACTTCCTCAACGTTCCTGTAATTTTAGTACTTTCATCTTCCTGTCATGTTCAGTATTTTAGTATCTTCATACTATTTTTTAAAAACCATGATTTTAAAATTTGACCAATCGAAAGCCTATTAATATTATAGAATTTTCAATAATAATTATGGAGTACCATAAGGAAGCTTAGAAATCTTCGTTTACCTTATAATTACGAATTCATTAAAAACTCTTTAGCAAAGGACCTTATTAAAAATTGTAAATAATCGCTGGTAACGTATACTGAATGAATTACCCCTGAATTATCACAGATTTTGTTAATAATATTTCTGTGATACCGGAAAATTTTATATCTGTTGGAGAAACCACATAGAATACATTCAGAATGTCTTTCATAAATTCTGTAGCGGCAATTACTGATAGCTATCATGATGGTTAATCAACTCATTGAAGATCTTTGAGCTGTTTTCGGTTGAATTGTTATGGGGAACCAAGAGATGTATATCCATACAAGATATAAAAGGCGATTAATAAGCGTGCAAAGGAGGGAACAAGCCGAGAATTACAGCACGGTATCGGAAGGCGAGATCGTGCCGACATCGCAAAAAGCGGATGACGTCGGTATTTTTAATGGGAAGCCGAAGGCGAGCTGAATAGAACAAGCTTTCGGGGAGTGAAGCGACACTCAGTTTCTTTGATCAATAATGGAAGTTCTCTCCGTCTCGGTTTCGCGTTCTTCTCCCGTTTCACCGTCTCCTTTGGCCCCGAGCTATTGGCTCGCTTTTTCTCCTCCTTCATCCATGCTTGGTCTCTATTTTATCTTATACATTTTTAACCCTTATCCCGGACTCCAAAGCGGGGAGGACGAGCGCGCGTGGCCGTTCATGACGGCTCAAAGCGAAAGCCAAGTTCTAACAAGCCTCGAACTGTGAGGCATCCAAGGCTCCTCTGTCTCTCTCTCTCTCTCTCTCTCTCTCTCTCTCTCTCTCTCTCTCTCTGTCTCTCTCTCTCTCAAATAATCCACTCCTCGATCCATTCGTACGAAAGCCTTTTTGTAGGAGGCTCCGGTAGCCCCTGTCCTTGGGGAAGAGGATCTCAAAGAATTCCAAGCTCTCAGCGGACTTCCCTTCTGCCTGGAAAAACTGGGCTTGTACATCGATTATTTCTCCTAATATTGGACATTTCTTAACCTCGGATGACGATTATTAATTAAAACGACGGCAGGAAAGCATGATAAAATGATGCCGGTACAACTCAGTAAGAGATTGCTGGTCGTTGTGAAAGAGTACTATTTTTACGCACACAATAACCACAGATATCAGTACTTCATTATTCTGTAGTCAAACACATTATATATGTTTCTGTAAATACTCCATCAGAAATATGCTTTCCACGGTTATACGCAAGATATTTTATGCTCCTATAGTACATGAAACTATAGTCCGTCCAACGAGACGACTGGTGTAACTCCAGCTCTCTCGCACTCAAGTGGCTATGTTTAAGTTTACTGCTTTGTCTCGTTGGACAGATTATAGGGGAGAGTTGCTAATTTAGGAGATGTGCAAAAAGTGGGGCCCTAAACTATGCTCTCTCGGGCACATTAGAGGATAGAGAGGAAAGGGCCAAGGTCCTAGACGTGCGGTTTTTTAGTGGGTATTGGGGAAACCGAAGACCTGTTTCCCCCGAGTCCCACACTACCCCTTCCGGGGGGTGTACATAAATGTATTTTTAAATATATATTTTAAATATATTTTTAAACAAAAAAAGAAGGGGGAGAGTTGCTAAAGTTGACCTAGTACATGGATTGGATCTACTTTACAACATATTCTCAACACCACTAATAACATTGCAAATATTGCTCTTTCTCAAGTTATAAAGCCAAGCCAGACCTAAAGTGTAAAATTATCTATAGCATTGCAGATGTTACTCTTTCCCAAGATAAGTATATTGTGGTTGAACTTAAGGGGGTCGATCGAAATTTGACGACTCCCGGATGGGATTTTTATGTTATGATCCCTCGAAACTGTGTCGTGTTCTTTCGTAAAATGACCTGCTGGAAATGCGAATTTTAAGGACCGGCGTTACCGATACTGGATTCGACTGTAGTTAAGACGTTCCCTTTGAGGTGGGTGAGAACGAGGAATAGGAAAGAGGCGCCCTTGTCTTCCTCGACCTAATAAAAAGCCTGGAGAAGAGACCGGCGTGGTTGGGCACCGGCATCGGCTTCTCGTTTCTTTGCAGTTCTGTCGAACGCCCTTGTTTGCGACGGTGTACATCCTGCGCGGGATGTGGGAGCGGGAGGGTGGTTCGGTGTCCTCGCGTAGGATACCGGGGCGCTAAACAAGCCATGCACACGGGGAACGAGAAGGAAAGATGAGGGAGGACTCGCACAAAGCGTCGGAGGGGCGACGAAGGGGCGGCAGGGCGCAGAATAATGCTTAACAAGCCGACTTGAAAGGACGGCCGCCATTTTGAGTCAATACTTGAAAGTCTTTGCTCATTAAGAATATTTTACGTCTCCCTCTTTCAATGGAATCACCCGTCCTCTCCTCGCGGCATCCCCTTTCCGCCGGTTGCCCTTTCTTTTACTCTACTTTTTCGCTTTCTCTCACTCCTCCCCCTTTCTCCTTGTCATTCTGGGTCCACCCTCGAAGGGGGTGGTTGCACCCTTGAAGATGGAAGTTATTTACACGGCACTCGGAGCCACCTTCCACCATCGCAACCCCGTAACCATTCCCTCGTCACCTCCACCCACCCCCGCTGTTGCCTCTACCGGTCTTCCCTTTCGTTCAAGACGCATCCACGCTACTGCTACCCCGCCATCCCACCCCCTTCAGGAACTCACCCTCTCCTTCACCCTCGTCGCTTTGCACCACCATAGACTCCCGATAGCCAGCGCAATCCCTGCCGAGGGCAGAAAATTCCGACTTCGCCGTGGAACCACCTCCTGATCAACCCCCTCGCTCTCCGCTCGTAATCATAGTCCCATTTCGCGGCGTTTTTCCTAATTCCTACCCAATTTCGCTTTTAGCATTTCAATTTATGCGGGCGAACCGATTCGCCAGACGTGTCAGCCCTTGGCCTCGAATCGATTCGCCATTTTTAAATTGCAATTCGCGTATTTTCGTACAATAATCCCATAGATCGATGTTAATTCTGCACAAAACCGTAACTTTAGATTCATTCATGTATTTGATTGATCCATACGTAAAATCGCTTATTTTAATAAAACATGTTAAAAGGACAAGCCTTCTTTCTTAACATTTTGGCATTGTTACATTTCTGATGCAGATGCCAGACCTGTTCTTTCGCTACGCTAACAGTTTACTTACCGGCAATGATTTAATGATCATGCATTTGATAAAAATCCATGCATTTACTTTTTTTATTTATTGTAAAACAATTTATCTCCTTCTGTCCGATATGTTCAAGAAGATTTGTTTATTTAACTCTTAACTGGTACATATACTGGGGTTCCTGTGTGATGACCCCAACAAAATTGTAAAATAATCTCAGACAATTTATACAAAATGTTAGAAAGCTCCTAAGATGATATTTCATAATCCATGTAAACACTGCACCACTTAAGGGTTAAATTGTGACGTTATGAGTTAAACAGAATTTGTTGATTTGATGCGTACAGCGAAAATGGAAAAGAGATATTATCCTTTTATTCAACTATCTCAGAAGAGCGTATGAGTGTTAAAAAGCACGCTTCTGTACAATATAACAAACATTTAGGTTGTCTTTGTGTAAAGTAGTTGGAAAACTACTTTTCTTGTTTGGAGAGAGCCATGTTCCTTGGAAAACCATGTTCCTCGAGATGCGAATCTTTCGAGTAAGTTCCTTTAGCGTGAATTTTTCAGTAAAATCCACCGCTTATCAAAAGAACAGAAGGAGCGTTTAAACATTTTCGTTCGTAGCCGATGGAACCCGGAGGCACGGGAGGGTTAAACATCCCCGCGGACTTGTTGCAGCGTTCGTTAGTCGTAACGAACGTCCCAAACAATGAAGTCGTTCGAGTTTTTAAGTCATCGCGAAGGTAATTCGTCCACGGGTCCCTGCAACACCGTGCCAGAAAGACAATAGCGGCGCTACTAGCTCTGCCAGGGGATGCTGGCAGAGAGAGGCAGAGAGAGAGGGAGGGAGGGAGGAGTCTTCGGGGTCTGTAAAAATAAATCACGCGTGCAACGTCGCCGTTTCTCGCTCAATTGTATCAACTTTAACCCCTTTATTGTATCGCTCTTTTTTTCCGCCATTCTCTCCTCGCCGTTTGACCGGATCCGACCCTCTCCCTCTTCGCCTCTCCTCTCTCTGATTCCGAGTGAATCAGGTTCGAAGCTCGCCCGTGCGAACAATCGTGCGCGCACGGAACGGCAGAAAGCGCATATAATAAGCTGCGGAGAGAGAGACAGAGTGGAAACAAAAACTGGTCTCGCTTGGTAAAACAATAGGGGGTTCCTTTTCCGAGGGAGAGGGAGAAAGAGGTGAAAGGAGCTGAGCGCGGAACAGAGAGGGTAGAGAGAGCAACCCCATCGCAAAATCTCGCGGGCACGGACGACGTGTGTGAAATTCAAGAACCTGTAACGCCGGTGAAGAACAAAACGACGGTGCCAGAGCAGCTGCATGGTGCATACGTTATTAGTGCGTCGTTTTGTCCTTCGCGAGACTTATTCGCGTCGCCGAAAAAAAGATCATCGTACCCCGTGAGACGCGCCGTATGTATATTCCCTTATGCTGCTGGCTCGCCCTCCGTGTCTCTCTTCGTCCTTATCCCTTCCTTGGTTCTTGCTCTCCTTCTCGGCTCGCGGAACAGGTTCCTCTTTATTCGGCCTGCTTATTATACAAGTTATTGTTTTCGCCCGAGATACGAGAGCCCCGGCAAGAGTGCCACCAACCTGGAACAAGAACCGGAGGAAAAAAGAACCAAGTCCTCGAGTGATTTTCTCTCATGCGTCCCCCGGTCCACGGGGCTCCACGAAATAATTATCATAACTCTGTGTATCGGGAAACCCGTTTCAAGGAGCGATCCTCTCTCTCTCTCTTTCTCTTGCTCTATTGCGAAATTCCTCTCGGCGAGAAATATGGAATAAATTGCTGCCTCGCCTCCTTTCTTTTCGACGTCAAGAGACTTGTCGCACCCCGTCTTTTCTCGGGCTTGTCTTCTCTGAAGTTAAACCGCTGTCGCGCCGCCGATACTCTTGAGATCGTTCAATCGCATTTCGTTGGGCACCGGTTTCCTGTTTAAAGCCACGAAATGCCTTTCGATTTTATTAAATTGCAGATTTTTCTATAAAATGGATGGTTTTGTAGATTGTTGATTTTGATAACTGCAAGAATCCCTACGGGTTGACGGTGGATTATTATGCCAAATGAACATGTTCGATGAAGATATATTCCTTCGTTCAATCATTTTAACAAGTCGAGAGTGATTATTATAATCGTAAACCCAGTATTTGAATAACAGTCCTCAGTTATTGACTATAAATTGGCGAACAGATTTGTCAGGGTAGGTCGAAGAATTCCGAGACACCCAGTATGTCTTCTTACACTCTGATGGACAGTGGTCCAGTGGTGGAACCCTGGGTAGCAGGGCCGGCGCAATGGCGATCAATGGCAGATGTCCAGAGGCGAGTGGAAAAAGGATTTTTTTCTGGTCGCGGGCTCCTATGGTCCCGTCCAGGTGTCCATTGTGGGTCCGAGCTAGGATTCTCAACCCTTAGACTTTAACCCTTTGGCCGCACGCATCCGCTGGCAAGCACCCATTTACCTATCCTGAAACAATGCCGGCCGGACCGCACCCCGGATGCGCACGTTTATTAAGTAATGTCCCCCTATGGTTTTACGCTCCACAGCTGCCTTCGCAAAAAAAAAATCACTGTTGCTTTTGTCTATCGCCTGCTTACTGTGACGCTGAACGTAAGAATCGTTACGTTGTATCGAGAGACTCGATCTGGTCGCAGAATCCCGCTGCTCGGGCAGTTTCAATGGAGCCACCGTTATTCGAATTTAATTGGAGTGATTTTCAAACTCATTCATTTCTTAAAAAGGAAACAAAAATGAAGATTTATAGGTTCCGGTGAACTTTGTGCGGGTTTTCTTTCAACATTAAGGCCCTCTTTGATTTTTTGGTCCTGATGCAATGCATTCTTTCGTTTCTTCATTCGTTTCAAACTTTATAAACGGATAACAATTAGCCATGTTGGTTTAGCGTTTATCATCGTAGAAGAATTAATGGAATTTGTATTGTTTAAATATTTCGTTTTTGATTTTATATAATACGTAAGATATAGGTACTGAATCACCATTTTGTACTGCAATGTCATATAGTATCGTTTTGTTAATTTTTATTGTTTAAAATACGTTGTTCTTTGATTTCATACACATAAAGTATACATAATTACTTTTGGACAACAAGTTCATATATTAATATTTATTATTTGATTTTATTTTTTTTTATTCATTTAATTTAAAATAGTTAATTGTCAAATATTGGCAATTTGGTGAATATAAAATATGATGGTCCTTGGTTGGTGGTCTCAAATTTTGAGAATTTTAGATGTACGTTGAATTTGAGCTTCGTGATAAATTCATTTGATGAACGTTGACAATTTCTGCTTTTCTGCATTGTTAAAAATGGCCGACGACTGTTGGACCGTTTTTCCCTCGAAGATACCGAACAATGCTCATTGTCAGACGATGTTCTTCTGAAGACCGGTTTCTAACGTCAGTTTCTCGACGCGAAAATCTGCATACCGTACCGAAGGTCCAGTCTACGTACAATGAATCAGCACACGAGCGGAATCGTATGGAATCTTGAAGGGGTCGCATGAAACCTGACCAAGTCCACGGACTTACCCCACCATGTGGCCAACGAAAGGGTGGTCTTTGCCATTCGAACCAGTCCTACATTCATGCAAAATACAAGAGGCCAGTTTGAAAACGACCGGCCATCATATGTCCACGTTATTATTTCGACGAATTATGTGCACGAAATTGCATAGATCGGTGAAACAAATTAATAGATTTTTAAGTGTCGTGGGTGGACACGAAAAGGAAAGTAAATGGAGGCAGAATATAATTATATAATTTATAGAGGTAGACGTTTGAAATGTTACTTTGATTCGCGAGGTTTTATTTATTTTAATGGTATCCATTAATTTTATAGTTAATGTTTATTTTTATTACGATGAAAATGTGTTGTGCTTCAGTGTGTTCGTAAGCAGTGAATTATTCTAGTGTTTTTTAAATAATGTGTCAAGTTTTGGAACAGAATTTACATGAAATTGCAGTATACCATAATCTGGCGTCTTGTGAAAATGGCGGTAGTGTGAGTCATCGTTTCGCTGATATAAGAATTGTTTGACCAGTGCAGATCCTTGAGGTTGGCAGTATTGGCTTTTTAACCAAAATTCACTTGAAGAAACCATTTTTATCTCTATAATAATCGTGTATGTAAATATCGATTTTTCTTGATCTAATTATAGGCGATGGTTTGTTGTAAATTAGCCTAACGATTTGGGTGTTAAAATAGTATGGAAAGAGGCATTTTTGTATGGTGTGGTCCTTTCTCTTCAAAAAATTATGATCATCATAGGCCGATAAAGATGGCGTCCGATAGTAGATCGACACGTCAGAAATGCGTGAATTTTTAGCTTTGTATATACAGTAACAAAAAATGCTTAGACCTTCGGATTTTTATGAAATTTCTTGCTAGAATAAGTGTATAAATTAATGTGATATTATTTAGAATTTCTGAATAAATTTTTTACAACTGAAAAGGTTAAAAATTCGTGTGCGATCAATTACTGCTCGTCGCCATGACTGCCTGAACGAATGCACCACTATGTTTCACGATCTGCCATGACTGTAATTTGAGAATTGTTTCAAACTAAGCAAAATTAATTGGAAAAGCGAAAATCATAAGATCCAAAAACATTTCTATTCAAATTTTTCAAATATTTGAAGGTATAATATTTTAAAGGTAACAGAAAAACGTGGTAGGCATTGGTTGATAGTGCCAACCTTGCGAGTTTGAATTGTTTAAACAGTTTCAACACCAGCAAAATGACGATTTACAACATATTTTCATTGAAATGTCTTTTACTTACCCATAAAAATTAAATAATTCCCAACATTTCTGTGAAAATATTTGTATAGATCGTGAAAGATTGTTTAATTACAACGAAGCTTTAAAACTATTAATTTATTTTTTTTTATTCCTCCATACAATAAACAGATTAAAAATATATTTTTATATTATCTGCTGTTTAATGTTTATAGAAAGTATGTTTTTTGTTTGATCTAATCTAATATTTCGTTTTGTACTTCGCTGTGTCCAAAGTCAGATTAATAAACTTCATATTTCAATAAAAAGATCAGATAGTCGTTTTTTATAGTATTATGATAACCAAAGTCGTTAAAATTGATAAGGGTTCGAAGGACTCTCGTCTCAATTTTTCAATGGATGAATAGAAGGATGCCGGTTGGTGCGATCGATAAGAGCATTTCGCCAATTAATGCAATTAGTAAAAACTATTTCGAGTCGAGGGTTTAAGGCGATGACTTTAATCCCTGTAGAATCAATTAGTCACTGATTAATTTTCGCGAAGTATCCTCTCGGCCATTTCCTCGCCGATTGTCTGTGAAATTATCGAGCGTAATTCAGACCTCATAATGATCAAGTCGACTTTCCTCCCCTGAACTTCGATGAAGGTGCAGTCCATTCTTGTTCGCGCCAAATTACAGCTAATTAGGACCGGATTCGAAGGGTGACTCTTGTTTCAAAGTAGGTACACATTTTTCTTTAAGAATCCAAGAGAAGCCGCTATAATTGTTTGCTCGATTATCAAGGCTAATAATTAATTAAATTACCATGGTATCAAAAATAAAAAAATTAAAAATCTTCGTTAAAAGCCCAAAATATTTATGTTGGAGTTATCGACAAATAAATTAATTTAATAATGATTAATAGCAAGATATAAGAAAGCTACAGACAGATCAATAAATCTGGTGTGAAAATTTTTTGAAATTTCCCGTTTAGGCACTGATTAATGAGGTAAATTTGACTACCAAATAAATAATAGAAAAAAAGCTGGATAAACAGAACATTGTGTATATAAATAATTAATTCTTTTTGTCTCTTCTGTAATAGTTTAAAGGAAAATTTTTTTTTAATGAAATGTATCCTTTTTTTATTGGAATAATCACTGTACTTTAAATAAATGCAATATACAATACTATACTGCTATCATCTTCTTCTCCAAAGGGGTTATTTTCTTATTGAAACAATTTGTAATGCATGGTTGCACTTGAAAAATTATTGTACTCATGCAAGTACTTATAACTAATTTTTACCACAAAAAGTTACTCTATCTCCGTTATTCCTAAAGTAAAATTTATAAATTAGTTGGAATGACTCGCCATTCCAAACTACACCTAATTCTGTTTTTACAAAAATATTTTTTATACAATTTTAATTTCACACAAAACTGCAGAAACAATAAAGATATAGAAGAATTGAATAATATTTGTCCCGACTTATACAAATTATTAGAAGAGGAAATATATTTTTATCTTAACTTTTGTTCCCTACAATCGACTTGGCAATTTTTATTTTGCATAAAGGTCCGCAGTCTACTGATACGTTAAGATTTATCATAGTCACTGCTATTTTCACTTTCTTATACTTCGTAGGACCTTGCGAAATTTTGATTTTCTCTGCCTATCACCGTACGAATTAACGTTGACATCTTGTAAAAGAATATCAGTCGTGATTGACGTGTCAGTTAACACTAACCGTACCGAGCACAAAATGCGACTGTTACACATTGTTTTATAAAAATGACAACACTGAATTTATTTAAATTTCTTGCAATTTTTTTATAAAAAAATGTGCTTGGACGAACAAATTCATTTAATAATTTCTAATGGAGTTATCCGTATTATAAAGTAAAAAATGTGACACCGGTCATTTGACCGGTCGTGGCACGGTTAGTGTTAACGTGTAAATAATCATCGCGTTGGACTATATTTGTTAAAACATCATCGTACCAACCGAGGGTTAAGAAGCCGCGCATCTTGGGGAGCGGGAGCAACAATCGCGGACGAGGGCGTGATTGCTTAAAATGTCGACCGCGAAATCATTCGCCGGCACCCGGGCGCAGGAGGGTGGGTGGAGTGAACTCGGAGGAGTTAGATCCCACCCAGGCCTTTGTACATCGAAGGTATGGAGCCATTGATTTTGAATATGTAATCCGAGGCATTTTATTATTCCGTCGTACTTGGCCCGGGGTAGGGGGTGGCGACCCTCTGTAGTCAGGGGCGGTTCGACCTCCACCGCCATCGACCTTCGTCCCTGGTCAGAGAGAGGCTGCGAAGAGGGGGAGGGGGCGGTTTGGAGGCTGGGGTTGGAGAAGACGAGGGGGGCACCGAGGGTGATTCGATTCTCCGGCAACCAGCACACTCTCTCTCGCAAACAGGGGCACACCACCACCACTACTACCGCCGCCCTCGAGTTCTTGACGCGTGATTGAATATTTTTTCGCTGTGCGCGATTGGTTCGTCGTACCGGTGGCAGGCAGAACAAACGAGTCTGGAGGAGATGGAGGGCGCTGCTCCGGGAGAGGGTGGTTGGCGGTGGTAGCTGCAGCCACCTGTCAAGCAAAAGAATCGCCATGGTAACCGGGGCCGCGTCGCCATCGGCTCTCTCTCCGAAGGGACGGAGGTTCTACGGGGGTTGGCGACCCGGTCTTCTCTCTCTCGTAGGGATGCCCGCGGGGCTTATATTGAATTTTAAGGAAGTTCCTGCCGGCGGAAAAGACGACTCGCCGAATTATATTTATTCGGGGCTGTCTTGCCTTACCCCATCGATCTTCCCCTTTTTTACAAGACGAGGCACCGACTTCGACTTCTGCGGACCTCGGCTCCTCGTGCGCCGAGGATTTGGGGTACTCGTTGTGCTGCTAGAAAATCGATTACTTTTCAGGAAAAAAATTGACACGTATAGTTCTCTGTCTAAATCAATCTCAGAAACCCACTTTGTTTTTGGTTAATATTTCTTCTGCTGCTACTCGAAGTTACATGAAGAGACAATGCTTGTAAGGATAAATTGATGCTACAGTAGAACCTTGATTATCTGAACTATACAAAGGAAGATGAGAGACGACATAGTAAAACAGTTATTTAATTACAATGCTAGATTAAATGCTTATTACTTGGTACAATAAATAGCGTTGCTTGAGCTATTTAAATTTAAAGCATGTTGAGAACTATAATTAAGTATAACTATAATTTCTATTTGTTTTTTAGCACTAGATCTACCATGGTCAGAGGTCGGTTCTTTATCTTGCATCTAATGAAATTATAATGATGCTATGAAGCATCTATCTGAATTGATTGAATCAGTTACAACAAACTCCCTTTTAGGGTGTGGTAGACATTATTTATTACATATAGTGTTCGGTAGGTTTGGTTTTAAACAAAATTTATGACGATTATAGCCATTATTTGTTTATTAGGGCGAAAAGCAATTGTCCATATTTACCAACACATCAACAAAAATTGAACAGCTGCAGGAGTAATTTGTGGGAGTGTGTTAAATGACGTAGAGTTTAATTTGGGCGGATTGTCCAGTAACCGACCGCATGGCGGATGGTAGGGTTGGTTCAGACCCACGAGTAGAAATTCTAATTTATGTCATTGGAAATTAACTTTTGATTAACACTATTTCTCTTTTAAAGTTTTACATAAAAATTGATTGAGAATGTAAAGATGCAATAAAAGGAAATTATTTCAAAAATGTTATTCCAATTCTGCCATCCTCAACTGCAAATGGAGTTTATACAATAAAAATGCACAGGGTGGTAATGATAAATCATTAGTCTGACAGTCTTGATAGAACGGAGGGAAATACTAGCTGCCAATGGTGACAGTGAATTCTGAACAATAGTGACTGAAAAAGTATGTATATTATTTCCAACCTATTAAATCGATTGCTAGAAAAATTCAACTTCAATTTTGCTGCCCTCGGCTACAAATGTACAAATGTGCAACAATAAATGATCGCTATAACAGACTTGGTTGAACGATGGGAAATACTAAAGGGTGTCCCGCTAAGAGCGGAAAATTTTAATTTGGTGCCATTTCTGCTGCTGTGCTTTGAGAGTCAAACCGTTATCACAGTTCGATTGTAGACAGTCTGCCATTATCAAAAATGGATCGCTATTCGATACACCAAAAATGGTGAAAATTTCGCGCTTTTGACTACTGAAAAACCCCATTTTTGCATTATTGTGAAATGAGAAGGCGCATCCTGCACCCTTGCAATCCTGGAAACGAGTATACCCCCTTAACCCCTTTGGATTTCTTTCTCTGGGGTTTTTGAAGTTAAAAGTTCATGTGAATAAGCCCACGACCACCCAAGCCTTGAAGGAGGAGCCACAATTATTACAAAATGTGATTGAAAATTTCGTGAAAAGAACACAAATGTGCCAGAAAAGTCGAGGAGGAGATGTGTTGTTCCATACATAATTCCCACATGTTTACTTTATGATTAAATCAAAATGGTAGTAAATAAAAAAACTGTATTTTATTTGGAATTGAAATATTCCACTCATGTTGGGACACCTCTTAGTTGCCGATGATGACTGAAGAAATATACATATTATTTCCAACCTGTTAATTAACGGATAGAAAATTTTCATCGAAATTCTGTTATTTCCAACTATAAATATCGAAGTTTGCATAACAATTCACAGTAACGATAAATGACTTGGTTGAATCAATGGGAAATACTTGTTGCCAGTGACTCCTGAACGTCGGCGACTGAAGAAACCGCGAAGTCAACTAACGTTCGGCGACAAAGAAATCACGGAGCGAGGCTGTTCGAGATTCACCGTCGCGAGTGCACGGAGTGGAAAGAATTTGCAGCCCCCAACGGTCGAAAGCGAGCGGGAGAGAAAGTGAGGAGAGGACTAAAGAGGAGCCAGGGCCAGGGAGTGAAGGGGTGGTGCTCGCAGGGAGCCTCCTGTAATGATCTTACGGCCGTGGTAACTTTTTTAATCAGCGCCCGGTTTAATTATACGGTCGATGAGGAAGGTGCTCGTCCTCCTCTACCCTGGAACACCCCTCTTGCTCTCTTGTTCTCTCCCTCTCTCTCTCTCTCTCTCTCTCTCTCTCTCTCTTTCTCTCTCTATCTCTATCCTCCTCTTCTTCCGTCACTGCTTCTTCTGGCTTTCCTCATCAATCCCTCGCGCAGACCCGGCCAGTCGTCCTAACTAGGCACCGACTCGCAAACAAGATTTAACTTATTACGCCCGAGCGATTCCTCCTTCGCCTCCTTTTGCCCTTCGCGGTGAAATCCCGCAGGAAATTTTGAGACCTTTTTAAACGGACTTTGTCGCGGGGGTGAATCTTCGGATTGCTCTGCGAGAAAATGTCTGATGCGGCAACTTGAACCCACGAGGGCAACCTGGCGCCCGCCGATTTTTACGTGGCTTCAAGCGATTGTTTATTGAGCCGACCTAAATTTCCCCCCCGTTTACTTTTGCGAAATTTGTATAGGGCCCGTAACAATAATATACAAATTCTTGCTGTTCAATATAACTGTCAAATGATAGACAATAGACAAAATGTTGGAACATTTCTCTTTATTTTTTCTTAGATTATGATGCAAATAAAAAATTTTCAAGGACATTTGAATGTCGGTTTACATTTTCAAAAAGTTAAGGTACTACATTTTTGTTTCTGTGCGATGAGAGAGTGAAATAATGAATGCACAAGAAAATCATTTAACTGCAAGTACGTGTGGGCATTTTGATTGTTTATTGAACTACAACTTTGTATAATTCAAGGTCACTCGGAAGCCGTACTTTTAATTCATTTGTATGTTTTTTTTTAATTAATTTTGTGTGCGCCACCCCTTTCACGTTTGTACTACGCGCGCGCGAACTGCAAGATATTAAACTAAAGATAACTAGAGTTACTTAAAAATATTCAAGACAATTTTGTAACATTTTTGTTTCCGAAATGATGATCTGCATAATTTCATAAAGACACTGTTCATACGTACAAATACATATTCATATGTTTTTAGTATACACTGCACAAATTAAAAATATTTTTAAGCACTGTGTAGAATTCAGGATTAAAGTATTGTAATTTTACAGTGACGATACAGAGCTCGAATAAAAGAGTACAAGGGGATGCTAGGGGTGGGGGTTAGGGGGTGGTTCTACGGCCAATGATACAATTCAAAGTCTGCTGTGCAATGGCGGCTGCTCGGGCTTTACATCTCTCGAATATACTCGCTAAATCTGATTAACCAAACCATCAACTGTAACAACAATTGTTAGTACTCAGCAAATATATTTCTATTAAACAGCTTCGTTTCATTTTCATGAAAGTACTAATTTAATGTGTAGTTATAGGTACAACCCTTCTTTGTATTCTTAAAACAGTTTAACAATACAATAAAAGAAGAGCAAGGATTATCGGTAGAGATTAAAAGAATTTGTAAATCTGGACAAGAGTCAGAGAAATCAAACAGTGAACGTGTCAGTGGTTATTGATCTTTTTGAAAGGAGAAAGCTAAGCCCTGAATGGTATTCGAAGAGAACCTGCGAACGATTTTACCTGGTCGCGTGCCACCTACCTGCTGTGTGACGAACAGGTGCGATATCGATGCTATTGGGTATCGAATCAATAGTGCGAAAATAATAGAAGGTATCGATACCTGTTGCTGGAAGCCCGTTTTGTTACCTGCCTCGGTATTCGCTTTCATGCACTGTCAACCAACTCAATCCTTCCCCCTGTCCCTACCTGTTCTGGTAAACAGACTAATTTAATTCGATATTGCTCTTTTCCTTCATCAAAATTTATGGCTCAACTACAACGTTTTAACAATATTAATAATTAGAACAGTGCATCGTTACGCAAACTACAATGTTTCCAAATTAATTACACGAAACAGCTGACACACTGAAAGCGATTAAAATGTTTTAGCTGATAAAAATGACGAAGCTCTATTTATTTAGATTTCGTGCAATTTTTATTGCAATATGCGCTTAGATATAGAAATTTATTGAATCATTTTCCATGTAAGCAACGTCATAATTTTAATAATTATAAAATTAAAAATGTAAGACCGTTCATTTGAACGGCAATGGTAGGTTTAGTGTTAAACCTTTCGACTGTTTTAAATTTGATGTTGTCATTTCCTTTAATACCACATACAATTCACAGTCTAATTATTAGACTGCGGAACTTATTGCAAAGTAAAAAATGTTAGTATTGATTGCAGGACACAGGAGCCAAATAAAAATTCTATTTTTCCTTTAATTGTCCTATTAAGCTGAAACTAATACATTGAAGTCCTTAAATATTTTTAACACGACCACTGCTTTAAATTGTACGTACCCACTTTGATCATAAATGCATAAAATCCGCAGTCTACTAATTATCATTTACTTGGATATAGGGTTGTAATACAATCTGAAAATACTTGTCGTATAGTTTGAGTGATTAAGAAATTAATAATCACGATTATTTTATAAATTTTAAGAAACCAAAAAAGGAACAGTAGACTGCGGATTACTTTGAAAAACAAACATTTTTTACATCAATTGCAAGAATCAGAAACCAAAGATGGAAAGAAACTTTAATTGTTTATATCTTTAAAACTATTGAGTAACTACACCGAATATTTTGCATACATAATTAGGGATCCATATACCATCGTCTCACAAAAAATTATCAAAATCGAAGTCGGACACTTGGGGTCCTACCCTTGTCAGTTTTGTGATGAAAACAATGTATTATACGCTATATAAAATAGCGGAGGTTGAATTGAGAGTAATAGAAAGCGAGACGAGAGAGAAACTGTTCACGTGAACATGCACGTCTATTTCATCTTTTCGACCGCGTTGTTAAAAGTACAAGCTATAAGTAGGTATAAAATGAAGTTTTAATGGCGTGGTGTTCGATTCTGCCATCGTTCTCCCTTCATCTTATTTTCTTCCCTTTTTTTGTGTCGGAGGGGGTCGATAATCGCCATCGTTACGTTTTATTCGGCGCCGTTAACGGTGGCTCGAGTTTACGAAGGATTTTCGAGGTAAGCGGTGTAAAATCGTTCCGCTGACTTTCTACGATTTCCTTTCTGACAATGTCCGCGACGAGAGTTAATTACTGCGTAATTAACGTGTAAGGTAATCCCGGACTTACGTTTCCGTTCGAACGGGAGAACCGAGATGATCGTAATTAGCGCGTAGCTTTGTAAGATCTATCTCTTTGATGGGGGTGGCTTTCAATGGAGTCTTATTTTTCCGAGAGCCGAGAACACCGTTCCGTTTTGTACCAAAATTTTACGTCAATTTTAATTAGTCGCTGAATTTTCCAAACTCGGGTTAAATCAAATTTAATTTAATAGACTTCGTGTATCTCTGAAGTCTGAAATTTTTAGAATCATGTAAGTCACTATGTAAATTTATTCAGAACTCGATGATTTCTGACATTTGTTTGTTTTTTTACTAATTAATGATTGGGGATAGTGTTCAGTAGTTAATCCCTGGTGTTTGACTCTTTCCAAATATCTTTTCAAATATCTCAATTTTTCAATTCTTAATATACAAATATCAGAATTTACAAAATAGTTTGTCCTTTGATCTTTCAATCAGCAAGGGGTACAAATGAACATAGCAGAAAATTAATGTTCACAAAAACATACCACACAATCTATACGGAGCGCATTAAATTCTAAATGGTATCTCAACATTAGAAAAGTTAAAAAACGTGCACTGAAATTATTAATAAAATGGAGGTGAGATCGACATTATCGACTGCAAAACAGTTCTAGTAAAGTTTCAGCCACCCTTCGCCAGATGGTGTAAAATTCACCGTCCCCCTCTCCACTAGACCAATTCCGACAAAGTAGAAAATTTCTTTATCGATAAAGTCACTTGCAATGAAGATCTCTGCCTTATCTCATCAGTGATTCTCAATTCACAACCCCCTTTAATTCCCACGTTTGAACGTATCTCACGTATCGAATGCGATGGCTCGTCTCGCTTCTAAACGATTTATGCCGGCGATAAAACAGTCACTTATGCACTGAAAGCGCTCAAATTACTCGTATAAATTCCAATTCACCATCTTACCGAGTTAATTGCATGCGTTCATCTTCCGGCAACCTATTTCGACGCATTCAAACGACCCTTAATACACAATTATACTTTGCGTGGGTCATTTGAATAGAAGCATTTGTTACTGTCTGTCGCGATTAGCTGAAAATTATTGTTGTATGATCTGTGACTTCAAAATAAAGTCAACGTAACACATTCTCCATCCGTAGATATGCAATCATTTTTAGTACTCTATAATTTATAGCTGAAGGTTGCTCAATTAACACCCTTAGTACCATGGTCTAATAATTTCTTTTGGAGTTATTATTCCACCCTTATACGCCCCCAAAAATAGTTGCACAAAAGACCATTCTGTAGTTTCTATTCATTTCTATTTTACACTTTAATTGTGTCCTGTGTAGAGAATTTTGTATTTATAAAATATAATTTATATACATTTTCTGTTTTTTACGTGCAGTTTTGGTATTTTTATTTCACTCGATGCTCAGAGCAGAATCAGCAAGATAATCGACTGCGTTTCGGAACGGGTACGGCCAAATTCGCAAGGAATCGCGAGTTGACAAGCGGTAGAGCCGGTTCTCGCTCGGGCAATGTATTCTCTCCTGTAAAAACAGTTATTATTTTTTCGACGATTGTTCGAGCAGGCAGATGTATACTGAAAGGCCTGCTTTCTTTCTCTTTCTCTCTCTATCTCTCTCTCTTTCGCACTCGCAGCCTCGGAACGGCGAAATTTGCATACGCGGGAACGAATCGCTGGATCCGGAAGGATGTCAGGTAGCGATGCCGTCGCAGTTCCAGCATTGGTGCGCGCACGGTGAAAATGAAGTGGCCCAGGGCATTAATAACTATACAAAAGGGCCTTAAGAACGGGGTGGGAAACGTGGACCACCATGCATAAATTAAATCGAAACGAGTTCCGCGAGACAACAGACCCGGAAGGGTCGAACGTCGTCATTCTATGCTCGAACGGTGTACTTGTCTGTTGTGTTGCCGTTTCCATTAACAGTCCATAGAAATTACCGTTCGCTGTATCAACATTCTCACCTTCAACCCCGTACCAACGAAGATTTTTTCAAATACTAAATATATTCTCCTAGAAAAATTAGATAATGTATCAAACTCGTGTATTCTAAAGTTCATATTGGAAAAAGGGAAAAATGTCTACTGATTTTGTGTTATTTAAATGGCTCTTGATGTGTGTGTCGTCAATATGTTCACCATTTTCCTCAAAGGATTAATTTATATTCTTAATAAAAACAAATCTATAAATACTGTTCATTCCAGAGTGTGCAATGAAACAATGAAACGTTCGTTGTGAAGATTTTATTAATAGAGAACAGAGAAATATTTTATGAAGAATTTTTGCCCCACCGTTGAAATCAATTATGGCAGAATTTAATTGTACGTGTTCCAAACAATATTCACCCCTCCCGATTTGAAAAGACGCGAACGAGGTACGCGTCGAGTTGTAACGACTTCGCGCGGAGGATTAAGCGCGATGATCAGCATTGATAAAGACACAAATCCCCAAGGAAGTCAGGGAGAAAGGAGGAGAGCTAAAGGAAAAAAAGAGGGAAACGTGTCCACCGGCGCTGAAAAATGCGAGGACATTACGATGTTCTCGTTCTTCGATCCCCTTTTGGCCTGTCCCAAACGAGACAGAGACCAGCGTTCTCGATAATCTGTATAAATTGCCGCGATCGCTCCTCATCAGGTTTATTGAATTAATACCATGTTGCAACCTCAGCTTCGGCCCTTAGTCAGCGATCTGAATCAGGGAGGTCCAAAAATGTAATTCTCAAACGGCTGGGTAGGAAATAGAAGACGAAGATCCTCGCTCAAGAAACACAGGCTGCATTCATGGAAATTAACCAAAAATGTTAAAAACTCGGAACTGATTTTACGATAAAAGACAATCAAGTTTAATTTTGACTTTACTACATGTTTGGCATTTTATTTGTCTTTAGAAATGATCGTAAGTCAACAATCTGTTTAGAGGTATTCGTCACATCTGTTGAATCACTCGACATTACTCGTTAAATATATGGAATATATTTTTGCACAGACTAAAGGCGCAAATGGAGTGTTAAGTAAATTATTCGCTTTGGTTAGAGTGTTCATCAAGGCAATTTTGAATGAACTTTTTCTACTAATTGTTGTTCAAGAATTTATTTAGAGACACTTGTTACACTTTTGGCATTGTACGCACCTGAATCAGTCTGTTAAATAAATGGAATATATTTATTGTTTAACAGAATAAAGTCGCGAGTGAGGTATTAAACAGATTATTCGTTTTGGAAGGACGAGTGCAATTCGACAGGATAAACAAAACCCTCAGATGTCATCAGATGTTTGGGGCTGTCGCAGTAACTCATCTTGCAACTTGCACCCCGGCTGCCTCCGCCATCCCAGACAGTTTTGTTCGTTTTTGTCGGGCGGAAAGCAATTGTTTCGACCTGGCAGTCTGCAAGAGAGAAAGAATAAAGTACCAGGAGTGGTCGGAAGGGTGGTGTGGGGGACAGAAATTATAAATGCGCGACTGCCAGCGACACCCCATTACTCGGTCGGCGGGGCCCTCTTCTTTTCGGCGCCATTGCATCGAAAATGCTTGCACGGCGAAAAACAAAAGACGAACACTGTGTGGACTCCCTTTTCGAGAGTTGTTTTTTCACTCGTATTAATGCGGTACACGGTGCGGCCAGATACACGGTTAAAATATTAAAACGTGCGCGGAATTTCGTGCGGAGCGTGTCCGCGAATTTTTTCCGAAGCGAACCGTTATGCTAAAAATAATATTTATACTTTTATACGTTGTACAATACAAGGTTCCGGAACTTTCATGATTTTAGATGACTCTACCCACCGGTTAGACTTTTTTTTGTAGTAATAAAATAAAACGAAAGTGTATTGAAAATTTTCCCGAAGCGAACCGTTATGCCAAAAATAATGTTTATACGTTGTACAATACAAGGTTTCGGAACTGTTGTGATTTTGAATGACTCTTCCCACTGATTAGACTTTTTTGTAGTGAAAAAGTAAAACGGAAGTGTATTGTAAATTTTTCCCAAAGCGAACCATTATGCCAAAAATAATATTTATCGTTGTACAATACAAGGTTTCGGAACTGTTGTGATTTTAAATGACTCTTTCCACCGATTAGACCTATTTTGTATCGAACAAATAAAACGGAAGTATTGCAAATTTTTATTAGTTTGCGGTTCATGAATTGGGGATGGACGCGAGTGGGAGTTTCCGGGAATGACACGCTTTCGCTGTAGTATTAATTGAACATTTCGCCGGGTGTCTGCATATTGCGGGGCTCGCATGATAAGGACGGGAGACACGACCATTCTCCTTTCTTCTTATTTCCTTTTTTCCCCATTCGCTTCAACCTCGTAAATCCGCGTCCATGTTGGCCTGGGGTTGAACGCGCACTCCGACGCGCATCGATCCGAGGCGTTGCGACGCCTGCCTTTCTTTTTGGATCCTCGGTATGTGTTTCCCTTCGATCCTACCGGCGAATGCCATCTCCGCTTCTCTTTTTCGGCGTCTCTATTCGAAGACCATAGAAATGTACTCGAGAAATATTAATAATCCCCTGCATGCTGCACTGTGATCACCGGAGTGGAACCTCCGTGCGTGCATTCCACGATTTTCCAAAATACAGAGAATTCTTTCAATAAAACTTCGTAGGAGTTGCGTTCCCTTAAATTCTCATTCCCACCTGGAATTTAAACACAATACTTTTCTATTCTCGCTCGATTTAAAAGAAGAAACAGCAGGATCGTTTCTGCATTTCATACAAGTTTCTGATATTCTTCGTGGAAAATTGAATTTTACTTAACCCTTCGAAATAGAAAGACGTCTCTCTCTCTATCAACAGCAAAAATTTATACCAACAATTTGTCTATAATGATGTAAAGGAGCCTGTTTGTTTTGAATGTACACGAGAATACATTTTTAAGCTTACACAAATGCCACGTTAAACAACAAATGGTATTTTTGGCCACACCGAGTTATATTTTATTTGAATTTCGAGGGGTTCATACGAATTTGAGAATTTGAATACAAAACTTCGTAATTGTTCATGTATGAAATAAATTCTTCAATCAATTCTTGTGCAACGAATTTTTTAATTTTTTAATACTAATGTAACGAATGTTTTTATGCCTGTTCACATACACAGATTTCAAGAAGGACGAGGATACTGGATATTGTGCTGAAGTTTTGTATTCTCTCGAATGAATTAATTCCTGCGGAAAGAACATTTTGGTATCTAATATTGTAGAGAATATGAAAGCGACAGATGTTTTTTTATGTCTATTTATTTTGACAGGACCAGTGTATAGGATATTGCAGAAATTTTGTTTCTTGAATGAAACCGCATCCTCTGTTTTTCTCACCTTTATTCAGAACGGAAGCTCGGCTGACTGGCACTCGGGAAGACCTTAACTTTATTAGAGTGTCGCAACTTTCCGGGTATTATCCATGGTAATTGTTACTGCGATGCTTACTCGGCGATTTTCTGACGTTTCCTTTTCCCAGGTTTAATTTTATGTAGATACAAGATTTACAAACTAATTTCTTGTCCGCGGAACTTACCCGCGAACTTTCTGTTTGGTGGACATTTGTAATTTGAATGGAGAACGGATTCTGTATAATGGAACCGGTCCTATTTATTCAATTTCAAGAGAAAGTTAATTCTACAATGATAAACTAAACTTGGCTCCACCTGCGTAGCCTGAAATACTTTTCTTTAGATTAACAAATAAACAAACTCATTATTAAATTCTTCAAGTGCCTCTCTCGGGTCATTCGCTTGTTTGAAAAATAAAAATATGTGTAAAACCAGTTGGAAGACATTTTTATTGAGTGATCAAATTATTATGAACAGATGGAAACATTGTACAAAGATAGCTCCTGTCTTTATGAATATTATTGAGTTATAATTTTTAATGGGCGATTACTATTTTTCTACTTTCGTACAAAAGCAGCTCCATTATTTGAATTCTATTAATTAGAGTAGTAAAAAAAGATGTGGTTTTCACATACAATTAAAAAATTTATCAATACGAATATTAAGCGACCATAAGATTTTATTGCGTTTGAAACAGTACTTTAAATTGTTTTCTATTGGTTCACTGCAGCAGTTCTTTTAACCGCAAAATATATAAAATCATCGTCGCATGTTACTGAAAGCTCAGAATTATGTCCTGTAATAAAAGAGGTATAAGACAACTCTGAGGCGCCACTAAAAATTGCAGTACCATTATTCAAAATATTGTTTACATTATTAAATATGTCGGTATTTCATAAATTACTAAACATTTAGGTACTGTATAAGGTATTATACCAATTTCATATGCATCAAATTTAAAAAACCATAAGAGATGGAAATATTCTAGCTAGGAAGAAATGTTTAATTTTCGAGTTAAAATAGCTCCGAATGCTAAGGGTTAATTCCATTTGTTAACTTCAAATGATACTTGTTTCGAATGTTCATAATAATTTGATCACCCACTGTGTGTTATTTACTTCGTACTATAGTAGTACTCCATATTTAGTCAGCTTCTCCTGGAGATAAATGTCTCGGTGGCTTCGACGAAGGATTCGGAAATGATTCGCGGATCGCGTGCTCTAGAACCCGGTGCAACGAGTGCACAGTTTCCAATTGCATTCCACGGATTGAAATCCCGCGAGAAGAACCCGGCGAAACCCCGTGTACAACGGCAACACACGGAAGCGTAAAAAGAAGTTTGCGGCGCGATTTCCATCTCTCGAGCGACGAAAGGTCGCTCGGGGAAAGCGCGAGCGTGTAAAAGCTCGAAAGCTGGAAAAAGCTTTTCGGTTCGGTGCCGGTCGGATAAAAGTTCTCCTATACCGCCTCCTTGCCGGCTTCCGCCCCCGCATTCCTCCCGATTCGCGGTCCCTTTCTCCCCTATCGGCCTCTCTCTCCCGACTTCATCCCCTTCACCTCTCTTTCTCTCTCCCTCTTCATCTCTCGCGATGGAAGGCGAAGATTGAAGCTTACGCGAGTCGTCCTTGTGTTCGCATATTCCATCTGCTCCTCCACGGTTCCTCCGTCACGTGTGTGTTCCCTTCGAACGCGTATACAGGGTGGGCTACGCAACATTTTCACCCCGAAACAATCTCGCGATGGAAACTCGCGGAAAGCCACCCCTGAAAATCTCAACTTTACAATTCCTCAAGAACCAGTGTATTCTTACCGTAATTATTTGTTTCACCAAATTTATTTTTTCTCGCTGAAAACAATCTTGCGAAAAGCTATTCCCGGAAATCCCGAAATCACAATTTCATAAAATGAAGGAACCAATCTAGTTTTAACATATTGACGGCTGTTTTTTCTCGCCCAAAACCAACCCCGAAAAGCCATCCGCGAAAATTCTGAAAACGCAATTCTTCTGGGATCAGTGTGTGCAGCAGCGGTAATTTCTTTAAGCTGCAAATAGCGGATAAAGTGAAAAAGCGAACCTTGTTTTATCACCTCGCCGGTTATTTTTTATTTATTTATTTGCGACAGCTACAGTACTCAAGTCAACTACAGCCATTTAACGAGTGCTCTAATGTCGGAACTTTGTGCGGGAGTTTTAACTTTTGGTTTTCCGGTTTTGGGGATGGCGTGGTTGTTTGTCAACACGTGGCAAGTGTCACCGACATTTTTAATTACACCGGTAGCGTTTCAGGTGACGAAGTTGCACGGTACACCCTGTATGTGTGCGCACCTTGGTATTGGGGCGAATGGGTTAGTATGTACGCGTGTCCTATCTCTCTGCTTCTCTTTCGCTCTATCCCCCTTTCTCTCCCCTTCTGCAACCCCTCTGGCTCTCGCTCTGTCTTGTTGAATGTAGCGCGCGCACTCTCTTTGTCCCTCTTTCTCTCTCGCTCATTCTCTTCGGATACAATGTGTGCGCGTCAAGAATACACGCTATTGATCGCGGGTGGATGCGAGGAAGAGCCAGGAAATACGAGAAACCAGTCTCTGCCTCTGCAAACTCTTTTTCTCTTCCCCGCGTTCTTCACGTGAGGGAGGAAGAGAATGTGACGTTATTCCGGCCGACCCGATCCTCTCTCGTATTACCCTATACTTGATTTATGCGGACGACTCCGAATCGAATGCGTTAGGCTGTTCCCGCTTCCTCTCGAGCGTGCTTTTTGACGAGCCGGTTGGAACGCGAGAAGAAAAATACGTGTAATGGTTCAACGCGAGAAGTAACGTTCAATAAATTTTTTTCCAGAGTTTGTAGGCGACATGAAATCACACTTCAGACAACGTTCCATCGATATACATTCGAACAATGTAAATTTATAATGTATTAAGCCTCGAGTAGCGGACCTTTTTCGTAAACGTAAAACTGATGTTGCTCGACACCATCCACACCTTTATTCATCCATTTTTTTAAACATTTTGAAAAGATTTCTCACAGATCCATCACTCTTTGTTCCCAACGTAACATTTTTGAAATTGTTCTCTGGGTCAAGAGATCAGGACTTCAAACTGGCTCTTCTCAGTTTCGCTGGATCGAAAAAGAAAAACTGACGGAATAATTGAATACGAGAAGTAATATTTTAGAAGAATTAATTTTTTTCTTGGTTTTGTAAAAATCGTGAAATGTTAGAGAGAAACATGTGACGTGTCTCAAACGTCTTTGTACATTAACCGGTAGGATATTGGCATTCCAACAAGCACAAATTTATTAAAAACTGCAGAAAAATTGCCACGCAACACATGATTAAATTTCACTGATTACGGTCTGCAAGTGAAACCTGTTTCTTACGTACTGTCTACCTCGAATAAACTTCGTAGGGTGTCTTTCTCTGCAGACTAAACTAACGATTGGTCACAGAAGTGACCGATAGTCAACGGCCAACGATCCCGGAGGTTTCGAGAGTAAATGCTATGTTTTTGTCGAATGTTGCAGTAGGAAAATCTTGGCAGAAAGTTATGGTAACTATCGATGCAGATGGTACGCCCGGGCCTCCCCGGGCTTCTCCAAGACATTGTTTCGGTGTTTTCCCCCGTGATTTATTGATAATCGGCATAACGGACACGCTGGAAGCCTCGGAGACGCTATAACGACGCCACTCCATCTTGGTTCGCCCGGCGCGACGCTATTCGTTGCTCTCATCTCTTCCTCCTCCGGAGGAGTTTTTGCCTCCTTCCGTTCGCGCCCTCGGATGTCGGTGATGAATGGATCCTGGCGAACCTCCAGGACAGGGAAGGAGGGAAAAAAAGATATCCTGGCCTATGCGGGAATTATTCGAAGACGAAGACGTCGTTGTCCGGGGGTGTGAAAGAAGAAACGACAACACCGCCGCCGCCGACGCCGTGGACGACGTTTCGGAGCTGGATGAGACGGACAGGGAACGGGGAAAGAAGGTCTGCCGGCGACGTCGAGCTTTCCTATGATTGATCGAAGCCACTATAGTTTACTATAGCAGATCATCGTTAATGATATCCATCGGCTGGAGAACCTGATCCATTATTAACGTTGTCATCAATATCTCCCGGACGCTATTCCGCATTGGCATGTCTCGAGCATTGCTGCCTCTCGCTACCTCGAAAATACCGTCCTTATTCCACTGAAAAATACGTCGCGCGATTTATTACTCTTTTTGGAGTCGTTATTGGCGCTAGGTTCCCAATAGTTCGTAAAATTAATGATTTACGAAAGGAAACGATACTGAACATTTTTTACAGTTGTGAAGAAAATCAGGATCTTTGAGTGTTATTTGATTTTCAATTCTAATTCCATCCTGAGAGTGGTGTAGTTATGAAGATAATGCGAATTTTTTAACGGTCTTAATATGGATCGATTCAGAAGAATTGAAACTTTTCCCTGGAAAGAAAACATACACGCACGTACAACTCCTTAACACTGGGTTTACGAGGCGCGTTCAAATGATTTTTTAAAGGCTTTAAAAATTTGCCTTTATAGCAGAAGAAAATTCAGCACTGCTGAAAGTTGTTTGTTCCGAAAATTTTCGAGAGACTATACTTTAATATTAAAAGTGAGTGTACGAATGTGAAAAAATGGAGAACGCGAGGGTACACAGCGAGATTAGAAATTCCCAAAATGCACTCGGTGCCGCAAAAGAACCACGGGAAGGGCCGAGGGAAAAATTGTTTCAACGGGTACGTGCGTCGACTGCGAATCGAATTTCTGAATGGTAGTGAAATGAACACCGATTCGGCAGAGGATTTGAAAGCGAGGATGCCTCTCGAATAATTCTTATGCGCGTCCCGGAGTCACATGGTGTGCACGGTTTAGCATTTTTTCCTCGGCTGAATATCAATGGCCATTGATACGTGTGTCATCTTCTTTCTTTTTCGCGTCACTACACACCTGCCCCGTCCGCGGGACAGGTAAAACACACGTTGGATGTTTAAATTAAACGTGGGAAAAGGTTAGCCTGGGCTGCCCGTTCCTCCTTTCACCGGTGAACGATCGCATAAATCACCATATATACATGCGTTCCGCCGGAGAAAAAACTTTTGACGCGCCGCCAAGGGTGTTTTCCTTCGGAGAACGTTAAGGGTGAGACACGGGGTGAAAGCCGGGGCTGGAAAAGAGCAAGAAATGCTCGATAGTCGAATTTTCAATTTTCAAGCACCAACCCCTTTCTGCCGGCCTGCGCTTCGAAATAATAGTGTTGATTTCAGGGGTGGAACAAGTGGATATCGAATGTCGCTCTCTCGAGCAATTTATTTGGCTCCCAACCCTGAAATTACTGCTCCGAAATTTTAAAAAATAAAAGGAAATGTAGTATTCCAGTCTGTTTGCATGCATAAGTTATTTCAAGCCCAAACACGAAGAATTGTGTCTAATATTGTTTTCGTTATTGTAATAAGAAAGTAGAAACTCGATGAAAATAGTTTTCATTTAATTCCTGATCTAATCGATATATTAAGAAGTACTAACAAATTTGAAGCAAAATAAATGTCATTTCAATTTTGCTTCATCGAATTTCAAAGCACAACTAGTCCCCGATCTCCACCAATTGTAAATCAGTATACAAGACCATAAAAACATGCACATAAATCGTTATTATTAATGATACAGATTTACGAAAATGTGTATATTGTTATGCAAAAATATTTCTGATTAATATCACGGTTATTTTAATGCATCAAAATGTATCGGCTTAACGTAAAATTAATTAAATGCAATTTCACCAGCGAATATAACAATACCAGTTAAAAAACACACGACATTGGTGACTTATGAATCAGGATCGGTATGGTATCCCGACAAAGGATTCGATAGGTCGTATATTCTGCGGTTCACAATAGCGGAGCGGTACAATAGTGACGAGACAAGTATATATTTTAAAAGTCAATTAATCAATCCCAGAAAAGGTCGGCGCGAGGTTAAGAGCGATCTGACAAACCTAAGTGCGAGTAGAAATCGAATTGCAGTGCATAGGGGTAATGTCGATAGTTTGTCAAAACTGATCATTAATCTGAGCCTCTTACGGGGTGCCCCGATTCAATTTCCATGCACCTTTACCAGTGGCTAAAAAATCGCACGGCTATAAACATTTGTTTCTATCTATAATAGAACTGTTGTACTTTTACTCTCTATGTATTTACAATTTGTAACAATTTCGGGAGAAATAACTTTGTATAATTTATAGACGAAAGATTTATAAAACCTTGCAGGAATAACTCGATAAGGCGTCGAATATGCATGTAAAACTATTTTTAATGAAAGCGAGGCTCGAGGATTGTTTAACGTTCAGATCGTCGCGGATTATAATGGTGTTTTGCTTCGTTCGATTCTTAATGATGCATTCTTCGCCGCCGGAGCCCCGATTCTCCTATTTTCCTCGGGCCCGGCGTTTTCTTTCCTTTTCTCTCAATTAAGGAAGCTGAAGATCGCGCGTCGACGCGCTCGTTTAACCTTCCATTTTTCCAGGGACTCGTCCTCTATTTATTTTCTTAGTAAATTACTTGAGGACGGTCCGGGACACGGTGAAAAGGGGTGGCCCGGTGGGGTGAATCGTCGGCCGAGGAGTGTGAGAGACCAATGAAACAGACGAGGAGATAGAGAGAGAGAGTCAACGCAAACGAGAAGAGAGAGAGAGAGAGAGACCGGGAGAGAGAGAGGGTGAGAGAGTTTAAAGACGTCTACACCCACCTGTTGAGACGCTCTCATAATTAATTCCATTTCACACCGCCACGCGCTTACTTTCTTCGCGGTGCGATAGAAAGACTAAGAAATAGAGAAAAAAAGTGACGACGGGAACGACGACGCTCCCTCAGCTCACACTTTAACTCTCGGACACTGCTGAGAGCTTCGCAACTTCGCCGGCTTCGGATGCTGGGTCATTTTGACCCAGGGAGGACATGTATTTGTTTATTTCTTGACATGTTATTGTTTCTTTAATATTTCTCACAATAGTGGAGAGAAATATTGTATACCTCATAGTGCAATATATTATTTTAAATCTAGATCTATAAACATTTACAAAGGGGAAAAATAGAATCTTTATTATGCATAAACATAATTTTTTTTAAATTTACTACGGCAAATTCGTGGCAGTTACGCAAACATAGCTCTAAGAAAAACGCGATAGGATGTTGAACAAATTCACCCTAATGCTCACCCCAAATTTTGTTCTCCACACTGGAACATTTCGAAACAAAATCAAATAATACGCAAATCCAAATGCGTAGCTAAAATCTCGATTGTGGTGAATCCAACGAAAGCGTCGTTAGCTTAAGAAGTCGACAAATTCACAAGGGTTCATTTAACCTGATTAAGGGTTGACGAGTCGTTGAATTAGGTCCCGGGGCAAAAGGGGCGCAGAAGATTGACCGCAAAGGGTTAACGATTACAGATAGTGGTCAGCGGCCAAAAGTTTCGATTCAGAATTGCATTCGGGATTTTCCGGTTGGTTTCCAGTTGCACAAAGAATCGTCCTAACCCCAAACCCGACAAGGAACCGCTACCCGCATGCACAAGAACTTGGGGGCGTTCTATATAGTTTCGGCGAAGTATAGTTCGCCGGCTAACTTTCTTTCGCATCCATTCGGCCGCGTTTTAATCTTTCCCCGGGTTTGGAAACCCGCGGGGCCGTCTGCTCCTTCGGGTAGTTTCATTTCAATTTCATCCCCCGCCCCCTATACCAGCCATCTCCAAACCTCGAAGCTAACGGAAGAGGCAAGGAATAGATATCTACATTATGCTGATACGAACCAACTACGTTTTCATCCCCTTCCCGAGCCGCGGTCCACCCTCGTATCTTTCTGGCCCACCCCCTCGGTTCGTCTCTCCCTTCCACCCACGCCCTAACCTTAATCTTGCCAACTGCGATATGTAAGAGTCTCCAACTTTCTATGCGAGGAGAAAAGTCCTTTCCAAGCAAACTGATTCCAAAAATTCCCTGGTTGCTGGTCTAATTTTTGACGAAATATGTGGATATACGTATTAACCCCTCGCACTATAATTAGAGTCAAACTCACGACGAAGACTTCGAACAAAATCTACTAAATATTATGAACCTTTGAACCGAAATAAAATTCTATTTCGTTGCTGTTAACGGTTAATACTTTATTTACCAGTCCTTTACAAATCGAAGATGAGTATTTCAGGATTTTTAATAAATCAGTTTAGGAAGCCGATGGCAATTTCATTCGAAAACTAGGTTGTCTCGAGTAATATCTAACAACTTTCCTAAAATCATTTTATAAAAGGAGGTAACCTAACTTTCTTTTAACTACAGTATAGCCATTAAAAATTCTGATAATTGAAATGTATAAATCTGGTCATAAGAATAAGTATATCTTTAGGACTCTGTTGGAGAAATTAACCCTCGTTCATCTCTTCTTTCTCGAGTTTAATTTGCCTTCTGAAAATAAACAATTTGAACGTTTCTTTTTCAACAGTAAATCCTAGAAGACCGAACCCAGAAGCAACGTAAAATGTTGCGAACCGAGGAAAGTGTTGAAAAAAAGTAGGAAACGTCAAAGCTTAAAGATGAAAAATATGTACAAGGCAGAAAGGTGGTTTCCCATGGATTTCCCGTTTTCCGTGTACCCTAGGCATGCTGGGCCGGTCAGAAGGACGCGAGGCCAGCTGTCGTTCACTTTCACCTATCGAGTTATGGTCGTTTTCCTTTTTTTTTCGCCGGTAACGAAGGTGGTACACGTCGTCGGTGCCAAGATTGCGAGTGAATCGATACGAGAGGTGGATGCACGGCGAGAACGAGAGAGGAGAGACACGTGGAGAGAGGGTAGGGGAGGTCGCGAGGGTGGTTTTTGAGGGAGATGTTTCGTTCGTAGGCAGTAGGTTTCCACCACCCCCGGTCGGCCAGAAGTCCCGCAGCATAATCTCCATCCCTCTGGCCCGTCTCTTTCGCATCCCCCTCCCCCTCCTCTCTCTCTCTCGCTCGCTCTATCCCCCTTCCTCCTACCCCCTCACAACGCACAAGGGGGTGAAACTCGCTCATCCTCTGTTCTATGAACGTGGCCCTCCACCCATCTCCGGTGTAAAACCCCCGGTGCCGTGACGTAAATGCCAGAGAAATGGGCTGGAGGGGCTGCGAGAACGTGGCGTGGCCAGTGACGCGTGTGCACGCAGGAAAACTCTTCTTATTTATATGCTCCACGCTGCCATGGCGAATCGATATTTCGCGTGAGTTCGTTCGCCGAAAAAAAGGAAGGAAGAGGGTCACCCCCGCGTGCCACCGGGCCAGGCCAACGATTTCCTTTTCCGCCCTCGACGAGTCCGCTTTCTTGCTATCACCTACCTTGCTCTCGTTGTAGCTGCTCCATCGGTGTGCTAATTTTTCGTGCCACCTTACGCAATTGTTTAGAGGAGAAGGTCTAGCTCAATTTCTTTTGCCTGCGGCGTATCCCATCTTATTCTTAACATTTTTAAAATGACTGATTAAAAGTGGGCAGTGTAAAATAGCGAGATAATTTTAACGCCCTTTTAACAATTTTCGAAAATATTATTATTGCAAGTAAAGCGAAATCAAACAAGTCGACATTGAAATTTTACGCCATCCATTAGACCTGTTCAGAACTATCTTCTATCGCTATTATTAATGTGTTTAAAACATCGGATTGAAGAGATAGAAGTTATAGTAAAGTCGTTATCCCCATGTTGTCTTTTTTTTAATATCTGTCCAGCGATAACTCTACAATGAATGGACGTATCAGAATGCGCCTCTCTGCATCTTGTAGAGTGTAGAGGATGCTCCGCTGGTGGAACAATTTCCGAAATTTTTCAGATTTGTTTATTATTATAACTGCTATTGCTACAAAAAACTTGTTGATTTAATTTGTCTTCAGCGCCGCGGTAGAGTTGAGTCGGCTCTCCTGATCGTCCGAGTTGCGTTTAATCTAGCAGAGTAGAATGTAGAAGTTTAGGAATTCGTCAATGGCATTGAACTACGTTCCGTTCGTCGGATAAAAGATTGGATGCAATCGCTCGCATGAAGTAAGGAAGAAAGAAGAACCTCCGACGTCGAGGAGGTGGCTACGATCGAAAACGGCGTTCAACTAATTTGTTCCGAACAAACGAAGGCACGCGGGCGCCGTTGAAACGAGGACTCCTCGAGAGGGAAACAAGATGTCAGACGAGAAAGAGAAATTCTTTCCTGGGTAGCCCGGCGATGCGATGCACGGGAAGCCCCTCGAAGGCGTATCGCGAACGAGACAGCCGATAATTTGTTTTGGGCCTGTTCTTTTTCCCTCTCGCAATAGGGGTAGTACACGGAGAGAAAGAACGAGAGAGGCGAGCGAACTTTGAATTGTTACGGAATCGAGTGTCGCATTCGCTGACTGCCGACAATTTCGAAGTTTTAATTTGAGTTTGAGGATTCATTAGAGACATTATGCTCCGCCCGGCAAACTTCCAAGCAGCCACGCGAACGCCACCCCCTCCCTTCCCCTCCCGTCCGTCGTCCGAAGTCACCCAAAACAGCCCTCCCTCTTTTTCTCTCCGATGCTCTCACACCACTCGGAGGGGCACAGATCGAATAATTCCGGAGTCGCGAATCGTGTCCCTTTTTTCCATTATCTGAAAGCAACTTTTTCCTCAATGGCAACGAAAGGGGTCGGCCGACAATAACAGGCGTGATTGTGCGACACAAGGTCCGCTGATGTCCGCGATTCCCTCGGATTTCAGGTCGGCCTGCTCTAACCTCGCGATTTACAAGTCCTCGAGGTCCCTTGCGAGGCAAAATTGTAAAATCGGAAACACTGTCTTTTTGGGAAATTACTTCGATCCATACTTACTCCACAAAGCATGCCTTACAGATATTGATCAAGTATACTCTCAATCTTTCTTCATTCAGCAGCCCCTAAACAAATTCGCTATACTAAACGCAATATCGCCAGAATTCGTTTGTAAATCCGTCTAAATAATTCTGTTTCCTATTTCGCGGAGACGTGACACTCAAAATGGAACGGTTGCACCTGAAGCCCACAGCGAGATCTCCGAATCGAGTACAATGCCGGAACGTGGGTGCAACGTTCCGGCAGGTCCAAACAAAACAAGTACGTCCTGGTCCGGCTGCGCTCTCGTCCTCGTACTATTTAATAATTCAGTAAATCGCGTCGGGACATTGTGTGGCAACTTTCACTGTTAGGCGGCACGCGTGTACGCATGTTTGTCCGGGCCCGGTCGGCAAAAAGAGAATGATTACCTCTCAGTCGTGACTCCTCTGCTCGGCGGTGAACCGCGCGAGTAATTTTCCGCAGGAAATTTACCGCGGTACATCATTACCTGGTGCAGTCTCCCCTGTTCGTGTCTACGTTCACAAAGAACCAGAATGCGACGGAGCAAAGAAAGGAAGAAAGCCCGAAGGAGGGGTTGGCGAAGGGCGACGGGGAGGGAAGGGAAGAGGGAAGGAGGGGGGTTTGTACCTCCTCCTCCCCTTTTTTTCTCTGCCTCTCTGCCCTCCGCTTCCCCCGTTTTCCATCTCGCTCGATCGCACCCCTCCGCCCCTCCTCGGCCCCTTCCCGCTGTTCCCCCCTTCCTCGCGAAAAGTAAAAGAACGTCGTTAGCCCGCGCATCGCACCGGTTTGCCTTCCATCCTCCCCTCCCCGCGGCCCCCGCAAAAGCCAACGGAGCGGGGAGGGGGTGGCCGGCGATGGGCGTTGGTTGCCGAGGGGTCGACGTCGACTTCCACCCCCTCCACACCCCCTTCGCCCCACGGTTTCCCCTCAGATAGTCTCCTTTCCCCCGCACCACGCTTCCACGGTCTCATCGTGCAGCTCTCTGCATCGTTCACCCCTTCCACCCTCGCGGAGCCCCTCCATCCCCCTTCTTCCCTCGTGTTCGGCATAGAGGGTGGCGGAGGGGTGGGATTGTGTATTCCAGATAAACCACCCTCCTCGTCGACGGCGCTGCCACGTGTGCGCCGACCATTTTGCTGAAACATAATGTAACTCGGAACGATGTTAAAATATGGCGCGGCCTCGGAATTACACGCACCCCCGCGTGTATTAGAGCCGCGATCCACTCTCCAACTCCCTCCTCGCGCACCCTCCACCACACCCGCGAGACTCGCTCTTATCGGCAATGGATTCTGGCAGGTTCACTTCGCGCGATTGAGTAGCAAACAAAATGGAAAGAAAATGAAAAACACCCGCAGACTCGGCCCTTTGTCCAAGGAAATCCGCGTGTTTCGTTCCTTTTTCGCTGCGGGGTTTATGCGATTTTCTGATTTCAGGATCAACCCCTCGCCGGACGCGGTGCTTTCGTTGTAGACAAACTGTAGTCGAAAATAGCGTTTTGTTTCGACAGCGTCCTCACAGATGTTGATTTGTTTGGAACTGTAGAAATTATTCGCAAATTAAATTGTTTCATAGATTGCATATGACGTGTGGAGGTTTGAAAACAAATTTTTCGATGTTTTTCATGCGTTTAAAATATCTTTGTGCACTTGAAAGTGTCGAAAATTGCTGAAATATTTATATTGCTTCTTCTATTTTATATTCATATGTATGTCATTTAAAAAAGTATAATATTCCGTTAAAGTAATGGCAGTCTAATTATTTTGTATCTAGGCAATTCGCTTGTGTTTTCTACAATAAAAATATTGCATTTAATTATGTTCGACACTGCTCATATCAACCAAAGAACATCACATGAAAATTGCAGTAACGAGCAAACGCAGTATGAAGAGATGTAATGATGCAAAAATATACAATCTCCATTCTGAAGCGTTCCTTAATTGTTTCGGGGACCCAACGTCTCCATCCGTGGCGAAACAGAAGAACCGCGCTCTTAAAGAGGAAAGACTTTTAGCAGACCACGTTGTAGCACCTAACTCTGTTGTTTCGTGCCGTAGCGACGGAGTTCAAGCTCGTTAATTTCCGATAATTCTGGTAGAAGGTTCCAGAGAGGTCACGATTACATCCTAGCAGCGGCACATGCTCGAATTATTATGCTTATCTGCCTCTGTGTGCCTCGCGTGACGCGTTGGAGTGAAAAACCGTGATGGTTGTGATTGAATATTTATAACGAGATCGCGTTACTTTTGCAACGAATCTCGCTCGGGAAACTCGTTCCGCGGGAACTCTATTACAACGTTCCCGTTTATTTATGTACCATTAAAACTTATAGCGGAACTTCTCGTTTCGTACTTCGACCATGTAAAAACTGTCGGAAGTTCATTTTGCGACATTATGAAATTACTTGTCCGGTCTCCCTTCCCCGTGAAATGTCGTGGGTATCCGTAGGAATGAACTTAGAATATATAGAAATCGCTAAAGAAACTTTATTGCACCGACAAACGCCTCGAGCACATTTTCCATTAATTGTTAAATAGCCTAGTTAACTTTACAGTCGTTTCGATAAAGCACTTTGCACAAGCACACCGATCGATACACTGGATTTTATAAATAATTTCGTGGAAATTTAGTTGCCTGGCACTGACCGATTGTTGTTGAGAATTTGTTAATTAATATACATATATAATTGTTCGCGACACGTCACTCGCGAGCCTCGTCGAATAAGCGGCGAGGGAATGTACCGAGCGGTCAGTCGTTTTGCGAGCTACTGGCCACTCGCAGTTGCATCCACTGCACGAGATGCATTCACGCACACATGGAATCATCTCGTCACATACTGCACCAACGGGAACGAGGGAATCTGCATGACGGAGCAAACGCTCGCTCGTAATTCGATTTCGCGAATTATTCCCACCGTCCGAACAGCTGCTCCCTGTTTTTCTTTCGAATTTCTCTCCGATTCGCAATCCGCGGAACCCGTCATTTTGAACTTCGTAATCAGCCCTGAATTATCTCTATGGCCCAAAAAATTCGAACAATGCGCAATTCTTGTAGAAATTATTTTTATTTAAAAGATGAAACGGTACCTTTACACACACAAACAACCATTTTCTTTGTAGAATCCAGCATTTCAGTCTATAGTTATGAATGCCATGATAGTTCTACATATTACTTGAGAAAAAATGCAGTTTCTGTGCACGTTCAAAAAATAATTACGCATCAAACCAATGAATAGAATTGTTATTAACCCCTTGCCGTATTTTAACGAGTCAGACTCGTCATGAAGATTTTAACGAAGTCTAACAAATATGAATGTTATGCGTTTCTTTTAAAACAACTGTAGCCATACAAAAAATATCAATTTTCTTTATTCTTCCACGACATTTTTGGGGATAAAGACGTTTTAATCATTGTAACCGTAAAGAAAATGGTACGGCAAGGGGTTAATAGACTGCATATTTTTGCATTGATAGAATGAGCAAACGTGAAATTTAAAGTTGTGAGAAGATATTAGATAAATTGTTTGCACAATACAAAAAAATTGCAACCGTTGTGAAAGTAAAGCAAATGTTTTAGTGCACTGAGTCACTGACACTTAATGGACTAATGAGTTCACACACAGCGTATGGGATTGTTTTGAATGACTTACGCGGTAGTTAGATCACTTTTGTTCTTTCGAGATCGCGCAGGAAGGATATCGTATCGCGTGAGGACGATTTTTTTCGACTGAAACGCGTTGTAGTGCCGTAGCAACTAGCAAGCTTCACCCTTTGCTTCTTGTCTGCATAATTTTTCGCGCGAACCACCCCACCCTCCACCCCAATGGATCTCCAGGGTCGGAACAAAGAGCTCGAATAAATACAAATAGCACTTTCGAACAACGGCCAACGAGGTCTCCGCCTATCCCGTTGTCTATGAGCGTCCCATTCTCATTCTTCCATCTTTTTTATTTGCCATTCATTTTCTCTCGCCGATGCGATGCTGCGTGCACGACCCTTCATGCGATTCACCTAGACGTTTTTCGAGAGACACACACAGAGAGAGCGAGAGAGAGGAAGAAGGAGAGTCGCATGGATCCCCATGGCATAATTGGCTTTCTGCAGGCGTATCGATATTGCATTATGCCTGCTGATTAGCATACTTGCCTCTCTGAAGATCTCTTTCGTCACGCGCATAATCGTCAGGTATGCCCGAGGAAGGGTTCCAGGCGACTTTTTGAACAGGATGCGTGACTTGGCCCTTCTGGATGCTGCTAGCTTGCCAAAAAATACGGTTCTGCGAGAATATTTCGAGTTTATAGTGCTGTCTTCTAACTGCGTGCGAACATTAGCGGAATATAATTAAAATTCCATTTGGAAATTTATGGAATTAGTTGATCTGCTGAGATATGCAATTCAGAGATTTTTAATAGAAATATTTGTTGGCTCTAATGCCATTCGTTAAGGCAAATATTCGAATTTTCTTATTGTTATTGGTTGGATCGTATCTTACACTTTAAAATTTTCATTAACAAATTCATATATCTTGGTTTAAAGTAAATATTTGAATTTTTCTGTTGTGTGTGGTTTATTATATTGCCTCTCGTACATAAACGGAAAAGTTTATATTTTAAAGTGTGGTTATTGCTTGAAAAATTCATTTAAAATACGAGACATTTTCAGTGGAATTATTTTCGCCGGTTTTTAAGAGACTGGTTTAAGTTTTCCTGCCGTGACTTGGCGAGATTGTTAACGTGCTATAAATTACGGGTAAAAAGGTGCGTTTTTAATATACCGTTTTTAATCTCGACAGTTCGTTGGCTGTCGCATTTTGTTGTTTTCTTATCGCTTTTGTTTTTTCTTCTGTCGCGTTTATTGTATTTCTCCCTTATGCAAATCAGATGCGGGATTACGATGCCGGGGACGGTTGTGCTTTTGCCAGCCAGGCCTGGTTTTGAATAATTCCGCTAGAACTCAATGTCACGGTGTCACCTGGGTGAATGAAATCCGAACAGCCGTGGGAGAGACCGGAACGTTTCAAATTATATGCAGCTTGCGATAGAAAACAATATTTCCAACCATCTTTATAATTAAACATTTGCTTCAGATAATTAATTTCTCACGAATCACATTAGTTCATCGCAGAGTTGGGCATTAATCGATTAAAATTTTAATCAAGATCGATTGATTAATGTGTACGATTAAAAAAGGTAATCATTGAAAAATCGACGATTGAAAAATCGACGATTGATTCAATCGATTGATGAAATTAATCGTGAATCGTTGATTAAAAAAAGAAATCATCGAAAAATCGGATACTAATTCAATCGATTGATGAAGTTAATCGTCAATCGTTGATTAAAAAAAGAAATCATCGAAAAAAGCCATAAAAGCACATAAACAGAGTTTGTATTATAGACCGAGCAAGCTTAAATTGTTCCCACCCTTAACACTAACCGTACCGGTTACAAAATATGTCTCGGATACACATCGTTTTATAAACATGACAAGACTAAACTTATTTAAGACTTTTCACACACACACAATTTTTATGATTAAATAAAGAGATTTATTGAATAATTTCTTACGGAAGCATCTTTATAATTTCAATAATTATAAAACAAAAAATGTGTGAAACCGGTCATTGACCGGTCGTAGTACCGTTAGTGTTACATATCAGATCGCTACTCTGCGGACCGAATATTCAGGCATGTCATCTTCTGTTAAAATTTTTCAAGCAATGCAACTTAAAGCTATACATTTAATACGCTATACCCTGTTGTACTTATACTACCAATGTACAAGTGTAAAATATCATATCAATCCAATGTATATTAAACCTTACGTTAACCCGAATGTATAGTTTTATAACTCCCTGTAGGGAGTAATAAAAAAAAAAAAGAACAATAAGCGTTTGAAGTGCTCCAGGGAAAATGATAACAATGTCTGTGATTACCTCGGATCGTTGGTTTCTGGGTTAGCAGGTCCGCGGCGCGGCTCTCGTTAGGTGCGAACAATGAGTGTAATTTAATGAATATTAATACGCGTGTTGCTCGGGCGAACGGTGGTGTGCCGGTTATCCCAAGGGTCTTGAAGCGTTTGCCATAGTTTGCCACGGGCATCTCGAGTCTCCCGACCGGAAGTTAATTTCGTACGAATAGGAGAGCTCGCCGCTTGTCGAGTGGGGCAGAATGCGAGGGGCGGGGGGGGGGGGGGTTGGGTTCTCGGGGTTCCGTGTTCGTCAATGAATTTGCGAAAAGTACGGGTACATACCGGCCGTCGTAAAGTTTTCAGCGGGTCGAAGGTCGTGCCCGTGTTTAATTTGAGGTCAATGGTGCTCGAGGGAGACTTAAAACTCGGGCGAAACGATGGGTCTGTTGACCCCCAAGATTTTTTACTCCCCGGGCCGGGTGAAATCGGACCACCCTGTCATTAGCATACAAAAGTCTGGCTCTGCCGTTCGAGAGGCTCGCGCCGTGGTTAACGACAGTCATTACGTGAGGTTGGCAGCTCGTAAACTCTTCTTGCGGCTCTTTAAATCTCGTTCCTCCCTCGCGACCGCATTTCCGCATTCACCTTGTCCATTTCACGTTGATTCGACGCCGCCGTTATCGCCCGTTGCCACCGTACAACCCCTTAAACGCGACTCTCTATCATCGCCTAACTGCGGAATGACTCATTCCCGCCGACTATTAGCCGCGTATGAAACGAACGAGCCCGACAAGACTGCAGTTTTCCCGTTAATTGATTCGCAACACCGAAAACCACCCCCAATTGTGTACGTTAACAGAATTTTCTTAAGATTCTACTACCCCGATGAACCAATTCTTAACGGCTTCGTTGTGACACAAACTAACGTGCAATAAGGGATGGTTATTGCGATATACGTCTGAGATAATTCTACAAAAAGAATTATTAGAGAAAAATAATTGCAATAAATGCAGAAATTCCATAATGGGACGAACAGAAGACCATACTCCCTCAGTGATAGCACATAGAGGCTGTCAGTGGGAGAGAAGTCTCACCAGGAAACGCCAGCATTCTCCAGAAGAAGGAAGGCGTCTTTTTTCCTAGTCTGTTCAAATTTTTTGTCTTTGCCGGCTGAAAGGGTTGTGAAGCGAGCAACGGAAGGGGCAAAGGAAGCAAGGAGGAAGTCGAGGGAGACGGAAACAAGAGAAGTAGGAAGCGAGAGAGAGAGAGAGCTAACGATCGCCCGGCTAAGACGTGTGGGAAACTAGCCCTACGGTATGCAAATAGCCGACTGCCTGGAACGAGGAACCGTCTAGGGGCGCAAGGGTGCAAAAAAAAAAAACGCTAACCTTCAGGTTGGCATTGTGCTCGGTCCTTATAATGGACCAGTGGCACCGATCTTATGTAAATCGCCGCTTTGATCAAAGACAAGCCAGTTTCCTTCTTCCTCCTCGGTCGCCCGATCATCTGATGTATTCCATCGATTCGATGCGCTGCTCACAACTCGGACTTTTCGCCTCATCCCCCTTTTCGGCGAGTGTAATTCATCCCCTAATTGGCTCTTCAGATTCGTCGGACTCGAAAACGAAGACTGTAGTGTTCGCTGATATGTCCTGATCATTTTGACGCCTCCGATGTATACAATTATGCAACTGATAGGTGCTATAGTTTTTAGTGAGACTGGGATAATTAAGAGAAACAAGAGAACAGCATACTTTTTTAAATGTGAAACTTGACTGGGCCCGAAAAGACTAAAGAATTGTAACGATGTCAACGAAATAGGAATGTTAAGGAATCATGAAAGTCCCAAGGAACGCAGCAAGGTTGAATGTGTGAGAGGTCTAAAAAAATTGGAATATTCAAAAGACCTTTATTGGAACCCATACATTTTATTTCGAAGGGAAAGGATATTTATTATTTTGGAAAGCAGGATTAGAATGTTTCCTCCTGTTGGTACGACAACTTAATGTCTATGTCGCCTAATCGCTGACGGAGCTCCTCGACGACGCCTATTTGTATCAGATCGACGTCTTCCGGTGGACAATACTCATCTTCGCTCGACCTGAAGCAACAAAATTGAAACAATTTGTATCCCCTGATGTTGTACGTAAATATCTTCTTATTAACTATTGGTCCATTTAGATCAGCCATAGTTAACCTTTTTTGTATTACAAACATATGAATAAATAAATAAACATGACTTTCGTGTGGCTATAGCCTAAAATTTTAGGTTGTCAGACGTTCAATTCAGTAATTAATGATTTCGATTGTTCGACGGGACGTATTATCGACAATACAGTTGTTTGAAACTTTCGTTTTCGAACGTACGATAGCAGAGTATATTATTTAGCCATGGAAAACAAGGATTCGAATAATTGAGGGGTTGATAAGGCGTAATCCGTGAACGAGTTTTAACGAGTTTTAGTCATCATTAAGGGGTAAATTTGATTTCCTCGTCGGCGGTTGACTTTTTGCTTTTGTTTGGAGAGCCTGGAAAGCTGCAAGAGAACCTCGGAGCAGTCCAGAAGCGACATCCGGCAGCGTTTTCGCGTCTTCTCCGGAAGCGAGGCGTGCCGGAGCAGAGAGGAGCGGATTGCGAGGGATTGGAAGTGGGCCGAACACGATGAAATCGATTTTTTTTTTCTCGCCGGAATTCCGAATAGCGCTTCCCTAATTTCATCGCGAGATGGCGCCAACTCAACCGTTTACGGCTAGCGTTGCCATTTTCGCCCATGCAATCTTGTTGTTAAACAACATATTGAAAATTTTAAATAGCTTATCATTTTTTCTTTTATCCAGTCTCTCTTTGTAGCACTTAACAGACGTGCCAGGGTCTAGATTGAACCATCTGCTCCAAGACTTCGTTCATTTATTTCTTAATTGTTGGTGGCTAATTTATAGTTTAAATATTAATTATATTAAATTGTGGAAAACGTCTGACTTGCGGGAGATAACGAATGCAATACAAATCTTTTTGACAATTTATGGACCTTCTAATATTGATCGGACACACACTTCCTGCAACAAATTAATAAACAGGAAATGCATCTATGAAAAATGCAATGAACCGAATAGATCGAAGACAATCGAAGACGAATTATTCCAATGGTTCCCGTTGTGTTCTCCCACCCAAGCTGGTTTCCCACAAATAGCTTTAAATAAATAAATAGCAATAAATAACAGCAGCCCGGCCTGAGCATTAATATAAACAAGAGTTTCCAGCCTGATAATTAACAGTTCATAAAATTGCGAGCATCGCCATGAAATATTGAGAGGACAGGACATTTTGTGGAAAACGAGATTTAAGTATTTATCCGGAAGAATCCATAAAGGGGACGAATGTTTCCTGCGGAACGAGCTCGCCGTGGCTAGCATCCCCCACGCGTAATTCATAAATTACAATTCTCCTGGTGTATGCGGGTGTGTACGGGGATGTTTATTACGGGGTCGCAGAAATTGAGAAACGGATTACCACGTCTCGCCTTAATCATCCGGCCAACTAGACCGTGGCAGGAAGATAAAGGAGTAATTAGTACCTATCTGTCGCAGGACATCGAAGACAGAGACATCTGACAACGACCGCCGAAAGCTTGGTCCGTTTGATTTTGTGCACCCCTGAGGAGGCCACCCCTTACCCACATGGAAGGTGGGGCTTGATGGTACCTGAGCCTCCATGAACCCACCCCTCGCCCGGCCCTACCATGCCTCCCTTATGGTCCTCCCTTTTTCTCGATTTTCAACCCCCTAGCATCTTTGGCCGCGCCATCTGCGACTCTAACCCCGTGCTTCCGAAGGAAATGGAGAAGCCTCCGTTTAACATACATCGAGAACTTTTCTTCCGTTTATTTATGAAAGTTAATCGCGCTGCGATTATCAGTGGACTGCGGATTTTCATGTAAAATGAAACTTTCCCACCATTGATTTCGAGGAACAGAAACCAAGCATTCGTTCTTTTTTTTCAATAATTTTGTTAAATTGAAACTGATATATGAACATTTTGAAATTGTTTTAATTTTTCTACACTGTTGTATGTGGTTCACTTTCTGACTTTTCTCATAAAGACATAAAATCTAATTACTAGACTGCGGATCTTTATGCAAAATAAAAATATTCTGCATCGATTGTTGGAAGCTGTAGTTAAATAATATAACAATATTCTTAATTTTATATTTCATTCAGTTAATTTCTTCACAAATGCATAAAAATCGGCAGTCTATTAATTACTAGTAATTATGTTAAAAGAGACTGCGAATGTGGAGCATTTATAGATTATCGTTTGTTAATTTTATAAACAATGTGCTCGATTCAACGCTTTAAATGATATTGAAAATGATTTCAATATTTTTTATCTTACCTGGCGATGGTTACGATTGTTGGTCGGCTGGGTAGAGCAGCCAGAAATGCTCTGAAAGTTCCCGTAATCAAACGATCAAGATCTGTACGTGAAGTGACGTGATGGGGCAAGTCGGTGTCATCTCTAGTGCATCCTGCATCGTGTATGATCTTCCAGTCGATGTCTGACTGCTTGCAAACTTTTGTCAACTCGCGGTGTATGAGTTGCACTGCCTCGTATCTGAAAATAAAATATCATTTTTTTATTAATATACATTTAACATATTACATGTGGATCATATTTCTAAAAATTCGTTAAATTATAAATGATATTGGTGTTGCGTTTCACCGGTCCATTGAGAAATTCCCAACAATTGGTGATTTCAGTGTGATTAATAGACCGCGGACTTTTATGCATTCATGAAGAAATTAGCTGGGTGAAATATAAACCAGTAAAAGATGAGAATGTATAATGTTGTAAAATTTTTATTTTATATTCCTGCTTCCCACAATCAATGCAGAACATTTTTATTTTACATAAAGATCCGTAGTCTAGTGATTAAGTAGTGTTAAAACAAAACACGTCTATTACGGGCACAGAGTTTGCAAAGTGGGCATAAATACGAAAAAACGTGGGAATCGTGGAAGATTTCGCGAAGGTGTTTCACTTTCGAGAAGGGTAACGATGCGACCGGCAAGGTTGCCGCGTAAAATTCGTTAAAGTGTCGTAAATAATGAAGGCAAACAAGGAAAGGGAAAAGGAATAGAGAGGGAAAGGCCGGGGCAATGGAAAGTTTATAATGCGCGGACGATAACACGCGGCTGCAAAAGTTGAGGCATTTCCTGGGGGCACGCGACGAAAGTTAACACGGCCACGAGACCAGTTTCCGGGTGCTCGTAATTTGTACTCCGCTTCCCTCCGCTCCCTCTTCTGCTATCTCTTTTTCTCGAACTCCTTTTATGCCCTGCGCTCGCCTCCACTTTCACCCTTATCTGATCCCAAGTTTCCCTCGTTTTCTGTGGCTGCAATTCGTCCTGCACCGTGCGCTACGTACACGCTTTCGTTATCAAGGCTACCGAGATTCCGCCCAAAGATTGCCAGTATGTGTGTTAGCGGACTGCTGCGCGACCGTCGAATCGCTTCTGCTGCCTCTACCATCAACTATACCACTTTTGACATCCCTTTCTTTCGATTACTTCTTACAAAGCTTTTGTAATACAATTTGTCATTGTGTTATTTCACATAGATCTTTATACGAATTTTTATTTGCTTCCCACTCGACAAAAATGCATATTCAAATTTTACTTGGCGCTTCTCCCACCAAGTCTGCAGTTCTTGACATCCGTTTCTTTTAATCACCGCCTAAAAGGCCTCTAAGATAAAAATATATGATTGTACAACATCGATTGTGGACTATGATACGAATTTTTACTTGGCTTCTTATTTAATAAAAGTAGATTTCTTTTCTAGTTTTATGAAGGTGGACACTAAATAGAAACTTATTTATTTGGTTCATCCGCCCTCAACCCTTACAGTTTTTGACGTCTCTATCTTTCAATCACCTTAAAAAAATTCTTTAATTTCCATATTAAGATTGTATATTCAATTTTAATGCAAGTATCTGATGTAGATTGAACGTAATGTGTTGCTTGAATTTTCTTCTTTCCCTTAGGTTTTTCTAGTTAATAGAATTTACTTAAGCGATTAAATAACATAGATTTTTGTAGACGGCGACGCGATTGTTTACCGCATCGCGTGTCTGAAATTGATACATTGAAATGCGAGCGCGAAGTCTATCAGGCAACAGCGTAATTATAAATATTCACTAAAACGCGTTGTAAGAAAGTGTTGCCGCTGAACACTTTGGCACGCCACCGTGATTACCGCTCGTTACAGATAATATCCGCTTACGAAAGCAAAAGCCTGCATCACGAATTTCTGAAATTCACGGCTTCATAATGAACACCCTAGCATTATGCCTAATTACGGTCTACGAATACTTTTCGAACACTGTATTCAATTTCCTCGTAAAATTTCTTTATCGTTTCACCTCGTTTGAGGAATAAGTATCCTTGACCGGTTTCCGCAAAGCGATGTAATCGTTGTTCTAATTGAAACACGTACGGAACAGAACAGAAACATCATTTATTTGTATTTCACCTCGTTTAGGAAGTAAGTACAGTTACTCGAATTAATATTCGGTCGCCCTAAAAAAAACGATAACTTTTTTAATATTGTACTATTCGATTTGAATATTTTTTGGAATATTTAATAAGTTACAAATAACTTAACCGAATTCTGAAATTCTTGTGATACTTTCAGTAATTCATTTTTCACCTTTCCATTTTTTTCCAGTTATTATATTCAATTTGAAGGATTTGCAACGTGTCTTGAGAGATACCATAAAATTAACATATCAATGTCTGTGGATGTTAGCTCCGAAATCGTGTGTTTATCCAGTCATGTATATAAAAAGGATTCTCTCATCGCCGGAAGTTTCGAAAATAGCAAGGAGCCACTAAGATAGAATCAATCGACTGTTAGACAATTAAAAATCATGTTTTTGCCCATCCACGTCCGAAAAAGGATTCTCCCATAGTTGGGTAAAACGCGAGGAACCACTGAGATAAAATCGATGGCGTAAAATCGTCGGTGATACCGGATCGAATTGTTAAACAATTACGGTACAAGAAGGACAGGCAGACGAACATAATTGACTCCGGTGTCTTTCCTGCAAGGACCAGCTGCGTGTCTAAGTAGAAGCGATGCGCCCGTTCGCTAACGCGCTAACTGTTCATCGGAGAAGACCATCATTGGCTCTCGCCCACTTTTTCCTCGCTGAATATTAATTATTCCCTCGGCGGGTACACCTGCCCTCACCCTCGGGGCCGGACATACCTATACATGCTCGTGTACATGTATCACGGCTCATGATTCTCGCCGCAGATTATCCTAACAGTTGTGTAACGAAGTCGGTAACGATCGGTCTCCCGAGGATACGAAACCAGCCGTGTACAGTACTTTACTACCAGCGAGCCGCCCAGAAAATCCTGGAAAATACCCGCGGTCTCGAAGTTCATTATTAATAGTTAATGTTAATCGCAGCTTATCCGATCTGCGACGAAAATTACGCGTTCCTTAACTATCGCGCGGTCAAGTAACAGCACAAGAAGCTTGGCGAAATTAATATTGCCATCTTTAGGCAAGATGGATTGTGATTATTATTTTCATTATGCCATGCAGTCAAATGTAAAATGATAGCTCGTTAGTTTCATTTTGTTAGTCGAATAACTGTACAAGGAAGTTAGCAAAACTAATATTACCTTCTTTAGACACGAATCTTGAGGCATGATCATGCTTTAGATATGAACTTTAACATTCTTGTTGTGTAAAAAAATAGGCACTGTTATCGCATATGCATTGTTTCGATTCTGATCTCTATGTGAATAATAAAGCGAACTGTTGACAGTCGAGATCAGAAATATTCATTCATTTAAATTAATATTTATATACAGTAAATAATACAGTTTTAGAAGGTCTAGAGTAATTAAACGATAACGTTTAGCAATTTTCGGTTTCCGTAGACAGTGAACAGGGTGCATTTATCCATCACCCACATAACGGGTTAACCCAATCGAATCATTCTCGTGTTCCCAGCAATCCTAGCTGCATTCGCCACGAAGTTTCTTCTAGTTCTCCCTAGTACATTTTTTTCCAATATTTATTTCGAAAGGCAGATGTCACAGTGGAGTCTCTCGAACGCTTTCACGGTTGCACCTCTCTATCTGTATGATTCATATTTTCTGACGTGCAACCGGTTCGACCCCGTCAGTTTTTTTTCTACTTAACACGTTTCGCGAACGGTAACAGGAAGAGAGGGAGAGAGACAAAGAGGGAGAGGGCGAGAGAGAGAGAGGGGCAGGGGGACAAAGAGAAGGCGAAGGAAAGATGAAGAGGATAACGAGGAAGGAAGGGAGATACGAGCGTTGGTCCACGCTGCCACGTCGAATGAGTTAACGGACAATGGCGGTCCACGTTAAAAAAATAAAGGAGAGAGGGATGAAGAGCGAGGGAAGGGAGCCCTCATTACGAGGGGCGCCCCCGGTGTATTTGTCGATAAGGGGGCCTATATGCAAATGATCGTCCCTCGCCCGGCCGACGGAAGAAAAACTTTGCCTCTCTGTCTCTCTCGCTCTGTTTCCCTCGGTGCACGAATAATGCTCTCTGACGGTGTACCAAAGTAGAAAAAAAGGGGGTATAATGTATCGTAATCAGATGATCAATTATTAAGAGCGCGGCAAAAAAACAACGAGGGTTGACATACGACTGACAGGACAGGAACGTATCCGGATACGAGGGGGCCTTTTCCTCTCCTCTATTTTTCTCTCTTTCTATCTTTCTCTTTCTCGCTGTTCTGTAACGAGTTTCCACGAACGTAATCGATACTCCGAACGATATTAGAATATTCGCCGAGCGAATATGTCTCCTTCCAGAGGAAAAGCGAAATGTGATTCTCGTTTTGGTCGAATATTCGTCTGGGATTCATATAGAAAATGCGAAACTTGATTGGAAAATATTTCCGAGGTAACAGTATTTACAAAATAGAATATCTAGAGTAACGAGACTCCGGACATTTATGCATTTATGACGTCTGCGAAATTTTTAAGTATATGAAGACGCATATATTAACGAAAATCGATAGTTTCCTTTTCTCTTTTACAGCAGAAACGTTTTAGTCCATAAAAATTCTTTTTCCCTATTTGAATTTTTCTTAAATATTCTAGGAAAATAGGAATTTCTTTTGTACAATAATTGTCTAATAATGTCTAATAATGACAATTATTCGATGACAGTTAACCATTAAGTCTTTGTAACTTTGGACCAAATGAATATACGACAATGTGTCTTTCGTTTTTAATAGCAGTGAAGTGTCCTTTAATTTTCCAGGTAAATTGTATATATATATATATATATATATATATAATTTAGTATCACAAAATATACCTAGATAAAAAATTATAATCGATTACTAGCGAACATTGTTGATTAAATTAAATTAATCCGAGCATTTGCGTGTGTAAATGGGAGCGTTGAAAATGATTCGATATTTATAAATATTCTCATCGATATTAATTTGTTAAAATAGTTCAAATCCTCTAGATCAAAAGAAAAAAAGATTCATCTCGATCGTCCTTACAGTTCCCGAAATAAAAATTCCCGAATTCAGCGAAAAACTGCGCGACATTAAAAAAAAATTGAAACTATTAATTTGAACTTTTAAACAAGACTAACGAAAATAGAAATTTGCATAAGAAAGCTGAACCGAAACGAAGTGAAAAGAGAAATGTTTGAGAATATCGAACATGACAAGAAGCGCATGAACAAACTCGGGAAAACCCGTTCGAAACATTGTTTAGCGATCCTGCATAGTAAATGTATCGTTTCCTTCGACCGCGGCCGCATAATAAATGTATCGCTTTCTTGGCCTCTCCTGCATAGCTGAGCAAACTTTTCAGGCCTGTGTATCGAGCGCACGTTAGGACAATACCCTGGTATCGAGTTACCAATTTTTAATGGATGTGGATCTAGCCGCGATCACGCGTGTGATCGTCGAGGTAAAAACTGGTTGCGGCTATTTAATGCAAGCGTCCGTTATGCATTCGGCCGTGCTCGTAATTATAATAACCATATGGAGATTGCTATGAAGCATTCGTTCCGACGTCTGTCAAGGGGATGAGCTGAAAAGATTTTTTTCTTAATTTTTCTTTGCGCGCGATATAACAATGTTCTTAAAAAAATCTCGTTTTAATGCTCCCTTAATTTCAGAGATTCTTTTACGAATGGGAATTAATGATATTTTCATTTTATTTTTATCGCAAACAATCTTTTCTATTTTTCGTCAATTAATGGAAATTTTCTTTTGCTTTATTTGACACAATTAGATACGAAAATATGGATTTGCGATTCTGTGATTATGGAGTTTTAGCTATAACTCGATGAATGGTTATCGATATTAGCTATTAGAAAGTGAAAAGGAGAGGCGTTATAGTGAATGTACCTGACTTGCGGCACGTGCCACTGAAAACAGGATAATTTGCTGCATACTCGCAGGTAGCACGAGCATATTTGGGGTGGCAGCAGGTATACGACTATATATCGAGGCGATTCTGAGGGGTGGCTTTGCCAATCAATAGATATTCATCCCCATCGAACCATCGACACTATTGTCGATACACGATGCATTCAGCTGCACCGAGGGACGCGCAGGTTGCGCTTTGATGCACCGTGCACTTCGGGCCGAAGAGATCATCGACTGCAGGTTCCTTCTGGTGCCTCTTTCAATTATTCGTCATTTTCACACAGAATACACACATTTCCAGCAATCAACAATTTATTCTATCACAAATACCATCCGCATTGCTGACAATAATTGACTCTTAAAAAATTAACAAAATTTCTCCGACTTTATTATAAGCTTAAATATTTCGTTTTATTTTGTTGGTACATCCTTAACAGAAGCACATTTCTTCAACTGTACAATGGTACTCTGGGGTGTCTGAAGAAAAAATTTTCGATCCATTAGGATGGAGAAAGATGCGAGCCTGGAGCATAAATTTGGAGCGCCGGAAAAGTCTTCCGTATTCAATTATCAGCGGAAGGAACGAGGGTCGAGTTACAGGGAGAAGAAAACAAGAAGAAAGGGGCGCATATATCAAAACGAAACGGCTCTTTCGAATTTCTAATGAAGTGTGTGAACTTTCAACCCGTTTTCTAGGCGTAACCTAATTAAAGTACCGAACGCGTATGCAAATTTTCGCTCAGCGGGGCACAGCCTCCCTTCTCTGCGCATTTTGCCCTCGTGGCTCCGCTTTCAGACGGCGGCGCGGAGCTGTTCGTGCGACGATTTTTCACGGAGCGTATTCTCAGTTGTTGCCGGAATCGGTCGTTAATTAATTAATTTTATGGGGAAGGGTTCCCGGCGAATTCCGTTGCCGGATTGAAACGTTCGACCGGTACCAATTAAACGTAGGGAATTTCAATCGCTTAGCTTCTCGGTCGGATCAACGCCGTTAAAAAGGTGCACGGGTGTGCAATTTATATTAGCCTGGCCATTATTCTCTTCATGTACCGTGCTGTCCTCTTTCAGACGTGCTTTTTCCATCATTGAGGCGTGCTGGAAAATGTTGTTGCTGGTAACAATAGCTTGGAACGAAGTTATTAAAATAGAAGGCAGCGATTAAGGATTAAGCTAATTTACTGTTAAGCGCGATCATGTAATCAGATTTATTGTTTCAAGGATTTAGTTATCGATAGAAAGAAAATTGTAAATTCACTGTGCTCGAGGAGAAAGTTATGTGATCTATAGTGTATGGGGTTAGTAAAATTTGTTGGTTCTTTTCAAGGGGTGAGATAGTTAACAAAGTGTAAAGTATGTCGTGAGAATCGTGTCGCCATCGTGCAGGAATATTTAAAAGCGTGTAACATAATACGCCGCTGGTATTTTCGCGAGCATTTGCATGCGGCCGGCCCCTACTAATTATAAATTTCATGCGGTAACCGTGTAAGGGTTGCGCGTCTTCGATCCTGCCGAAACGAACAACGCGATCCGGATGTGCCTAAAATCAGAACCGTATGCAAATCGTGTATCCTGCGCGATGCCATCAGCTGTCTTAACCTATTCCAAGACACGATCGCGCTGGAAACAAGGTGGATCAGCCTCCTGGAATAATCCCACGCTATCCCCACCTGGAGAACCCGTTTCCTTTAGGTGGGGAGCAAATTCTGGCACACTAGCATCAACATCGAACACCCAAAAATATTAAAATCAATCCTGTAAAATATTTTAGATCACTTCCCATTTTAATTTGTCTGATCCAGACCCAGTTAAAAATATTTTTATTTCTCAGGAGGCTTTCCAGCGAAATTTAAAGGCGAAATGCGAAAGTCTATTGTCTTTCGCGCATTGTGCTTCGACTAATGCAACAAAACCCACAAGACGAAGCTTCATAACTTGGCTAGTGACCATGCTTATTCGAAATGCAAGAGGGCATTGTCTTCATTGCGTCGTTCTCCGACTGATGCTGATGATCGCTGCTGCGCCGGTCGGATATTAAACTCGGTGATTAATATATTTAAACATTTCAGCGACAATGTGAACGTTGGAAAGTCACGTTTCCGCGACCTTTGATTCGGCGCAGAAGTTTCGGAGAGGGGGGCACCGTTTAAGTCGTAGAATTCCGTAGCGCGGCGTCTTAATTGCGGTCGCAATCGACAATTTGTACGGGAACGGCTTAACGAACTTTTCCTTTGTCACTGGGCTCTATCGATTCCGGGTGAATGCCGAGTCGCCCCCTGATACGGGCCAGAGGGAGGACGGTGGCCGGGTAGTAATAATTTTTTAAGAACTCTCGACTTCTTTCAACGTCCCCGTCCTGGGGTGCATTTCCGCGGTCGTGATTCGTACAAATTGTAATTTAACAGTGACGAGAGAGAAAGACTAGAAGCAGAGAGAGAGAGAGAGAGAGATGAAGGAGAGAGAGAGGGAGAGGTTGGGTCGGTCGTTTTGCTCCTCATGGAATTTTATCGAGAGACGTAATCCCGAGGAGGTGGGAGGCGCAGGCTCGTTTAATAACGTAATTAGCTCGGAGGATCTGGAATTTCTGCGGCAGATCGGGAATAAATTAATGCAATTATCCTTGATCGAGGGCGGGCGCGACTGGACGAAAGGGGTGGAGGCTCCAACTTCGAACCCTGTTCTCCGACTCCGGTCCCGTTGCCCCCCCCCCTCCTAGCCCCTGTCTAGCAACGCGACAGGAACGATTTGGTCTTTCCTGTACTCATTGTCGGCTCTCGGTCTTTCCCGGCGAACAGCTGAAAGCTACCTCGGTTTTGGTCCTCGAGGAATGCTTATTAACATCTCTTATCGATTCGTCTCACCCAATTAACTTGCTTCTCTTATTTTCCTTTCTTTTTCCTCTCCTTTCTCTCCGCGTGCTCGCAGCATCCTCCAGCCAGCGCCAAATGAATACCAGCCCCGCGGGTGGCTCTCTTTTAATATGCTAAACATCTCGCCGCTCGCCCCTCCGGGGGAAACGCTCCTGAACGCTCTCTGACCACCGATTAATAGTTGCCTTCGTTTTTGGTAACCCCGGGTGAGGTGTCACGGGCAATTATTCGCTCAGCGATACGCCGCCGCGCTGTGGGAAGAGTCAGGGACTCCGTGGCAAAAAGTTTGCAACTCTTGAACGAGCGGGGATAAACGAATGTCTCTTTGGTTTTTAGCGAGAGCGAAGCGTTCTCAAATTTTTCCAAGCTGAAAAAACGTACCATGGAATATGCCTAGATGGAAAATTGTAGACGATTGTTAGCGAAAATTGTTGATGAAACGCGGATAGCGCGAACTTCCGCAGTCAATTCGATGTCTATCGACGTTCGAAACAATATTAAATCGATGAAATAGGATGGATCTTCTAGATTAAAAGGAAGAAAGGAGCAACTCGATCGGCCAAACGTTCCACAGATAAAAATTTCCAAGTGCAGCGGAACTTATAAAAATGAACAAAGCCATGTTCTAAAAAGTTTGAATATTATTAATGTAAAAATAAATATTATAAATAAACGAATGTATACTAACTGATCCGAAAAATATTGCCAACTAAAATATTTCTGTATAACAGAGTTTAATTGAATAAATTCATTTTTCTGTTCTCAAATCCAAAACAGAATGCGCGTTATGGAAAGAGATTTACGATCCCCATTACTAAGGATAGTCGACGACGTTTATTTCCGTTGACCCTGATCTGTGGACACCGATCTGAACGCTGGGCTGCGATCTGTAGTGGATCACAGGCCGGCGACGTGATCTCGCACGAATTAACCGCTCCTATATGAAAAACGACGCTTAACACGCACGACTATGCTCGTCACGAACAGAAGAAAAGTAAAAAAATACGTAGGAGAGAAGGGAGAGCCTCGCATTATTTGGGCGAAGAAGGGTCGCGCCTTTCGTTCTCCTTTTGTACATGTAGCATTATACGAGTTAGATTCTCAGGCACGAATCTGTGTTAGCATGCAAATGCAATAACAAGAGTGCAGGGACGTAGCTGATTTCCCGATGCACCCCAACAGTCTAATGAAGTCAGGGTAACGACGCTTGTAACGTGCTAATGGCTCCGGTAAAGTCAATATCCGGGTTTTTAATGTTCAATCTTCGATTTGATACGACCTAACCGGGGTAAACTTATTGTCCATTCTAGATCGTATAAATTTTATACGATTTCTAGTTAAAAATACCGCAGCTATGTACTCTCTTTTATCATTCTTCATTACGGAGTGGTATACTATAATACAGTTTTATAGAGTGAAATGTAACTGTAATTTTATAGTAAGGTATAATAGATAATATCTTAATGACATTAAAGATTGAATATTTAATTTGAAACTATCATTCTTATAAAAACCAGTGATTTATAGCTAGTATTAATTCGCTCTACTTAGTGGGATTTTTATTTTATTTTTACCATATTAAGCGGTCCCTAGACGATCAATATTATCGTCAATGCATGGCGCAATATATTGCACAATAATATTGCCGCTCACCCATCCATATTATTGCCCAATAAGTTAGTGCACGACTGATGACACTGCAGTTAACACACGTGGAATAAAAGGAAAGCAAGTTGTGTGGCCATTGCTTTAAAAAAGAAGGAGAAAAAGAAGCGTAGGTGGATGAAGGAAAGAAAATTTGTTAAGTGATCTAAGAATAAGTGAACGAAACTTTCTGCGACTAGACGGTACATTATTTGATGAACTTTTGAGAATGGTCTTTACATTTCCGAAGCAGATGTTCGTATTGTTCATTTTCTATCCTGTCGCTATACTCTTTACTCTTGATATTCCATAAAGCAGGTAAGCTGTGATACACCTCGACACATTCTGAAAAGAATTTTCGTTCTTCCTCCTTTTACTTCGTAGCCATGCATGAAAGTTCAATGTTCACTTTGCGTCTGTGAAGATAGAACTGAGTCAATATTGCGCAATATTACCCACAGACGAAGCAATATTTACGAGACTGTACAATAAAAATCAAACTCTTTTTGATTGACTTAATATATATTGCACAATCCTTCGATATGATTTTCAGACAATCAATATTATTGTACAATATCAATTATTGTGAAATATATTGACGACAATATTTAGAAATCTGTTTTCGATTCTTATAAAATGATCCATGAAGATGAGAATTCGCATAAGGATCAACCGATCTGGATCAATCGAAACTGTAAAAGAGAAAAGACGAAGGTGAAACGAGCTACATTAATGTTCACTAGAAATTGTATGTGTTCCGCGGTGTTGCTGAAAAACCAGAAGATTGTGAATATTAAAGCTCGGAAATGGGTCGCACAGTTTAGCCAGTCAGAAGAGGGTTAATTGTATGAAACAGGATCAATGAGAAGGAGCAGACTGCAGAAATTAAACGAATCTCCGGCAGATGTGCCACCGGAGCACGGTCCTGTAGGAGAGGAGCCCTCAAGGTAGCTGTGCAAAGGGCCCATTACGCGAACCGGCTCCGGAACAAGAAAAAACGACACATTGTGATGGGATGTATGCGCAAAGGGTCGCACCGTGGGACTAGAACAAAGCGCCGCGATAAAAACTGGGCATGAATCCGAGGGCCTGGTTGCTCGAGACGTCGGAGTAGGAGGAGGGGATAACGGGGGGGCCAGTGGGGGCCCTATGCTTTCAAACCTGCTCCAATAGTTTCAGTCATCCGCGCGTATTCGGGCCCGCGTTTCCACTCGTCCTTCGCCTCTTTCAATCCGCAAATTCTTCTTTCAAATATTTCGTTACCACTTATCGGCTGAATCATAATTGCGTCTCTTACGGTCACGACAGGTGCGGGTGTGCGAAATACAACTACGATCTTTAGTAAAGTTTCGAGCAATTTTTGGTGTACTTTAGTTCCATGGAAAATCAGAAATTGATTTATTTCTTTTGCAAGTCGGCGCTTGAATTTCCGTGCTTTGTTTCGAGTGTAATAAGTCCTTCCATAAGTATTGCGAATTCTCTTTCGTATTTTTGGAAGGAAACATACCAAGATATTTGCGTTAGCATGATAGAAATCCAGTGATGGTGTTTTTACATATTTCGTTAGAAAAATGTAACAGACAATTCGCATTACTTATGGAATGACTTGGAACATAGTCGACAGCCTGATTTTACTGAATCAATTGCAAGAAGTAGAAATTGCATGAAAGTGAAATTCTCTCTTTCAATAATTTCACGAATGAATTCTGAAAATTCACAGTTTGGTATTTCACCAATTCGCTTTTATCATAAATGTATAAAAATCGCAGTTCACTGATTATAATAGCAAGCAAAAATTGCTATGGCATTATTTAAAATATTGTTTACATTATTAGATGTGTTGGTATCTAATCAATTACTAGAACAGTTAAATACTGTATATGAGGTATTATATCAATTTCATATTCACCAAATCTAAAAAATCATAGAGAATGGAAATATTTTAGGTCGGAAGAAACGTTTAATTTTAGAGCTGAAATAACTCCGAGTGCAAAGGGCTAACACGTAAAATTATCATCATTTTTCGAACTGTTTTATGAGAACGCAGGATTGCAGTAAAATTACGAATATGTCCTTATAGCCTCCTAAACTGGCATAGTGAGGATGCCTGAGCCGTTTTAATTCATTCGCAGGGACCTCGTAGTGACAAAAGATTTTTTGCGCGGTTGAAGCCGACGTGTGGATTCATAGCAATTTACAAAAACAGGAACCGGAAAGGAAGCAGGATCCGTGGGATCTCTCCCGAGAGGCGGGAACCGGTATAATGTCATCCCCTCTCGTTCGATTCGTCCGCGTCCGATCCAATTGTAGTTCCATCTTGGATTCCAGCAACCAGTTTTCAAGCAACTCGCATTCGCCTAACTCGTTCTCGGCGAACAAACAACAAGAGCACGTGACACCACGGTAAATGAACCAGTGCGAGAAATTCTAAGGAGCACCGCGTATCCTTCGACGAGAGAAAATGTGAAAGAAACAGTGACAACAGTATAGTATTGTAATCAAAAGTGAGAATATCAAACTGCAAAGGAAGTTTCAATCGATGTTTATGGCAAAGCTGGTGCGTTCGAAATAGTTTGACGTTCAATGGGGGTGTTTCGCTAAGATGGCCGCTGCGGCCGCACTGTGGGGATGTGGAGCATTAGGGCATTTCGGGGTATACACCCCTGCTGTGGGGTGGCTGACTTTCCAAGATGGACGGGGGAGACATTTTCGAAAAGAAATCGAACACTTCGTGAAATGTTGCATCTAAAAATTCAACCCTCAAGTACTACAGACATTGAAACTTACGGAATCACTATAGAAGGTCTTCCGGGCCGCTAATATTTATTGAGTTATTATTAGACTGCAGATCTTTATCGGAAATAAAAATTTTCGACATAAATTGCATGAGACTACAAACAGAATGTGTTTCGTATCTTAAAAATGGCAACAGGCTAAAGATTATTGACATTTTTAAATTCTTTTCGTGCTCATTGTCTAGTTATTACATACATACACGTGACAAATAAAAATGCAACTCAGTTTTTTTTACTTTATGTGTTGATATTAAAGAGCTATAAACGAAATTGAAAAAAATAACAATTCTCTGACACAGATGAATGGAAATTGTGAGTGATCTCACACATGGTCTATAGTACACGAAGGTTAATATTTGTATGAGCAATTAGAAAAATTGGTTTTCTACGTTAGAAAACAAATTAATTCACGCTAGAGCTACCGGATCTCTTGGATCGATTGATCCCGAATTTTTTTGTTCTGCGATTATCAAGATTGAAAAGATCCTTTGTAGGAAATTACGGATTCAGTCAGTCGAACGTACGTTTGAATAAAAATGGCTTAAGATCCGGAAGGGGGTAATTAAGTGGGGCACGCTGTACACGATAGCTGGATACCTTGGAATCGACCGGAAACTCGCGTGGAAATATCGTTCGCAGCGTAAAAACGCTGTCGATATTAAATACGCGAGTTACACGCGAGAGTTTCGAGTCTACCTGGTTAGCCGGGCTTTCATCCCCCGCGATATAGAGGGTGTAGGAGGCGCGTCTCTGGAGAAAGAAGAGCTAAAAAAGAAGAGGAGAGAAGGTAGGGCCGCGTATGGATTTGCTTGGGGCCGTTTCAAGGGAGAGAGGTTAGACCAGGGCGGTTTGAAAATGATGAAAAAGCTTCTTGCGTCACTGTCAGCCTCTGTCGTCCCTCTCGCCCCCCTCCCGTCCCTTCCCTCACCCTCGTCACCTACAGAAGAACCTACACCCTCGTCCCTATCCATCTTAATATTATTATTTCATTCCGCGAGCCTGTTTTTTAGAGGCTCTCATCTTTTCTCCGGTCTCTCCCGCCGCCTTTCTCTCTTTCTCTCGCTTTATTTTTCCTGATCTAATCGTACGAATACGACCTCCGGGTTTACTCCACGGTGGAAGCCCACCTTCTACCCCCGCGTTCACCCCCTCGGCACCGATCTACCCCCGGTCAGGGGACACCCTCCACCTTCCGGAGCACCATCACTTACGGATCAATAGGGTATGGAAGATAAACGCATCTAGAGGGGATTCAGAGGGGCTGTCGGTCGAAAGCAGGAGAAAGAGGAAACGCAAATGGCATCCGAGGCAGACTGCCGGCCTCTTGTCAACAACCTGCAGGAATTGTGCTGTTGTTGCTGCGTCCAGACTCGCGAATTTTACCGCCACTCTGTATACCGTCCCCGACGTCTTAGCTACCTTGTTTAGAGGCTCTTCGATGACTTAACAATTCCGTGAGAAGTTCCCAAGAAATCCTTAGCTACCTGGCTGGTAGCTAAATTGCTGGACTGGTTTTCTTTGGCTGAACACGTCGAAAGTATTGTCTTTTGGGCTTGGGCGCTCTTTCCATTGTATTTTTCTGTTGATACGTCAACCGTGTTCATTTGTGTTAGGACCTGCAAGGTTCGAGAAGCAACTTTCCAATTTTCGTTTCATTAAATAAATTTTCTCAACTTGGTGGTATTCCATGAGTGCTGGTTTTTGTTAATAGACATATCGGGAAGAATGTATCAGAGGGAAGATATCAAAATGCATGTCGCACGGTGGCCGAGGTACATGATTTTCGCTGGTTATAGTGATTCGTTGTTGGCCAGACGGCGATCGCCGCGACGTTTCATTTCCAGGGCGCATAAATAGCCAGCAGCCAGGAACAGAAAACATTTGCGAGCAGCTTTTCCGTCTTTATCTTTTTCTTCTGGTTCCTCCGTGGCTGCTCCTCTGTCTCCTTCGAGGGTCCTCTCTCTACCCTTGTCCCGGTTTTCTTGCCCAGAGGGTGCTAGAGCCAGAGGTGGGCGAAACTTTCGAACGAATTTGCATGTCGCTCTCCTAACGATTTCCTCCTTCGAGAAGAGAACTCGGCCTCCATCCTCTCTCCGTTCATCGATAAAAGAAATGACGTTGAATAAGGTCTCCCTTCGGTTCGGCGCGAGATACTCGCGATAACGCCCGCGAGATTCGTCTCAAATATATTTTAGGGAGCTCATCTTGATATGGAGATTGGTCTCCTTCGACTTCGAGTCCCGAGAATATCAATACTATTTACGGGAATGTAACCTGGCAGGGGTTTCCGAATGATGCCAGAAATCTGCGCGCAACAGTTCACTGCTCTTGGAGAAATTAATAATTCTTGGCTGAGAATCGAGTATTAATATTTCATATTAAACGCGAGAGGCTTTAATAATACTTTGATAAATTTATACATCGATTATTCGAGCTCTTCTAAATTATTCTAGGAATCGCTAGGTATATTTTGATTGAAGAAAACGACTGTTTTTGTAAATTGTTCTACCTGCCAAATTTTTCAGAAATAATTGTTTATGAGTACAGTGACCGATAAAAGACCCGTGCAAGGTATTGAAATGTAGAAGCATTGAAATTTGAATTAGAGTGGAGCATTCTTGAGTGTTTTGGACCGATCTAAAAATTTAATTCCCCAGATTTTAATATTCCTTGCTCTCCAAGGTATTCAGGAAATCCCCGGCCGAAGACAAAGAGATTTTTCTTCTTTGATCTTCAGTACACTGGCAGCGGAACATTCGGGAGGAGAGCTTTGAGCCAACTTCGGAGTCCAATCGTGTCCTAGACTTTCCAATATACGGAGTAACTTAAGCCGTGTCTGCACTGTCTCGGTTTGAATCGCATAGCTTCGTCTTGCGGCTCCATTCGATCACATGTTGAGCCGTTACAATTTCAAAATGTATTTTTCATTAACGAAAAAATTCTTAACAAAATATCCGAGGCAGAACATACGCAAAAAACATTTGCGTAGTTCGATATTCGTAATCGTTCTGGTAAATTAATTTTTTTGTGATAAGGTCAAAAAATATTTTTTTCTAACCTTAACTAATGACCTAAAATTTTGAAAAAGAAAACATGCAGTGTAGAGCTAATGTGCTTGTATTGCCTGCTTTTCGAGTTGTTCAAACATCTTACGTAGTTGTCGAAAAAAACACTCGCAAAGTTAGCTATTTTTTCTAACCTCTGCAAGCAACCTAAAATTTTGCGAATCTCTCGAGTGGTAACCGAGGAAATCGAAGTTTCCGAATCATTTATCCGGGCGTCTATACATTTTGCAGAGGCTCGGCGCGGCCCGCGAGAATTAATGAGAACGTGACCATAAAGTACTCCCGTAGGAAGGATAGAGAACCGTCGGCCGCGAGCTGTTTATAGACAGCAAATTCTCGTGGTATCCAATTATTTTGATATCCCTCGCCATAAATCTGCGGGACACGCGAGATAACGTGGTTTCGGCTCGGCTCCCGGCATAAACGGCGCCTCGTTTTTCAAGCTTCGTGAATTTTTATCGTATCGCGACGCTTCCGACCGCGCGTGCCATATTTCCCCGGCCACCCGATAGATTTTCGGTCGCGCAAAAATACTGTCGCGCAAGATAAAATAAAAGCGAAAACGAAAATCGGAGAAGGGGGGACACCATACCGCTCGGTTTCGGATCACCGCAAAACCCGCCCACCGACTTCCTCCTGGTTTTCTCTCTATTTTCTATCCGATATCTCCCTCTCTCTTGCTCTTTCACGGCTATACTTTGTCTCTCTCTGTGTTCCCCTCTCTTTTTTTCAATCGCCGGCACGCCGTCGGTATGAGGGTGGATGGCAATATTCGAAGCGAATCGAGCCAAGCCCGCTTAATATCAGCAGATCGAGGCACAAATGAATATTCATTAAACACATTTTTCCGATTTTAATTACATCCCCTAAGCGGATCTGGCCTGGGCTTACGCAGCGGTTCCCTGCCTCTCCTCTCCTCTCCACCATTTTTCTACTATTCTGGAACCCCGTCTCTCTCTCTCTCTCTCCTGTTTCCCCGCTTTCCCTTTCGACCCGTCCTCTCTCTTATTCTCTCTATTTCTCTGTCTTTCTCTCTTCTCTCTCATTTCTCGCTCTCTTCACATCGCGGCGCCCGCTTTTTAATGAAATCCGCCGCGGCCCACGAACAACGAATGCCATTATTAATATCACCGGTCTTATCTTTCGGCGCAATAAAGAATTACTTTGTTATTAATTTCGATGTTCCCCCCTACCCAACCTGGAGCCGACCGAAGCCCTCTAGAGTTCTTCGCCGCTGTTTCGTGTTCCCGAACGAATGAAATTGCTATAGCCGGCGCATCGAACCGGAGATACCTCGTCGAAGGGTGTCCGGAGACTTCCGGTCGAGATGCTCGCCGATTTAATTTGGCAAAAAACGAAAGAGACACCGATGATCGCCAGCGACGCGGAAACGCACGGTTTTGTCTCCCGTTTGATGTCTTCGACCGGCTAAGCAAATTTCACCCGTCGCTTGATACACTGCCAGCACCAACTTTCGATCCCTCGCTTCCTTTCGCACTTTGTTTGCTCTTTCCTGTTCTTTGAATTATTATTAGTCGACGCGCTGCGAACCATTTGATTAACAGTTTTATTTGGTTGTTGGTTTATTGTTAGATGGTAGTTTCTGAAATGTGTAGTACCTATTTTTACTTTATTTTTACCATGAGAGGAATTTTAAAGTTAACGAAAACAAATATTTCCTTGGCTCTGACAAAAATAAGGATTTATTTAGCCAATGACGTACGCATCGATCAATAAATTACATTAATGTACACAATTAGTATACATTTACATTATATCAGACGATTGCATAAGTTCACACCTCTAGCAATCGCCTCTAATATATAAACTCTCGTAAAATATATTTTTATCTTATTTATTATACAAGAAACTCCGCAGTGCTGGACGAATAAAAATTTTACTTCGTCTTGATTAAAACGAGAATTTATTGAACCCGCGACGTATGCATATCGAGTAGCAGAGTACATCCGCATTAGGGGCCGATATACCGTCGCCCTCCGGACATTGATACCACCGCGTATAACTCTATCAAATATAATATTTTTATTTCATTTTTACCAGGAAGGATTATGCAGTGGTTGAAAAGAAGTTTCGCCAGCTCCTACCAAAAAACAGGAATTTGTTTAGCCGGTACCGTAGCCCGATCCGCGATAGTACCGGGTGTCGGAGGGGTTGTTAAACAATCGTCGGCAATCCTCCTTGTGATCTCCAGACGGCCCCGAATTTTTCTTTGTGCCCTCCCCCATCGTCGCGGTAACACGGGACACCGTGCGCACACATGACGCGATGGCGAATGGTGGCGTACTGGGACGCATGCGCCCCCTCATATTTTTTCCTCTTCTTTCTCCCGTACTCCACCCCAACGGAGGCTACTCGCAAGACGAGGGTTTGGTTTGGTTTGGCGGTCGGGGGTGCGGGTCTGCGAAGGTAAGGGTGTTGCCACGGGCAACGCTAACGAGCTCCATGAGCGACGTTAGATAGAGCAACACACCCCCATGTTACCCTCGGAATTCCCCTCCCCCTTTCCACCCCCTTCCCCCCTGTTCCTGCCACGGCTGCTACGACAAACCCCGTAGAAAGTTGGTTATGTATAAATACTCTCTCTTACGCGGCTACCGTCTATGCGATACGAAGGATGAGAGGACGTTGGGGAAAAAGGAGAAGAGAGAGAGAGAGAGAGAGAGAGAGGGAGAGAGAGAGAGAGGGAGAGAGAGAGAGAGAGAGGGAGAGGAGAGAACCTGGGCCACGTTGTTCCACGTGCACGTCGATTCAGTACGCGGCTTTCTTCCTTTTTGTTCTTGCCCGCGTACGGACGTAATTTAACCATTTTCGTTCGGGATACGGTTTTCTTGCCGCTCCCCAAGCCCTTTCTTCCGTTCCGACGATCTGTGAAGTCGATTGCCGGCTATGGAGAGACTTCGATCGCTCGTGGATTCGTCCGAAGAACCACCGGGAACAACTACACCCCATGGTACACCCGTAGGATTGCATAATGTCTCCATGAAAATTTTAGGACGTAGGACGCTCAGGATCCCGCTTCCGCTCGCTATGGAAATTAATTTACAGAAATTGGAACTGCGAGAAAGTTATTTTATGCTTTTGAGTGTGCTCTTTCTTTGGTCTAAGAGTATGTACATATTTATTATTATTATTATTATTTAGCATTTTTCTCTGTATCCAGTTTTAGAAGATCAAACTTGTTGGGGACGTATGAAGTACGCATATCGATAATAATAACTTGAGAAAACTGGTGTCTTTTTGAAGAAATTCCAGTTGGCCGTCTGAGAGTCAAGGTTGGATCTGTTGATCCCGGATCTTTAGATCCCTTCTGACACGAGAAAATGAAAATACTCTTCCTTTTTGCCAATTTGGAAAGATTTCCGGTATTTTACAAATTTACATATGAAGAAGTGCCTAGTGAATCATAAGATTTGATTTCGGAAATAAAATATTTGGTTGCATGACGCCGGGGGTCGAATGTTAACGCGTTTTTAAGTGTCCGCGTCGTATCAAGGGCCAGGAAGGAATTAATTTGTCCTAAAAGGGTTCTTTCTTTTAGGAAGATGTTCAGGGTGAGGATCACGCAGCTAGGGGTGAATCAGCGGGGGTTTACCGGCCGCGACGAGCCGTGGGAGGGTTATTGTCGGAGCGGGAAGGCAATTACGTAATCAAGTAATTAGTCCCTGACCTCGGCTAACAGGTTCCACCGTGCCAGTCGACCGTCCTGATTTCCTACTGAATCTCAACTTCCTTTTCTCTCCGTTTCTTCGCGCGTTACACGGCTTTGTGCTCTTCTTAAAGACAACCGTCGCTTCAGTTTTATTTTTCGAATTATCCCGCGCGGATCCTGTATGCGATTCTCCATTTCAACTTTTTCAATTCACCCTCGTGGACGATGTTCGTCGTTAAATTAAACTTGTTGCAATTTAAAATTGTTTCGCTACTTTATTTTCATTCAATTATGCCGGAGTTGTTAGGAATGTTTAACCTTTATTTATTCGTATTTTCTGCATAATTACTCGCATTGAGTCGCAGTACATATAGTGACTCCCATTAATATTCGGACGCTCTGACAAAAACGATATCTTTGTTAATATTATACTAATTGTTATTAACTAATCGTTTTAATTCGGAATTACGTAACTACTTTTGTTAGTTGTAGTTGGGAACTATGTACTTTAGTCGTTAATTACGATTAACGATTACATTCCTTTTAATCGTAATCGTCAATCGGATGATTGATTAATGATTGTATTGTAATGCAAAACTGCATGAATACTGAAAAAAATGTAAACTGAGTTTAAGTGTATTGTCATTTGGTCAATAATACAAACTCTGTTTACGTGCTTTTATGTTTTTTTAATCAACGATTGACGATTAACTTTATCAATCGATTGAATCAGTCTCCGATTTTTCGATGATTTGTTTTTTTTAACGAATGATTCACGATTAACTTCATTAATCGATTGAATCAATCGTCGATTTTTCAATGATTACCTGTTTTAATCGTACACATTAATCAACTAATCTTGATTAACATTTCAATCGATTAATGCCCAACTCTGACAAGAGCGTATTCTTAACTATAATATATCTACTGACGGATAACCATAAATTCTTGAATTTTCATATTTTGAGTTTTGGTCAGGTTTTCAGGGATGCGACCCCACTGTGCGTCCGCTGTCCACCAGCGTCACGTCTGACCACGTTCGACCGTTTCTACTTCCTCGGAAGTCCACGTCGCGTAAACATTGAAGCTCGTTTTTCTGGGAAACGAAGCTCCCAGCAAAACCGACCGTTATTCTCCGTGTTCGGCGTATT
>CM052313.1:13989111-14159806 GCA_028455605.1 Lasioglossum malachurum | reverse complement strand
GAGACACACAGCCACGGTCGAGTTTAGGCACAGAAAGAAACAATGGCATGCTTCACAGTGCGATAACGTCGCAAAAAATTCGCTACGAGCGTTCGATCCCCTACATGCCATGCGTTCGTCACGCGTTAGATTTCTTCTTTCGAGATAAAAACCATACAGGACCATTATCCAAGTGTCACGCCTCGATTTCGATGGAACGTAACATTTGAAACTATCTATTCGAAGACCTACATTCTCCAAGACTCTTAAAACTATACCCTTAAAAAATTTTCAACTGGCCACCATAACAATCAGTAACAATACCAGACATAAAAACGCGATCATACATTTATTATTTATATTTCTACAGAGATAATTATAATAACAAAAAACGCATTCAGCATATTTTTAACCAATTTATTGTTTCTCCGTTAGAATTCTTTACCCTTTTAAAAATTGCATCCTCCAAAAATCTTGTTGATATGAGAGCTACTACCTTAAACTACATCAAACAACTGACAAATGGACTTAGGCCTCTTTCAAAATAAAAATTTGTATCATTCTATTAACCAGTTAATTTCTTTTTTACAAAATCTTTGTGATTTTAAATATATTGGTTACAATTTGCTTCAGAATTAAAAGGTAACGTAGAAATGTAAATATCAAAATTGTTAGCTTGACTTTTCTCGAAAATGGACTCAAGCCACTTTCAAAATAAACGGCTCATTTATTTAAACAAAACTATTTTACGAGTTCATCGACGTCCTCGAAGGACCACATTCCAGATCCCGGGGAGAATGGGATTGGGAAGACAAAGATATCCCGGTAGCAGGAAAAATGATCAACGAGAAGGAAGAGTCACAGGCGGTGCGGTATTGTGCATGGCACAAAGCACAGGTTTTCCTCCATTTCTTTCCGTTCCTCTCCCCGCTTTGACCGCTCTATATCAGTTTCTCCATTCTCCGGCTTCGTTTCGGTGAATAATACCGCCTCGGATATAATAATACTCCCGCGCAAAGCACAATGCGATATTTTCTCTTGGCAAATTATCTCTGCGTTGCCTCTCCGAGTTCCTTTCCACCTGCTTCTTATCCTCGCGTTCCCTTCGCTTGATCATTTCCCCCCTTAATTTGGAACCTCCAACAAATACCTTTGATATTCCTCTGAATCATTTTGATAAGTTCTAGATAATTTATGTGACGTAGCCTTTTAATATTCCGATGTTTATATTGTTATTCGTGCTACTTCCTTAATTTTTCTAAAAGTGTATAAAATTCATAGTTTACTGATCACTGAAAATTTTTTCTTAAATATTAAAAAAAAAATGGAACTATACATGTAGTTTAATGTTTAAACATCTGGTTACAACCTTTCATATTTACTAGACTTTGTTTGAAGTGTTCATCATGATTTTACGTTGTGAAACAGAGTACTCGTTTGGAAATTTCGGCGACTATGCTCTTCGAGAGGAGTAGCTTTGCGATCTTCGTAGAATCGAAGGAGGAAAAGCTGGGTACAAGAAAACAGAAACAATCTGCCGTGTTCGCGGATGATAAATGTTTTCGTTCTGCGGTGCCATCGGGCCGTGGCATCTCGAAATCCAATTCCTATAATGCTTGCCACCCACCCCCTTGAATCCACTCTGCATCTTTCGCTCCGTCTATGGTGAAGGGGAAAAGGGGAGTGCAAGCGTAAGAGCGTCCAAACAAACCTGGGACCGGGCGATCCGCGTTCTCGGGGATCTAGGAAAACGGGTTTCCATTCCCGACACGATTTTCTCTTCGTCGGAAAATCCTTCCCCCCCCCCGCCCCTCTATCCAAAAAGAGACGGAAAGAGGCGGGATCGGTATGATAATGCAAAATGAGGCGTCTCTGCGGATACATTTCGGCCGATTGGAGCGTCGAAAGCCTTATAAAATACAGTAGAACATTCCACCGTTCCACCATTCTGGGCCATTCCACTAGCCGAATGTTCCATTAGCCAGACGTTCTATCGGTTAGTTAATTTCTGGACAAAGATTAGTCTGCACAGCGAGAAAATCCAGGTTGTATTAAGGGGATACAGATATTTGAACGATTGAATAAATGAGAGGTACTTAATAATTGTTTTTGCATATATAAAAAAAATTTAGTTTCTTTAAAAAATCAACCTGCACGTTTTATTATATGGTGTTTAAGTAGTACTTGCTGAAAAAGTGTGGTTGATACCTTGAACCGGAAGGATGTGGTAAATATGTTCGGTTGCAAGTATGTATACATACAGTGAGTGTAAAAAGTATTCGAACGCCCTTTAAAACAGAATGACTTTTCTATAATTCTACCAAACGACCTGATTTTTTATAATCAATTAGAAGCATTGGATTACGAAATGATATGCAAAAAAGATTTGCCACAAATTATAATTTACAAGATTAGTTGCAAAAATAAAAAAGGCATTTTTTAAAACTTTTTATTTGGGCCTTTAATGAAAATTTAAAATAAAATTTAAAATTTTGTACATACGAACAGCCAAATTCAATATAAATCACGAAAATCGAAATACCAAATAAACTTCCACTTGCAATTCTCTTAATAGCGAAGCTAGGAGTTTGAAATGGGTCGTTTCGACTCTCCCAGTTGGTTTCAGCGTTAAACAACGAAGCGGCAAGCCTACCGACAGGGTAGGTTTCCAACAGGCTCTCTTCTGATGAAGATGAACCATGAACCGGGTTCGAAGTTTTCTTTTTCGATGGAGCGTGGAAGCCAGAGGATCCGCGGAGGAAGAGTCACACACAGTTCCTGTCGCAAAATAATCCCCTATACCGGCTTATTGATCAGATCACAAGTCGTTGGAGCACGCCACCCCGTTTCGTCCACCCCCTCTCGCCCCTTCGTCGACGAACAACCCACCCCCGTTCGGTGCCGGCTCAGAAACCGGGCATTTTTATTCGCGCAGTTTCACCCCCCGAACCTTCCTTCCATCTCGCCTCACCTCTCTCTCTCTCTCTCGTGCGCTCAACCCCCTGCTACCCTGTCGCCGTTCCACAAGCCGCCCTCTCAACGACACTGGGGTGGTAAAGTCGTGAGAGCGCCATTTTTTATTTCACCTACGTCGTGGAACGGCCGCATGGAGATTCATTAATAACAAGCTGCGGTGGTTCCTACGAGGATTAGAGAGAGAAAGAGAGAATCGGAAGCGGGCTGGATTGACAGCGGGTGTGGGGAAAGGAGGGGCGCATCTCTCTTTCTCGCTCTCTCTCTCTCTCGCTCTTTCTCGCTCTCTCTCTCGTTTTCTCTTCCTCTCTTCCTCTGGTTCTCGTTTGTTAGGTGGGATCAATCCTCGAACGAATATCGAGGGAAAAGGAAAATTGCACGAGTCGAAATATTCGACGGATTAGAGGACACGTGCCGCAGTCTGAAGGAAATTGCTAGGAAATTTTAATAAACCGAGCTCGGCCGCGATTATGGCTCTGGGGGTGTTGTGTCGGGCACGTCACGAGGAAAATTATCACTGGATTTCGAGGATTATTCGTTCCGCTCCACAAAAAACAGATTTACTACTTGCTAGTATAGTGAATGCAGTAATTTATTTTGCGAGCAACAGGTTTCCTGGAGGATTGAAAAAGGACTAGAAGCTAGTTGAATTTCTGAGATCACAAGTAGAAAAGATCTTCGGGAAGAGGGAGAAATTCGAAAAAAGTTTAATTTGTTGCTTCGGACCTTGTTTATGAATTATTTTGAATAACTCATCGAGCTGTTTTAACAGTATTTTAATTGAAAACTACAATTTACAGGAGTATAATTTCAGTGTGCACAAGTTTAAATGAAAGGGATGCGTTTAATTTAAGTGCAACGAACGGAAAATTATTCCGACATTATTAAGACATTTCGAATTTTGAGTATTAAAATTTATATCACATAAGAGATTACATAAGATAGAAAGACAACCATGAGCTACAGTGGATTTCTAAATTTACAACTAGGAGAAGTAGTGAAAAGAATCTGGGAAGTGAGAGCGAGAATAAAATTAATTTTGATGGCAAAAAAAAGAATTTCGTTGAACTTCGTACGCGAATTATTATTAATTATTCCACGAATAGATAGACTTAAGGAAATTTTATGCAGGGTTTTGTTAACGCCGTTTTAATCCCAAGGTTTATAGGAATATGATTTCAGTGTCCACGGTTAAAATGTAAGGGGGCGCGTTTAATTCAACTGCAACGAAAGAAAAAGGGTGTTTTATTATACGTCAACATACTGCCGGCTCTGCGAACACTTTTATTCGGCCGATTCAGGGGGTTGGTCTCCGTTGGAAAGCGCCGTAGGGTGGATCGCTGCTGTTGCAACGAAGAAAGAGGATTTTTGGTGTTTCACGAGAGACCGGAGGGAAACGGAACGACGAACCGAGAAGGATAGATCGTGACTGGTGGGGGCCGGTTAAATAAGGAACAGAAATAAATAGGAAGGGAAGAAAGGAGCTCGTTAGGGGGTCTTGGTGAGTTTCTGAGTACCCAACTACGCGGCACCGAACCCTCCTCGTTCTCTTCCTTCGCCTCTATCCTTCCCTTCTTGCCCTTCTGCTCCTTTTCGTCGTCTCTCTGTCGCCTCTTACGTCCCATTTCATTCTTCGAGCCTCCTATACCGTCAGCCATGTCTTAACAATAATTTTCTGCACTGCCGTAATGTCAAAATTAATGGTTGTAAAAATTAAAAGGCTGTTATTACAGTGTGCTTCCTCAAGTCACAGCTAGTCCTCGAGACACAGTATATTCGTATCGAACAATGTAAGCAACCTTTATTTATTTATTCATTATTCATAGAAAATGTTGAAAACATTGTTGTAGGGGATGTTAAGTTTTTCACTTAATCAATTTACTTGTTAATAGTACCTCTCGTTCGTCTTATGCATCACGAGTAATTTAAGTGGGGTAGACCTCTCATTTCTCGATAATGCAAAGATAGGGTTTTTCAGTAGTCAAAAGTAGATAAAAGATCAATCTGGGCTGCGATCGCCCTCAGAAGTCCTATTCTTACGTTTACGAGTCGTAATTCGCACCATTCGGCAGCGTAATTTGCATTATTCGGAAGCGTACAAGGATAAGCGTTCGGAATGCTGCCGAATAATGCAAATTACACCTCGTAAACGTAAAAGTAGGATTTTTGAGGATGATCGCGGCCTAGATTGATCTTTTATCAAGCGCCTTTGACTACTGAAAACCCCGTTGCTGCATTCCTGGAAACGAGTCCACCCCCTTAAATGTATTTTTCAATCATTTTAAAACAGTACTTCTGAAATTAAATTAAAATTGCAATCAGATATTGTTATTAGTAGATACGCGAGGAATATGTTTAACGACTAAATAAATTATTCCTTCGTACTGGTTTTAGATTATCATCCATGAAAATCGAAATTCCGTGCATTTACGGCATTTTGCGGAAATCCTAAGGTACAAAACTCCCGAGTTTTTAAAGGTATAATTCCCGGTAGCAAAGCACAATTGTCCTCCCGGTCGCTGGTCCCCGGAAAAGCAAAACGTGCGGCGAGAATTGCGCTCGGCTGTTCCAGCGGGGGCGTAAAAATATTTTCCCGGATTCGAGTCGGCGGCGCGGCGTGTGGTGGGGGAGGAAGTGCAACAACCTGTCTGAAAACTTCCACTTTAATGGATCGAATATTGACGTGGACGACGAGGCTGTTTTCCGCGGTGGGAAGCACTTATGTCCTTTACGATGCCTCCATTACGGAGAACATTACGTGACGATAGAAGAAAGGTGGGAAAGGGACGCGTTGCACGGGGGGGAACGAAAGATGGGCTCGTCCGCGCACGCAAATGCGAGTACATAGGTACGATGTGCCAAGCAATTAACTTAATGTCTTCGAGCCATTAGCCCGTCGTCGTTGAAACGACGCTCCGTAAACAGTATCCGCCTCGTCTTGATTGTGTACCGGACTTGTCGCGAGACAACAGAAACGGGGGTGCCAAAACGGGGATGGGTGCTGGCCAATTCCCGCTCACGTGGCTGCACGCATGCTGATTAATCGGAAATCAATCGAGCCCCTTCGACGGAAACTGAAATTTCGCTCCACGTTCTCCATGCGAGAAGAATCTATGTATTGCGGTAAAACCTCGCTTGTTGCAACCTCGTTCATTCCACCGGAATCTTCGAGCGGTTCACGAGTTGTTCGAAGTTCTGGAACTCGTGATGGGGATCGTGATGATAGTGAAATATTGAGTGGGAAAAATGAAGTTTTTCTCGTTTTTCGGACCCATTTTGTGCAACGAGCGAGGTGCTTTTGTACTCGAACAAATTTCTGTCCATTTAATAATAGATGAACCAATAGTACCTGTGTGTAATTGGAGACGGTGTAGCATGTATTTTACAGTAAACAAAATTGAGATACTCCTTTATCCGAACTAAACAGGATTTAATATTTATTAATTTGTGCAATACATAGCATATGAATCGCATTACAAAAGATGGCAGATATGGAAGGTTCTGATAACCGAGGTCTTACTGTGGATGGTAGCCATACCAACGATTCTATCGAGAATGAATTCACAATCCGTACACCTTCCGCCGTATTAATTTTTAGACACAGGAGTCGAACAAGGTGAAAATATCTCAGTTATTTACAACGCCACAGAAAAATTCCTTAGGACGAAGTTGTACTGCTTCAAAGGGCCTATTCGACGACAGAAAAAGATTTCTCTGAAAGTCCCTTTCCGGTGGGATTTTAAAGCGTTTTCCCTTCAGTAACGTTGAAGGAATTTCCTTCATTGAAGCAATGTTCTGCGACGTCGATCTAGAGTTTCGATAATGGACAGGAAGATCCTACACTCTTTTTGATGGAAATTAACCGACAGTTTCGAGGAATTTTGATACTAATAGTCCATTGAATAGATGGTTTTCTCGTTGGTGTATCGTGCGGTGGGAAGCGGGGGTAGAAATAAAAGAAAGAGGTGTAATTCAACAGACGATTGGCCCAGAATAGGCCCGGTGTCGGTTGAACGATTCTGCCTGCGGGCGACATGTGGACAGACAGCAGGTGATCCCAATGTAACACGTAAGCTCCTGCGTCTGTGTACGCGTGTGTATGTGTTGCACCCACGTGTCCGTTTCTACGGTAGCCATTGAACGAAACGAATTGCAATGGACACTTCCATATCTTCCATTTCGAATATATTATACAAGCTGTACCTGAAAAGTAATGGGACTGATGAAAATGTTATTGCATGAACTGGTGGGAAGTACACACTATTCCCTTCAAAATGATGTCTTCGCGATCCGATACACTGTTGAAGACAGTGCTTCCATTTCTGAAAAGAATGCTAGATTAACCTTCACTTACTCGCATTCCATTTTCTAAAAAACTGGTTACATGGAACTTTATATGACTCCAACATAAATAAATTTTTATTCGATAAAATAATTACTTTATTACAAAACAGATATATTTGCAAGGAACAGTCGACACCTTTGTTTATGCTTAAAGTACCAAATTTTAAGTTTTGAGAGATTATAAGTACTATATGCGAGTAATTAAAAGTTAATACTGGCGGCAGAATACGAACATACAAATGCACGATGGCCCAAAAGTAGCTGGATCATTTAACATTCGAATTTGTTTGTATTAGGTGTGCGAATAAGTTCTTTCCTCTTTTTTCCAAATTCATTCATCATATTACATTTTATGTAATAAAATCTTGTCTGGTGACTCCCAATCTTTCTGCCAATTCTTCTTACCTCTGGGTCGGATTTTTGTTGACCAATTCCTCTAACTGACCTTCATCAAACTTTCTCGGTGCACCTGAACGATCGTCGACTTCCAAATAAAAATTTCCGGCTTTAAATCTTTGGTACCACGTTTTGCATGTTCTGTAAGATACAACGCTCTTTCCCTGTGCCGCACAAACCATTTCAGTAGCTTCAACAGCTGATTTCCTAAGCTAGAATGCAAAGAGTAAGCAGTGACGTAAATAATGCTTCTCGTACGCCATGTTGCTTGAAATTGTTGCATAGGACTAGATACTCTTAGAGCGCTCATCACGACTCTCCTTAAAACAAAAAGAACGCTCTTTCAGATGGCACCAAATTCGGGAAGTAATTCGAATTCAGTCAGAAGTTATGATTGTAGAAAAAAAAAGGGAAGAAACTTATTTGCACACTTAATAAAAGAATAAATGTGAACTTCAAAAAAAGATAAGGGTTATTCTATTCGAAAACGATCTAGTAAAACTGGGGTACTCTGTGTCTGATAGCGTCAGGTCATTGATGCGATTTCCTAGAACCGATGTCCGTCTTATTATTTGTTACGGGTTGTATATGATCCACGTATTAATAGATCTTCCATAATTTTTGTGCAGAGTAACTAGAGGAGCACCTGTGTGGACGCGTAGGCAAACGTGCAGGGGCCAGAGCCTCTGTGTCTGGTCCTTTTGGAAGACGCTCTTCCAGATGGTTTGCTCCCGAGTCGTCCCTCGAGTGGATCAGTGTCCGTTCTTCAGGATTCCGGGAGATTGAGCTCTGTTCATGGTTCATCTCACGGCAGAAGACTCGGTTATACCCGTCCTCCTTTCTCCTATCAGCCCCTTGCCGGTCGCCACCTCCCCCGTTTCTTTATATACCGACTGTTAACAACTTTGTCGCACGCTTCTGTGACTGCATCGACGGCTCCTTTGACCGGCCGATCAAACTTAACAGCCAAAAAGTCGGGAGAGCTGTTTCCCCTTGGATAATTAAAGCTCGTCCAGCTAGCTAGCCACGCGAAGCGTCATGAGCTTGCGGTCACGTGTAGTGACTCCATTTTCCATGTTAGATGAAACACAAATACCTTTACAGACTGGGCATTTGTTGTAGAACAGATTTTTCCAAGATGGATACTTCCTTATTTTTTCAATTGAATAGCATTTGCTATTTTGAAACTAAAATATTAGATGTTTGCATTCAGATTAAAATAAGAGAGACTAAATATGAAAATCGTTTTATTTAATCACATTTAACAAAAATATAATAAAAACCTGCAATATATAATTTTATATAAGCTGTTTATAAAGGGGGTGGGGAAACGGCTTGTTACACCTTGTTTGACCCATCCTGCACCCTTGGGATTGAGAGGGAAAAGTTTCGCTGTTTCGCGGATGTAGTTTAATTCCCCGGCGGTTTCTTGACACACTTATCCCTTTGAAGGGCCGTAAGACGGAAATTCCTGTCGGATCGAAGGGCTCGGTATAATGCGGAGACAAATGGGCACGGTCGACCGCAATTATCGATGAGAGAAGTCGCGGCAGGCCGGCTTGTTAAACGCTGTCTTTCTAGAAACGAGATATAATCGCGAGGTGATATCTAAACGACCCTCGAGCAGGGACCGGGATAGCCTAATTAACGTCATCCTGGGGATGAGTAGCGACCGCGTTCCCAATGTAAACAAGCTGAGTTAGGTCCAATTAGCGAAATCGAGCATCGAATTAAGTTTAGGATCTAAGGTGCAACCGTCTCTAGCGGACAACGATCCGTAACGTGTGATTAACGAACCGTTGCTTACACCAATTATCCGTGCGCTTTGCTATTCTACTCTAATTATGCCTGATGGATACCGCGGTCCGTAATTATAGTGAATTTCTTATTTGTTCTCCATTTGTTCGATTATAGAATTTCTCAATTCATGTATAAAATGAATGAAATCATATTACAATGAAAATGTTCGAGGTTGTATGTCTAAATTTTGCAGATAAATATAAAGGATCGTTTTACGAAAATATCTGATGGGCATGTTTCGCAGTAGCATTTTAGAAAGTTGATTGAAAATTAATTGTAAGCGATTATTAATTATTGTAGAATCTCTTAGTGCCTCCATGGTAATTTCAAGGGAGACTTGTACCAACGAGAAACACGACACCGACAATGACTCCGCGTTGACGGATCGGGAAATAATTTTGTGTGTACGAGGCCTAGAAGGAGGGAAAAAAGTTTCGCCTGTACAAACACTGCCTCCTAAGGGACAATTAGGACGGTCCATAACACGGCGGAACATCAAGGTACGCTAGGACAGCTCCAAGGGAGCTAATGTGCTTGCGCGACTCCGATTACATTAGGCCTGGGGGATGGGAAAGGGCTGAAATCAGATAATCGACACACCACTATACATAGACCGTGAATACTATTTCCTTTATGAACCTATAACACTCAGAGATATTCGAATTACACCGCAAAGGAGACCTCAGAACTATTTCTGGCATCACTGGTTGGATCTATTCATGTTCCTAATCATCATATTTTCTTTTCAATGTTTCGGGACGTGTTCCCTTAATATCTTCATCGATTTCTCTTTTATCACGTTTATATTACTCAGCCGTGTTGTTGTTGTATGCCTCACATCTTGTAATCAAATTTTAAACCTCTTCCCACAGTCCAATCTTGCTTAAATTTTGTATACACACTTGCTTCCGCGATGACAATAAAAATAGAAAATAAAATCTGGAAAAAAACTTTTTAAAAACCACGCTTATATTAAAATGCACTAAAAAGGAGAAAATAATTTTTTTCCTGATTCTCCATAAAATACCGAATCCAGTTAAATGATTAATAATATTTTTTATCAAAATTTTAAGCTAAACTATATTGACGTAATCTTCGTGGGCGCTCCACGCTTTTATTTTTATAGTCACATTTAAATTTATATTAAATTTTTCTATCTATTTCGACGCTAATATTATAACACAAGAAATGTTGAACTAATTGCTTAAAATTTTGGGGAGAAATATTATTAATCATTTAACTGGATTCCGGTATTTTATGGAGAACCAGGAAAAAATAATTATTTTCTCCGTTTTAGTGCATTTTAATATAAACGTGGTTTTTAAAGTTTTTTTATTTATTTTTTTAACAAACATGTTTGATAAAGAGCTTATAATGTTAGGTTAAAGTAGACCCAACATAATTTATCCAAAGGTTGGAATTAAAGGAATTAAAAATGTCTATTTTACAGTTTTCCATAGAAATATATTTATGGAAATTAATATTAATACTAATACATGACTATTTGCAACGTTTTCAACAGAGAACATGTAGAAAGATTTAACACACCTAAAAAATCAGGCTTTGCTACCTTTTGCTGACGAGTTTATATAAAACCCACGTATTAAAAATTGATTTGAAAATTCTCCACAAGAGTACCCTTAAAATTTCAATGAATGTAAAATGAGCAAGCCAAAAGGATTCGTGTCGGCTCGTCGGATAATTTCAAATTTTTTAATTGAGGAAGGATTAAAAAGTCTGCAAAATTGGAGAATTTGTTAGTTTCTGATGATGAGGTTCCCAGCCACTGTGCCAAGGATAGTCAATGAAACGAACTGTCTGTGGTCCGTTCTGAATGCGTGAGCGCATACACATGCTTCTCGTTCCCGTCCGCCATGATCAAATATTGATGCCGCGCGAATGAGTTGGACCACCAGCAGGAAGCCATGCTGCCACCCTCTGATTACAATGCGAGATAGCGACAGGACTATTAGGCTGTGTCTCGAGAGGAGACGTCGGGAAGAGAGAACCGGGCGAAAAACACGCGGGGAAACGAACCACAGCGATGGCCTTCATCACCTTGGAAATGGTGACACGTGGCAGGAGCCTTTACATTTTTACTTTCGCCTCCGGGAGAACCACCTCTGTTAATTACTGTTTACCTTGCGAGCATTCGGCCCGGTCCATTTAACCGTCTTCTTGCCCTATTGTGCTCCGAAAGGACCGCTAACGAGCACAGCCTCTCGTTTTAGAACTTCAACTTGCACTTGCGAATTTATAATAATTAGCGGATCTTTGTGCGAAATGAAAATTCTTCGCCTTGATCGCAACAGACTGCAGCAAAATGGAGACTACCGCAATTGCACATTAGATTGAAGAATAACGAAAATTCTCTACTCAAATTGTCATAGACCGGAGTATAATAGAAAATATTGGGTTGGAAAGAAAGTTCGTAGCGTTTCCAAATTAAGAATCGAAAATAAAATTAAGGTATTTATGCATGTGTTTATTCAATAACACGAGAAATTACCTCGAAAACGGCAAAAAGGAAAAGAACAGAATGGAAAATATGTTATTGAATAAATCTATGTATAAATATTTGAATTTTAGCTTTCAATTTTAATTTACATATAGCAATAATTGTTATACACTAATTCAAGTTATTGTTAGTTTATTTAAAACCTAGTTCCTTTACAGTCCTTAATAATTTCCGAACACGTAATTCCAAATATGACTGGTTCGCTGCAAGTCGCGTTAAAATCTCTTGGAAACCTCGCTCAGTTCTTAGATCGCAGTGAAATCACGATAGAGCAGCGGTTTCCAACCTGGGAGGCGCGGCCCCCAGGGGCGGCACGGACTATTGCCGGGGGAGGCGCCAAAATTTTTTTGCGCCAGTATTCTTTTGTAACAAAGTTATTATTATTTAAGGTAAATGTAGCTTTGAGGGACCCATCTCGGATCACCTTCGCCTTGACATATGTTGTCAAGGACACCATTCTGAATTTTTTTTCAGGGAGGCATAGTAGCATAAAGGTTGGAAACCGCTGCGATAGAGGGAACAGTTCAATACGCACTCCCGCGATTCGTCTGAACTCGTCTGGACACCTTTAATTGAACCAATCAACCGCGGATTATCTATATTAAGTTTCGCGCCTCGTTTCGCTCCTGCTGATTCCGTTCTCGTAATTTCGTGGCTGTCGGATAATTCGATCTACGGCGCGTCTGGATGGGAAGAAAAGGACGCTGACAACAGGGAACAATAACCTCTGCGTACCATCAATCACGGTACTCTTGAAATAAAATTTTGAAGAGCCTCTTCGAAAACTTACTTTTTTCAATGCGGATTCATTGTTCGGATATTTTCTAGTTGAAATTCAGCGTTTTCCATCAAATAATTGAGGTCCTTCCAACCCTAAAAAATTATTCGCGGACTTCGTGTTTATAACTATTTATAAGAGATTTCCTTAAAAGTAATTTCTTTCAGGTATACTATACATTTATGGAATATTTCTCCAGTCTTCCTTCAATCTGCTAAAAATTTTCTGTTTGGGTTGTCTCCAATTGACGATCGTCCACTTTTAGACCTGCTATACCATTTGCAAATTTGACAATGACACATAGCAGTACTTCCAAAAGCTGTCTGAATCACCTGCTCCTCGAAGTGCTCTTTGCTCCTTGAATTCTACCAGGATTAAAAATTATTAAAGAAAGAGAAGAAGAAGACACCGTTCTGGTAAAAGAGCAATAGCTCAACTAAACAAAGAGTGCAGCTGAAGCCATTTGGTGGGCTTATACTGTTTATACATTAGACAATTCCCTCTACAAACCCCAGCTTCCAAAGTCTCATCTATCCCGTTCCACGTGCGATGCTGCCGAACTGTTGAAATAAATCTTGTAATTTGTCGGCAATAACATTTTGCGTTCTAGAGAAAATCGAACGAACAGCAATGAGGCTGCAGGAAGAGGATGTAGCTATCGTTGGCCTATGGTGTGAACGTGTTCGTGGCAGGACACGTGGTCCACCAGGATTGTCCAGGGCCAAATAACCCGGAGGCACGACGATCCTCGCGGTCGCAGGAGCGCACTGATGAACCGGGGGAGACGGTTGTCAGTTAATCACGCAATTTTCGCCGGTTTCTATCAAGTCCCCTGCCTAGCCGGATAGGAGGCCCGGTCTTAGGGGGTGAGAAAGTGGCTGGTCGGTTAAAGAACGAAGCAATGGCGCAGAATGGCGGTGGGCAATTGCTCGTAACTCGCTAAACCACCTCTCTCTCTCTCTTTCTCCTCTCTGTCTAGCCTGAACCCCTCGATCCGGCGACCAGCGAAACCCCGTTAAACTCACCGCCGAAAGCACCAGACAAAACCTAGCCGACCCTTTGCCGGGGCGACGATCTTCCTTCCTTCCTTCCTTCCTTTCGTGGCCAAAGGGTTGACCAACCTCTAGAACCCTCGAGGGCTACAGGAGGGGGGAATTAACCCGTTAAAATTTAAAGCCACCCAGAAACGATTAACGACACGATAAACGCGTTCGCGGGGATGGGTGACTTCCGGATTGGCTGGAGACTGTGTCAAGCTTTGAATGCGGGCCGTCTAAGCACTCTCTTGGCGTACATCATGAGTGCAGTAATACCTCGACGTACGGGACAGAGATGTGCACGATACTTGTGAAAAATCTATCCCCAATATACATCGGATAATGCTAATTTCGTGTTAAAACTTATTGGATTGTACTTGGATTTTTATGACACTTTCAGCACCGTGTTTGTGACATTTTTCTGATTAAAATGATACCTAAAATCAGAGACCTAACAGCCATGGGACCTAACAATAAAAACAATATCAGAGATATTTTAATTAATTTATTGATGTAAACGTAGTGGTATACATTAAATAATTATTAACGTATGCTACATAAAAGGTTGATGATTATCTACTGTGAATTTTGCTAAAGTTACACACAAGAAGAATGTTCAGTAAAACATCAGAAAGATTCAGTAAAAACGAAGAATGACTATATTTATTGAATCGTTGCATTACTCGAGACAATTCCGACAGTCCAGTTGCGGGATTAAGGCTAGTGGATATATAATCCAGTGGTATTTGGTGGTAAAACCAGGTTGCGAGATATCCGCGAGGTGAACAAAGTGTATAGTGTATACTTTAGAAATTCGAAGCGGCGCGGTGAGTTCGGAGGGAGGATATTATTTTTCTTTCTATTTCTGTCTGCCGGTGGGGGATCGAGATGGGGGTGAAATTACGGCGGCCGTGCATGAAGGACTCGTTTAATGGATACTTCAATTAAAATTGGTCGAATCGGGGACGGGTTAATTAAAACGGTATTTACAAGGGGGCATGAAATTTAATAGAAAATTTTCTCCCGGCCAGTTGAAAGTTATAATGCCGATTATGTAACCAAGGAGCAGGAAAGAAGCAACGTGGCATTTATTAATTCGGCACGGAGACCCGCGACGGAGCGGGTTAATCGTTATAGGAGGAACTGCTGATGAATTCACCGACGAGCTCCGGTTATAAATATGGATGGCCATCTCTTCGAAGAGCCATGCCGGGCCCCGCTGTTACAACTTAACCTAGAATAATCGCGGAATTATTTCTCACGGGCTCCCGGTGTGCCCGCCCCTCCTCGAGATTTCCTACTTTTCAACAATTTTCATAACGACCGGAGGAAAACGCCGCTGAATCGAGTCCACCGGTAATGCATATTAAATAAGGAACCTCCGAGTATCAACGTCTCGTTAACGAAAACACACTGGCGACCGATGCTTCCACCCCCGTTACCAAAAATTTTTACTCGTTTTCGTTAAAGACACTCGAAATAAATAGGAAAAACGATTTGAGAAATATTTGACCGAGAACTCATTGGACCGATAAATAGTTTTCTTAATGAGAAACGAGTTTTTACACTCGTACAGCCTCAACCACACTCCCACCCCCGTTACCAAACAGTTTCACTCGTTTTCGTTAAAATCTATAAAAATAGGAAGAGCAATTTGTGAGATACTCATTGGACGGACAAATATTTTTCTTCGTAAGGAACAATTTTTAACACTCGTGCAACCTTAATGCCGCTTCCTCCCCGGTAACCTAAAATTTTTACTCATTTTTATCCTAGAGACACTAAACATGTATATAAAGAGAAATTAGAAAAGTACTCACTGCCACAACATACATTTTTATTAAACACAGAAGAATATTTAACACCTGTTCAACTTTGTAGACATTTTCCTACAAATCGCAGCAATTAAAACGCGACTGAATAAAAGTACAGTCGATTATGCAAATCTACCTTTCTGAGGATCGACCGATAGAAAAAAGAATTAGAAAAATACTGACTGCCTCGGTGGACATTTCCATTCGACAAAGAAGAATATTTATACCTGTTTAGCTTTGCAGACATTTTTATTCATTATAATTATAATTGCAATAAAATACTAGTTTAAAATTACCATTTCGTATAATGTAAGTATATGTTTTCAGGCAATGAAATCACAACGAATTAATCTACTCATTTCTTCCTCTCCATTATTCAAGACAAGTACATGATCTATTTCTACGAGGAGACCATGTTTAACGTTTTGTTTCAGTCACACACAATATGAAAATGGGGTTTTCTTCCGAGACTAAATTTTAGACCCTGTCCGCAGTAACGGCATAAAAATTCGAATTCAGCGGCCGTGGAGACTGGAACCAGGAACAATTACAACAATTCGAATTGTTCGAGCGACGACGTCGATTTTTTTGCTCCGCCAGGGACAATTATTATTTTTCTCCATCGGTTTTAACAGCCATACTTGTTCGGCCGCAAATAACCTCGAAGGGTGTATTTTTCTTATCGTCTTCTCGTTTCCCGCGCGGTTGTTGACTCGGAAAGTTACAAGGACAGAGACGGAATAAAGAAACGACAAACAAGAAGAAAGAGAAACAGAGGGGGTTGCGGGGCAGGAGGGTGAAACGGTGGAGGATTGAGAAGGGGGGAGGGGTATTTCAGGAAAATCGGTGGAGAAGGAACGAGCTCGTTACCTCTTCCTGCTTCGTGGGATAGAGACTCACCTTTTTCGCACTGTCGCATCATCCCCAGATCCTGTACCGACCCGACCAACCCCCTGCAAACCCCCGCGCACCCCCTCTCGATCTTTCCTTTGCGCGACCTCCTGCTTGTCCGATAAGGAATTTGATTTAAAAATTCCAACGACTCGCCCTTTTATGTAAATACACGCAGACTGTTCGACGAGCAAAAATCAGGGAGGACTCCCTCTTTATCATCCCCCCTGACGACATACTATAGCCTTTTTATATTATTTCTGTGTCGCGTGATTGCGGCCGTTTAGATGGTACCGTAAAAAACGAGCCACAACATGTTATTTACCACTGTGTGTGCCACTTTCACTTTTTATGTGGGCAGACTTTTGCAACAGTTTGCCGTGCAACATGGTTGTTAAAATGTTTATATTTGTTCTACATAACTATTCTTAACATTGCCGCACTTCTTTAGGAAGTCATAGAGTTACTTACAGAGGGTAAGACACACGTAGGATATTGATAGACTTTTACAACAATTCGTCGTCCAAATAAGCATTTCTGATTTGCCAAAACCTTTTTGATAATATAATTACGGCTCAGTCCATAATTCGAGAAACGTTCGATCGAATTTCTAGAAGCGAATGAGAACGTATTGGTTTGATTACATTATGTGCGCCGGAATATTGTGTACGGATAAAGATGTAATAAAAAAGTCTTTGATATACGTAAATGGCGGAATGAGATTGAAAATGAGAGATGGAAAAGCGGGAGGCGGGGTTACCGAGGACATAAATCTTCGGAGCTTCCTTATCAAAGGTGCTCCACTGGGAAATGGCGGCAATCTCGGACCTTTTCGTTCTCGAAATGAAGAAAAGCCGATCTCGAAGCCGATATGCCTATCCCGTTGCTTTGCCCATCCGTGCGGAGCGCAGATGATCATATTAAAATATCCTTTATGGTAAAATCAACCAACGAATCAAAGGAATATTTATTAACTTTTTACCTGCAGTAGTACGGAAACAACCACATGATAAATATGTATACGTATATCGAAGCATTGATCCCCTCGGAAAGGGCATCAAAGTTTCTTTTCAAGAAAGGAAATCCACTTTGACACTGAATATCAATATAAATACATATTCTCAACATATAGTATAATATAAACACATATTCATGACTTTGGGACTATACAATGTGCTAAATTCTCAGGAATGTTTAACTCCTACCGTTTCCAAAGTAATAAATAAATCATCGTGGATTTTATGCATTTGCGAGGACGTTCAGTTATTTCTTGTACGATTAAAATTATCAAGAGGAAAACTACATATATTACTATTTGATAGCACTGCTGGGGAAGAGGTTAAACGAGGTATGCACGATCGAATAGAACTTGTTTAAAAAGAGAAGATATGGAGGATGTGTATTTCAAACGGTGATGATAATCTTGAATCAAGCGACATTGTGCGGTGTCAGCCAGGACCGGTGACGTCGCCCACACACGCGTTGAAATTTTGATGACATGGTCGCGCTGTGATCAATCTCGATCTCTGGGTAGATGCCGCCCTCGACGAACTGCATCGACGATGCAACTGACGATCGGCTGCGTTCCCTCAATTTCGGCAGGGTGTATGTGTGGCGGGACCGCAATGGCCGACTAGCGAGATAATGAGACGTCTCGATCTGCGATTGCGGGTCTTCGGATAGGGATATCGCGATTGGTAGTAAGAGGTAGCCGGGATTTATAATTGATGAGGGCTGTAGAACGACGCCGAGGTGTCGTTATCCGCGCTGACAAGATAATACTCGCGAAAGCCGAGAGCCCTCTCCTCTCCGCCCCCCCCCCCCCCCGTTTCCACCCCCTCTCTTTCCCTTTCCTTCACCGTCATCCCCTTATCACTGTCTCCGTTGCTCTCACCGGGGTTTCTCACTTCGGCCCTTTCGTCCCTTTTCGCCCACCCACTTGTCCCGCCTTTCTCACCCCGATAGCACTCCTATTTCCCTGCGCTCGAGGGCCCTCTCTCACCTGACAGCCCTTCAAGGAACGACCGACTACCACGATAACGACCAGACACTATATGTATGCGAATACATTATGTAACGACTATTATGTTACGCCTACTGGAAACCTCGTGTCACCCTGTCGATGACTACGACCGGGAAATGTTCCACCCTGGTTCGAATTTGTTTATAGTAGCGATGGGAGTGATTCAATTCTTTCTCATAATTTGCTCATTAATTCGGCCGCAATAATATTCAGACACCCTTGAAAAGACGATAACTTTTTTATTATTGGACCTTATACGACTTCCTTTTCGAGAAGGTAGGACAATTAGTTTACTACATGACGTCAAAGAAGATTTTACAAAATTGCAGAGAAAATACTAAAAGTTGTTTTTTAAAACTTCTTTGCGTGGGCTTATATTTTCGATTTTAACCGGCTTGATCGGGAGGCAAACAGCCCGGATGAATTAAGGCCCGAGGAAATAATATAAAATGTACATTATATATTCCAAAATAAAATTTTTATTCTTGAAAATTTATTTCCCTTCATAATTTAATCATATTTAAACGCATATTTGTTTATAATCGGGATCCGGTTAATCGAGTTCCTCCTGTATTTTATATATTTTTGCTCATTTTCTACGAAAATAGCAAACGTAAGTTAAACGGATTTCGCATTGATGATGGAATAACCGAACGTATTTAAGGAAATACCAGTCTGTAACGAACCCTGGAAGGTCCAAAAAATTGACCAGTCGGCGTTTCTCCGTTAACGAGTCGGCAGAAGTCATGGGATCGCCTAAAAACGCGAGGCCATCGGTGATCAGGGGATTAACGATCCCGTCATTAAGACAGTCGGAATGAATGGGCTTTGTCGGCGGCTCAAACGCAACGGTTTTCCTCCGTCGCGAGGATTCCTTCGTCCCTTTCGCCCCTTTTTCCCTCTGTAGAAGATGCAGCGGGTCCATCCTTGATGGACAAAAGGTGTTCCACATAATGAAGGGTTCCAGTCAGCCTAATAAAAAGCCGGTGCCATTACGCCTGCTCCTTTTCTCTGCTTTTACAGATATATATATATTCTCGTCAGGGTATCTTGCGAGGACATCACAGGAAAAGATAGTTTAGTCTGATGTGATCTTGCTCATCGAGCCTATATCTCGATCGTGATCCTAATGACGTGGGTAACGGCACGTTTCCTGCAGCTTGGAGACTAGTAAAAGGTGTCTGCAGTTGCTATAGCTTTGAAACCCTAAATTTCATGGCATGAAACTGAGAACATGATTGCGATTAAGACAGAGACAAATGATCTTGTAAAAAGAATACAGATTCAGAAAAATAAAATTAAAAATGAAGTGAAAAACACCCACGATGATCCTGTGAGCCAATTACATTAATTATGAAAGTATCAGAAAAGTATCAGAAAATGTCACACGTGTAGTAATATTAATAACATAATTTCAGAATTTTGACACTAGAGGCAATTTCAGGAGCAGGGTTATCCGAGCAACAACGTTACAGCACTACGATACCAAAGTGACATAATTGCCTATTAGGTTGCCTACCCCTAGGAGTTAGTATTATGTATATTAGGGGCGGTTAACCCTTCAACGGGATCCATCTGCCTGTTATTCATCGGAGAATGCGTGGTTGCCCGATTCTAGGGGCAAATAAAATAAAACAATCTATTTGGACATTTTATAATTTTTTCTGTACACTCACAATTCAAGAATCAATATTAATTTCGTGATAGATTAAGGATAGCGAAGAAATGATATTTCAAGCATAGAAATTTCAATGAAATCAATCGATAATGAATCAATCGATAGTGTGGAGTGGAGAATAATTTCCAATTTGCAGTTCCAGCTAAAAAAGAAATAAAATGATTAAAACTTTTTGGTGGTTGTTCTCTCTGGAAAAGTCACTAGGGGTTGAAAAAAAGGATTCCGTTATGTAGTACCAGCCCTCACCGCGCGGGTCGCTGGCGGTAAAAAAAGAAATTACCCCCTAAGAAAGAATTCTGCCGCATCGATACGATGGGGACACTAAAGGGTGAGCTGCTTTATCGACATTTGTGGCTGTTGTCATTCGTGTCATTTCTAGCGTCACCACTAGATTGGTCTGATGTGTCTGCAAATTTTTAAATTCGAACTTACCACCCCTACACCGACACTTATTTAAAATTCTCAAACCCTCGAACGTTCACAAATAATTTATATAAATAGAAATTTCTAGCATTACAAAATAAGTTGTTCCTACAAAAAGAAAAATTTAATAAAATGAACTGGTCTCTCTAGATGAAGATAAAAAAAGATTCACGTCGATTTGGCGCATAGTTATTCCGACAAAAATTTATGATTATGCAAACACACAAAATTGGACAGAAATTTGGAGATTTTATTTGATAAATGGACAAATTTGAATTGAACAAAATGGTGATTTAAACTACCCCACCAAGGAATGATTATTTTTACCCCTCACCAAACGAATGACGGGCCATTTTCCGTTGTTACACTACGTTGTTGCAACTACTGCGCTGAATTTCAATTTTCATTGCTTTAATGTATGTAATGAATAAATTGTGGACTTTATGTAGTTATGATAGAAATAGAAAGATTAAATACAATGAGATCGTCAGTCTGTCATTTGGCTCTTATTTCTCGGAATTGACGCAGAAAATGTTTGTTTTGCATAAAGATTACATTAATAGATAATTGTGATCCAAACGCTGTTTTTTGAAGGTCGGTACTCCCAGGATTAAAAATGAGAGTATCATAAAATTTAGTTTGCACGTCGGTCTCTGCAGTATCACAGAGACAGCAACTGTTGTTCTGTTTGCTACACAGGTCCACGTTGTATTGCAAAATGTAAATTGCAAGCACACACGCATCGCTGTCGCGCGCTTTCCCCTCTCCAGCAGTCTCTCTCTCTCTTTTTCTGTCCGCGGACTTATCGCAGTGGAGCAGAAATATCTCGAGCGTGTAATAAAGCACCGAGAAAAATGTCGAAACTCGAAACCGAGACGAAGCTCGAGGTGCGTAATGTACGAGTATCATACGTCACAATCAACTGCACGCGGCGCCGAACGCTTATTTCTCCGATGGCGCTGCCACGCTATGAAATTACACCAAGTTGACTTACGTTCGCGAACGACACCCTGACGTAGTTTAAACTCGGTCTCGCTGGGCAAAAATAATTTTCTCGTATATTTAATGCCTTATTTACGTCTATCGCAGCCCACCTCGAACCTCTGTTCCATGGTAACGAGGATTTCCCGAGGAGCTAACGAGCGTGCACACGCAGATCCCTTCGCGAAACGAAAATTAACGTTTCATTCTCTGCGTTTATCGCTCAAATACTATTCTCTGCGCCTTTATCGTTCGCATAATTTTTTAACCCATTGTACTATTTTCTTCGCAGCTGCAATGAATTCTGTCTTTGACAACTTGCTCGTAGAAAAATAAAATTTTTAGAGTTCTAACTTTTTCCCATTGTATGGGAAAGTGTTAAATGGAAAAATTATGATTTAGAAAATAGTGAACAAATAAATGCGATATTCACGGTAACGGAATGGTTTAATTATTTTCTTTGTTTTGAGAGTATGTGATATTTATTATTAACAACATCAACAATTTCCCATGTTGTAGCCAAATTACAAAGACCCAAAATCAAGTAAAATCGAGAAGACATGCTGTTCGTACTAAAATCACTTATGGATAAAAAATAATTAAGAACTGTATTGAATTTTGTGGCTTAATGTTTAAGTATTTATATACCATAAGGATTAATGTCTCAAGGGTCCGTCATCTATTAATCGCATTTAATCGAGGGAGAGATTGATTGTGAAACAATAAAGCCAGCACCGAGATACTCTCCGTGCTTCAATGGTCGGCGGACACTCGAAGAACTTTATACTTAATAACTTTTGAGGTTTTAATTGCATTTTGCTCGAACGATCAGGGTTAATGGCTTTCCCTCCTGACCGAAGTTCAACCGAAGTGGCCGAACAGCATAATGTAGGATTATCGAGGCAGGAACAGTTAACAATTAGCTTCGATGAGGTTAAATTGAGATTGAAATCTAATTGGGACGAATTGTGGCCACAATTATTAAAAACTTGTTATCGACGAATGCTCGCAATTCCGATTTATTTCTGCAAAGCTGTTGTGAAAAAGGGAAATATCTCAAATACGATTAATCTTCTAACTTTGTCATTGATTAAAATACAAATACAGAATATTTCTAATGAAGCATCAGTTATTATATTTCATTAAGTCAGTCTCATGTGAAAAAATTTTCACATCTTGTAGTCAACTAATTGCTTTGGATTCCCAAAAAGGTTCAAATCGTATAGTACAATATTAAAAAGAGCTATAATTTTTTTTTTTAGAGCGTCCGAATATTAATTCGAGTAACTATACATATTGACGAATAATGCAAATTACGCCTTATAAACGTAAAAACAGGGCTTCCGAGGCCAATCGCGGCCTAGATTGATCTACCGCCTTAAGATTAATTTAAATTTTCTATCCGTACCAGAAAAACTATCCAGAGAAAGTACAATAGTTGTAACTATTGTAGTCGTGAGAAAACCATACAAGGGTTAAACAGAATTTAATAAACGCGAACGTGCGTGTGTAGAGAACAACCGCACGGCCGTAACAGACACACAGTTCCTTTTCAAAGGGTTCAAAGGAGAAATAAATGGCAACGTGTATAAATTACACGGGGACGTACCTACCTCGTTTACCTGAAACACAGATCTCGAGCATTGTGCGCGCACAGCTGATAACGAACAATGCGTGCCCGTGGAACAATGAAGTTTTGCATGAATGGGAAAAACAGTGGCTCGGGGTCAGCAAAGCGATCGATAGTCGACGGGGCCGATATTATCTGACGGATTCATCGAAAATATGATACCATATGCTAATAACTCACGCATGGCTCGCCCGTAAAAAAAAAGCCGAGAGAGAGAGGAGCGAGAAATCGGGTAGCAAAGCGGTTAGAGTAACCAGACAAACCGATCGTATTATGCTCGCAAGAACGAATAAAGCCTGGATATTCCGCATTGTGGTTCGAGGGAGATCAGAGGAAAAGAGAGAGAGGGAGAGAGAGAGAGAGGAGAGTCAGGTAGAAGCTTTAAAATATTCGAAAAACGAGACAGAAGCCGGGTAGGGTTGCGCGCGTCGACGTAACCGGTTACAAACGCGATATGTACCTGCGATTCCGCTGCTCGATCGAATCAGTAGCCGGCTCGTTTCACAGGATATTCGAGGTTCGAGAGCAAACTCGTTCAAAGAGCCTACAACAGCCTTCATCAACGCTCAAAATCTTGTTTACCGTGCATAAACAGTGCAAACGCAGCCTCCGAAACCCAGATTTTACGCGCTAATAACCGTTCGGGTAACAGGGGACCTTCTACGTTATTTATTTAAACAATGTATTCCTTACATCAATTTTCTCCGTTTCATCAACGTTTTTAACCACCCAAGAAATATGATAAAATAGCTTATGTTCTAAGAAAAAGATGAAGTGTACTCGTGAAATACTTGATTATTAAAATCTTGATGTTCTGCATTCGTGACAAATATCCAAATATTGAAGGATTTAAAAATATTACGTTATTTCCATTCTATAAAAATTATTAACGAAATAAATTCCTATTATACTCCAGTTTGTTGCATTCAGGTAAGAACATTTTTATTTTGCATAAAGATCTGCAGATTATGACTGCGTTTGATAATAATAATTAAATATCTAAAAGCTATGTCGCGCGGAAGACTCAAGAACCAAATAAAAATTGATATCTCACTTTAACGGTATTATTAAATTGTAAACAGTGCTTCTACATTGTACCTTTTTGTTGTTTAAAAATACAGCCATCCATTTTAGCAATAAGTGCACAGAATCCGCTGTCTACTAATAACATATGTCTAATTGTTTCCATATTTTGCGTAGTTCTTTATTTCGATCGAATTACAATTGAATTTGCACACACGGTAGGAGCAGATCGAGATCGTCGCTTTAATTAAAAAATCGTTTGTCGCACCTACCTTGAAAGCATCAATGCTGGAATAAAAGTGTAAAAAAATGGTCTGGTCTGTAAAGCAAGCAAACAAGGTCAGTGGAATAAGAATGGCCACTGGCTTTGAGGTACGGGGTTTGCCGATTGATCGACATCAGCCCCAAACCCATCAATTGGTCGAATCGGCCCCCTCTGATGAACGGGGTGGACGCATTTCGATTTCCACCCCCTGCGTGCGAGGGTGCGTTTGTCATCAAACGGTTCGGCCATGCTTGAAATTTCGTGCGATGCAGCTATGGAATATCGATATTCCCTGGCAGCGTTGCTGGATTCCTCAAGGACGACATCAAAGGACGCTATTCGCGGGGATTACATTTACAGAAAAACATACATGTCGACCATTTTTCCTGCTCGCAATCCTCGATCTTTCGAATACCGGAATATAATCTGGTAGAATTTATAATTACGACTAAACTCTATTCGCAATCATTCACCGTTCTGTAATGTGCTTGTACATACTTTATAAAGTAAAATAGTTTTACTTTGTTGTGCTTTGGTATATTCTTTATTATGCATTATTATGTTGTTACCTAGTTGGTTTTCAAGATGGACGCTTACTAGATGCATATTACAATATTTTCTGTGTACATACGAGATTATCCTCATCACAGGAGAAACGCAACGACAAATCCGAACGATTCAATTAATTATTTTCGTGGGCTGGATTTTTGCAGAATAATCTCATGAAATTTACGCAATAATAATCCCTTAATGAAAGGGACTATCATTGTAGGTGTTTAAAAAAGGGTGCTTTCATTTAAAAAAATGAAGGTGACCCTGATATCTCTAAAAAAATCACATGAAAACAAAAATATTTTTGGTATCATGTGAGTCCCACTTGTCCCTCAGACTTTTGACGTATCTTTAACAACAGCAAAGATATTTGAGGTGGCAACGTTAGGGGACTCTCACCCTGTATACATAGTAAATACATAATCCTGTGTTATAGAAAAATGGGTACGTTGAACCCATCGAAATATTCGCTAAGAAATAATGCATATTTTCCCTGGTCGTAAAAATGGACCAGCATCCAAGGACTAAAATAATAGGAAGGTATTGGGAACAGAATCGAACACAGAATTCGAAGTGCAAATGGTTTACAACGTTTACGTCGCCAACCGACCGAAACGTCATCGGCCGACTGAGAAACAAGAAAAAAATTGGTGCAGCCGCAGGAGCGTATTACGGTTCGATTTATCATTTATAAGGATACGGGGGGTGGGGGGTAGATCTCGCGAATCTGGCCAATAAAGGACGACTTAAGTGTTCGTTTTCGAAGGCAATGGGTGCCATCGTTCTTCCGTCACGCGGCCCTGGGAAAGAGACTTGCCTGGAATTGGTCCCGACGTCACCGAAAGAAGATAATACTGAGGCTCGGCTAGGTAGGTTTCCCCGCGAAAAGAAGGTCCTCTTCTCTCGTGAGGTACGCCGGGACGCGGTGCATCTCGTGATTCTGGTTTCGAGAGGATCCTCGGGTTCCTCCCCTTGCCTCCCACGACTTTGAAGAAATAAATCTTCGGCCCGGGGCTCTACATCACCGGTTGGCAAGCAATTTGGGCCCCGACGATAACTCATACATGCATCGATAGTACTTCGTTCCCCTTGCCTCTCTCCTCACTTTCTCTCTCTCTCTCTCTCTCTCTCTCTCTCTCTCTCTCTCTCTCTCTCTCTCTCTCTCTCTCTCTTCCCTCCTCTCACCGACGACGCGTAGGCTATACGCCACAGCTGCCTATCCGTGTGCGCGTGGCTGCGCTCGTATATACGCATAATGTATTATGTATGTACGTATATAAGCTGAGAAAACCGGCGGAGAAGATGCACGATGATTCGGCGGCCGTGGTACAATGTCTCGAACGGGCGGGAACGAGACGAGAGCATCTCGACGAGCTGGATCGGCGAATCCTGATAGCGCGGGAATAAGCTGCGTCGGAAGATCGCTGCCAATTTTCTCGTTGCCGCCGATTTTTAACTGTGCACCATCGATTCCGCGAGTTTCCCGCGGTCCTGCGATCGTGGATGGACGTTTAGAAAACTAGAGGCTTGGTTTATCCTAAGTGGACCTAAGATTCTACAGATTTTCACGGTCCTCCGTGAAATACAGGGTGGCGCAAAATGATCTTTACGGTTTGTATTCTTAATAACTTTTTTATTTCAACATTCTTTCAATTTTTCGTTTCAGAATGCAAACAAGACTTCTAGAATTTAATATGGAAAGATACACGAAAGAACAACGAACAAAAAGCATCGAATTTTATTTGGAATAACAACGGTCAATCGCAGTGCCAACAATACATCGTTTGGTTGCAAATTTTCGGCAAGGAGGATCATTAAGGAAATGAAATCGTCGGCACATTGAAATATTGACGATATGGACACTGCGTCAAAACAATTGACCGGTGGTTTTCAAAATAAAATTCGATGATTTTTGTTCGTTGTTCTGTTGTGTGTCTTTCCATATTAAATTCCAGCAGTCCTGTTTGCATTCTGAAACAAAAAATTGAAAGAATGTTGAACTAAAAAAGTTATAAAGAATTCAAACCATGAAGGTCATTTTGCGTCACCCTGTATACAGGGAAATAAAATCTTGGTTTATCTAATGAAGAAGATTAGAAGACGTGAATACAGCCCAGATTTAGCTACGGGTTCTGTCACGCCACTGCCGATTTCGGCAATTACTAGGATGTGGAATTGTGTTCGCTCGATGTTGGAAGTTTTCGCGGCTGTGCGGTCGTCGAACAGGGTCCAGATAACTGGCGGGAGCTTGTTTCATCTCATGAAGAAAATTAGGATATTTAGATCTAGGTGTGTAGCTTGTTATCATTACTATATTTTTCATCTCGATTTTTAATTGTGCCAGGTCAATTCTGTAGTAAAGAAATTTTTTAATGATGCTGTAGTGTCCGTTGGTGTTGTATCTGAACAATTATTAACACATTAATAAAGTAATGATGTAGTTCTATACATATAATTTGATATGGGATTATACGGATAGAAAATCTCGCTCGCAATAGTTGTAGGGAAGGGGGATAAGAAATATCGGTTCTTCGTTCAATGCTGTCGACATTCACAGCCGCATTTCCGGATATGATTTGTACGTTACGTAAGCACATCGGATCAGTTTCTTACATAAGACCACCACCGGTAGATAGGTAGTTTCGTACATCTTTGCATATAATTAGAAGAGCATTGAATCGACCCTCATCGGACGTCTTTTCACCGTGAAAGAGCAGGATGGGACCACGGGGGTAGGTCTGCTCGCATCCCGAGTAGCAAGCATGCAACCCTCTCTTTCTCTCTCTCCTTCTCCCTCTCTCTTTTGGGGGGGGGGGAGCTTTACAAAAAGAGGTCTCCTCCACCCGGTGTAAAAAGAGAAGGGATGTGGGTTCCTTTCTAGATCGGCAGGTACATGCCTGTGACGTGTTCTAGGGCACATGCACATTACCTGACAATGGGCCATCCGGAAGAGGGCAACTGAATTAGGCCAGTGCCGTACGAGTGCTTACCAAAACATCAACCGACAATAAATTAAAATGAATAACAAAATCTCCTGTAAATGTCTCTGTAAAGATTTGTCGTCTTGAGAACGTTTAGTATATATAGTGTGTTGTATAATAATAAACCTAAAGATAATTAAAGAAAAATATACTTGAGAAACCATCTCTTTTTGTACACACAAATATTTCCCTTTTAACACAATTGTAAAAATTGTAGAAACTTATAACTGGAAAAAGAATTTTTTCTCTGTATGGCTATGTAATAACACACTTAAAAGTAATTGACAAGAAATCTACCACCTCACGTACCTAAATATTTCGTTCTGTAACGCAATTGTATAATAATTAAGAATAATCCAAAAATGGTGTAAAGGTATTTAAAATTTATACCTAAAGAGTAAATCTAATTATGATTCTATTCCATTTGCATTTATACATATTTCTCTCCAACACAATAACTTTGATTGATTGAAAAGACAGTACAAGTGGAATAGATGTTAAAATAAATCTGTGTTTTGCATACTCTATTTTCAATATTTGCATAATAATAAAATGTGTATAGGATTAAAATTTTCAATATAATACGATTCAATGTAAAAACGTTCAGCGTAGGTTCTTTTGAAAAAATTGATAAATTAGTTTGAACGCGGCTTGCATTGTCAAAGAGACATCGAGCCACAGATTTTTATGATAAATATTCCGAATGGATTTTATTCTGTGTATTTTTTTAAACGAGAGGAGTGGATGAACGTTACGGCCCTGGCGTAGAGCAACCCTTCCTTTCTTGGGCCCCGTCTGCTTCCTTGAAAATCATCGGCATAAATTATGTATGCAGGTAGCTGACATTGTGCGGCCGCTCACCTCAGCGGGGCCCGATGATAAATTATTGCACATTGAGAATTTCGGGACTAACGAGGGTACGAAATTTGAATATCCTTCCGCGGGCTTTTCATTCTCACGCTCGTCCACCCTTGTCCCTCTTCTCTCGTTCTCTTTCTTTTCTCTCTTATACACCGACTCTCCTCGGCAACCCCTTATCATACGTTCTTTTACGCTCTCGCACGGCTACAAGCGCATCAATTCTGGTCTACCTGAGGCCACGCGAGCACAATGACTCTCTGATTTGATTTATCGAACAATTTCTCTCCTATGCGCGGACTCACGTTTATCAAACGATTTTTTTCTCTCACCCCCCATGCACGCGCAGCGAGTGCAACGATGCGGCGAGGTTTTAACGGAGTCACGAAACTGGGACAAATTCGCGTGACCTTGAATCTTCGCCGGTATAACCTTGAACTTGTGGCCTCGAAGTTGCTTCGGTCCACTTTCCTACTGATTTTACCGAGTTACTTTTGGGGAAACTGGAAGACATTGTTTAAGTGTGATCAGTAAACAGCGGATCTTTATGCAAAATAAAAGTTTTGTACCTGAATTGCAGCAAACTGGAGTTGAAACAGGGGTTTATTTTCTTTCTTAATGTGTTTAATAGATTGAAAAGAATACAATAGTATTTTAAAATTCTTCTAACGCTTTTACAGTTTTAACTCTTCACTGCATAGTGTATCATATCTGATACAGTTAACAAATCTGGTATGTAGTAAACTAAGAATGTGTTTTCTTACTATCCTACACATTTTATCTCATTTGATAAAGAGTGTTTTTTTAATTTTTTAAAGTATTTTTCACTTAAATAAAACACAAAAATTGACCTTCTTTCAATTTTTTCATCCTAATTAAAAACATCATGCAGCGAAGGGTTAAATTACACCTACTCGTTTTTTACACAAATGCATAAAATCCGCTGTCTAGTGATTAGTAGATTATTGGTTTTATGTATTTATGACAAAAATGAGCAGATAAAATTTAAAGTAGTGAAAGTATTCAAAGGATTTAAAAACGTGTTGCTGAAATTATTAATGAAAGAGTGACAATGCAAACATTTTCTTTTATACATAAAAATCCGCCGTCTAGTGATCAATGTTTTATTTTTGAAACGTCCTGTAGATGATAAATGACCTCATTCTGCGATGCACTAAATTGTTATTGAGGACAGTCTGTTTAAAATAGATGAAAAATGCTGTACAATACAAGAACATAATGATCACAGAAAAGTGGGGTTGATTTTCTAGAATATAACACAAAATATCGTTGCCATCAGGAAATAAACGAAATACTGTTGCCATAAAATGCTAAAAACCCAAGATTATACCAACATATTACGACCTCATCAAGCTAACAGAAAACTGTCGGCAAAAAGAGCGTGGCATTTAGGAAGCCAGCGATCTAAGGATTACAGGATCGACCGAAACGCCCATCGGTGTAAACTACACCCTTATAAACAATCATGAGTCGCGTGGTTGGTGGGGTTGTTCGTCATGATGGCTGCCGGCTCGGACCCAGTGCCCCTATCTCGGCCGAAAAAAATAATGAGCTTCCTGGTTCGGCCCCACCACTCGGAACGATTTTTTTTTTGTTCGGTATGGGGCACCGGGATAGAATAGAAAGAGAAAGTCGAAAGAAAGGGAGCGGGAACCGTGGAGAAAAGAGAAGGAACGAGGAAGAACCCCACGCGAGTGATTTGCATACGCGGCCAGCCGGCTGCGCGAACCGAGTTAGTTCTATCGACGAGGGGTTAACTCGAGTCGTCTCTCCGCTTTAATCAAGTGCCGTTCTCAACGTTACGTTCTCTACTGGTCGTTTAGTGCGAAAACAATGATAAATCTTTTTTGAATTTTTCGAGACCACCCGCCACCAGTTTCGGTCCGAGTTTAGTCGAAACGTGCAAGTTCAGGGTTGTTCGGTGACTCAGAATCGCGATTCTATGTTTGTTATTCCGAGATCGGTATCGTGGACAATATACAACTGTTCTTTGAGGATTATGAGACATTACAAAATCGAGAATGTATAGAAACGTACACAGTTTGGAAATTTTATGGTAATGAATGTGATGGAGTTGTTCTGCAGAAAATTGTGGGTGAAGAAAAAGTATGTTTTGCTATGGAGTAACTAGAATGGAAGAAATAACATATGTACATTAATATTGCTAATGTTATTAATGTTTCTGTAGAAAACAGACCCTCTTCTTTGCTTTCTTACTTCGATAATATATATTTGTTAAATACATGATTGATCACAATTATTACAATTAAATTTTATGCATTTATGCTACAAAAGAGTAAATACGATTGAAAACAGCATTAATATTAAAAAAATTAATGAATACAGTCAAAGTAACGAGTTCCAAATTTGTCAATCTAAGATTATTCAGGTTGCAAAGCTGCATTCATGTGAGGAATTATTCAATGAATTCTTTGGGTAGATATAATAAAAATCGTTGAAATTCTCAATAAATGCACTCTTGTCAATAAAGTTCTATTAGTAGAATATTATTAAAAATTAATGGAAATTGTTAATAGGACCGACATAGAAAATGTCCATTTTTTATAAAGATTTTCAGACCACCGATCGACACATTATTCATCGAACGAACGTTCACTTTCCAGATTCGAAATATAATTTCCAGTAGAAAAAACTGTTTAATCCGTTCGTTAAAACAATAATAAATCTGCCATACAATTATTTAGAGGCTCTAATTATTTGACATGTTGTTTTCTTGGTAAATTAGGTCACCACCTTCGAAGAAGGGTCGTTCATAGCACATTCTTCGGAAATTATTGATCGGCGAAAATAACCACTTCGACTCACAAATTCGTGAAAGAAAGCACATCAGTGAACGATCTACGAATATTTCCTCGACGAATTTAATCCTCCCGCTACCTGACCAAGAAAGGAGTCCGACCGAATGAGTTTTCATTAACGGAACGACGGTCACTTCACCTCGATTAATCGTGTTCCTGATTTCGGTTCACTGGAACGCGTCTCTCGCGAAATTCGAACACTCGAAACGGCTCAGGGTTTTTTACGTGGAGGAGCCTGCACGCGAGATCGTGCTGGCACGGAAGCACTTAGCGACGTTTTATTAATTACTGATACGGGTTAAACGAGGGAGAATCTAGCCTGGATGGAGGCGAGAAGTGGCGGCCATTTTGACGCCTGCGTGGACGGCCGACGGAACGCTTTTCTGGGGCGTCGCGACACGGGGGCGGAAAGGGGTTGTGCTTTGCCATGAGGGGGTGATACTCGAGAAACACACTGGCAAAAGCTGAAAGGCGTCGTTATTTTTTCAGATTTTCATCCCTTGATCTCTCGCGTAACTATTTGCCCTTAGATCCTGCCCGCGAAATCATACCCTTCGATCCGATCACACCAAAAACCAGCCAATTTTTTCCATCAAATTCAGATCATTCCTCACCAGCTAAAATTATACATTTTTAACGATGTTCCGTGAAGAACATACAAAAATAGTCCATCTTAAAATTCAATCAATACTGGAACCAACTCTTATGTTTGAAAATCGAATCAAAATTTTTTATCGTTCACTGACTGCAGTGCAACAAAAAATTGTTTACAAGGACTACGTATACACACAATATGCATTTTCTGTAGCAGTAAGTGTAGAATCTTTTTAAACAGTACTGTGCATTTGCTGTCACACAAAATGCATGTGTACAGTCTTTTTTACAGTGAATTAAAATAAAGTTATCTGACAACCAGACACCAGTTGGCGACATTAAACAAATTCATAAAAATCGATTGAAGGAATTACAGGCATGTGAAACAAACTCTGTGTTAGGCCACAGCGTTTGAAGAAATCATGCGTAACGTCGTTTGCTATAAATAATATTACGACAGGATAGAAATGCAAGTAATTACGGGATTCGTGCCCGACTGATCAGTTAAACAGTCGGGAACAGCTACTCCAGGTACTACGGAGGGAAAACAGGGAACGTTTCGAGTTTTCTGCCAGTAATAAGACGACGACGACGAAAACAAGAATATTTTTCCTTCGAATTTGATTGGCGCTTCGAGAGCCTCCCGCATACTCCCGAATAGGTTGGTGCGCGCATGTAAATATTATATTATACAATCCGTACATGCACGCCTCTATTCGACTACGCAGATATATGTATATATAGGCAGATGGGACGCAGACGCCGGCGTCGCGACGTTCGACGGTACAGTTCCCGTCGGACGGTCCTTCGAGATGGCAGGATCCACTCTCAGTCCTTCCTACGCCTTCGCTCTGACATATCGTCCTTCCCTCTTCACAACTTCCTACAAGAGTCGCGAATCTAAGTGCCCCGCACTTTCACCTCGATGAATTACACCTTGTCAATTCTATCGAACAGTATACAAAATCGAAAGAGTGAAGTGACGTTTTGATTTTCATTCTTCGAAAAGATAGCTACTCAAAAAGCCTCTTAGAACCGTGAGTCTGAATGATCCTAGCCTTCTCTTTTAACATCTGAGAATTCGTAGGACCCGTAGTTTTAATACAATTGCGTTGCGTTGACAAGTGAAGTTCAGTGAAGACCATTTTCTTCTTAGGCTAATTGTTCAACCCCCTATCGAGCTGTGCAACTTTCGAGTCATATATTTCCGATTTGTCTTCTGCAAGTTTAGCAAATATGTCAATGTCCCTCCATCTGTTTGAAGCCGAAGAATTTCTACATTACAATTTTATTATTTTATTCAGACTCGTCAAAATTGAGATATAGAGGGTTGAAGAATTTTTGAAACTCGCGAGGGGATTCTTTTATTTTTGCTACGGTATTAGAGTATCGTTAGGGATATTGCAGATGTATTTTATAATTTGCGAGTGGATGGTGGAGTAGTAAGGATAATGGGAAGACAGTAAATCGTGGCAGATTCTTGACACAGATATTTCGCGGAGGGACGAAGTGTCGCCAAGGGCAGCCAACAGCTGATTGTTTCCCTCTCGCGATGCGTCGACCACCCCCGTCTCGAATTAATTACGTCACCGCCACCTCTCCACGAGCCACCCTCTCTCCGCTCTTAATCACCCTACACCCCCACTCTCGCCCAGTGCCTTCTCATTCATTTTCACTTTCACCGACGACGCGTTTCCCCCGCGCTTTCACCGTTATTTACACCCCTTTCCCCTCATCTCTCTTTCTCTCCCTCTCGCTCTCTCTCTCAATCTCTCTGTGCACGTGAAAATCAACGCGGTCACTCGGCTTCTGAAACTAAATCCGACCGGGCTATCGATCATTTTCGACCTTCGCTTCTACTCCGTTCGCGATCGAGATCGACGAGGGAGATCGGCGATCGAAGATCATCGACGGTGAGTACTTTGAACAATTCTAACTATTTTGTACCCATATCATAAAAACCATTGTTTTCAGCTGTCTCTTTCGCCAGAAATTTGATCTAAAATGAAGCTGTATAAATGACAATAATAAATTTACAATTATAATTTATATTTTCATTAAAAATTTTCCCACAATTTTTAATTTTATGTTCTCGGGATTTCTACGACTATTTATTGGATATTAAAAGCTTATTATTGACTTTAAAATGTATCAGAACTGTTGAATGGAAAATTTATTATACTTCTTATAGTGCACACCGAATTATAATGACGTGGAGAACACGACAGATTTTTGTTACTAAAAACAAGCCAATATTTTGCCATTCTACTGGGAGAATCGAACCATAGGAGACAAAGAAATATTTTAAATAATTTTGAAATGCTTTAATTCAGTTTTTATTAACTATCGATACATAAAAATGAATTTTTGTGTTTTCGTATCAATTACAGCAAATTTTACTATAATTTGTGATATTTGCAACAGGTATATCAAATCTGGAGATTAATCTGAATTTAAAAAATTGTGTTTTTCTGCTCATTTATTGTCTACAGCAACTTTTATTATTCAATCATAGCTTCTGGTTTTTCTCGTATATTGTATTAGAACTAATCCAGATTAGAAAATTAATTTTTCTGCTTGTATATCGTGTACAACAAATTTTATAATTTTTGATATTTCTAATGTATTTTATTAGGACGAATCCAGATTAGAAAATTAATGTTTGCGGTCATGTATCCTGTACAGCAAGATTTATTTATTACTTCAGACATTTCTGGTATATTTCGTTAGAATTAATGCAAATTAGAAAATAAATTTTTCTGCTCATATATCGTGCACATTAAATTTTACCGTGTGTTTTATTACGACTAATTCATATTTGAAAATTAATGTATCTGCTGATTCCGGGATAGGAAGTGGACAAAATCAAAAGGGCCACTACAAACCTCTGTTTTTCAATTTCTGCTCCGCAAAGCGAATTACGTTGATTCTGCTGGATTTTCATGGTAGCGGGCTCGGCAGTGAACGTGTTAAGGAGCCACGATTAAATAAGATTGCGAGGAAGCGACGTTTAAAGTCGACGGTGGTCGCCTGCTCGCCGAGTATCGGAGTATTGCCGACGTTCATGAGACTTTCACCGGGCTAAACGGTTATACTTTTGCGCGAGTAATAAATACGATTTTCTCGGGGGCGGAGCGAAAAGAGCGAGGAATTGATAAACGTATTATGGTCGGGTCGGAGCGGGAATGGAATCTTTAATTTCGAAACTGAAATATTCGAGGGGAGCAGCGCGGCGCCGCGCCGGAGGACGTTGACAGTCGCGATGTAGATTGTTCACTTTGACAAGTCACTTTCAGTCTCGTTCCAATCACCTGAGAAATTAATTTCGTTAACTCCCATTTGCACTACAAACATTTATACATTTATGCTTAGATTGAAACATACATACATATACAAAAGTTAATTTTTGTCTCCTTCGACCATGAAGAATCACTTAAGCAGTCATTTTCCACATTTGGTTTGCACAAAATAATTTTAAATAATTTTTTCATAATCGATAAATTATGTTTAGTGTTTCGGAAATATAATGGAAATATTTCTTTTCGATTTGCGTGTAGATAGCACTTTCTAATTAACAATTTTGATTGGCGAGACGTACTTACTGAATGAAAAATATCAACTGAAGGTGTTCAACAAGAAAGTCACTTTGTTAGAATTCGAATTGTTACTGGGACTGGAGTGACGATTCGAGTTGCGGTTTGTTAGAGCAGTTGGTGGCGCGATAAATTGAATGAGTGGTTTATAGTTACTATAGTCGCGAGGGTAGATCTACGTTTCCGTGTTCTCACTTTCGCTGGCACTTTCGGTCGTTCTGCATCGAGATTACGTGTTAAACTGACACGTTTCCGATGACAGGATCCGCGAGGCCGTTTTGTCGACTGTTGAGGACAGAAGGTGGGGAGGAAGACACCGGTTGCACTCATCAAACCCCCTCTCTCTCGACCTTCTTTAACCCTTTCGCCCCCTCCAGTTTCCGACGCACGTTCTGCATGTGTTACGGAACAGTCGGGAAACATTGCCTCTTCTTTTTTCGAAATTACAGATGGCATGCTCCTCGACCTGCTAGAAACTAGGGTTAGCATTTTATACTTTTTCCTACTAGCTTATAGACAAACATTCTCTGAATTTTGCCAATCTTTCTACTGCGCTTCACTTTTTAATTGGGGATGACAAGTCAATTTGTTCGAGTTAAATGATCGTTATTAAATGTATATTAAACGAATTAAACTCGTTTAGTTCATTTTGTTAGGTTATGTCGATCATAATGAAATTTTTGATACCTCAATTTTACAGTTAACAGATTACAAATTACAGCAGTTAACAGATTAAAGCTTTATTCAACTTTTAATAAAGTGTTTTTTTTTAATGGATTATTTCCTTTTCGAAAACTCAATAGAATCTTATTTTGCATAAATATCCGCCAGCTTGTAACAAATAGTTTTGTTAATCATTTATATTAATCGCTTATTTATATTCGTTAAGATGCGAACGCTTTCTTTTCGAATCGGGCAGGAACTTTTTAGATCATCTAATATTTCGAAAATCGGAACGTTCGGCGCGTGCAACAGAGGACGAAATGCAACTCTGGCCGAACAGCACGCATTCTACATAACACGCATAAAACATAGGTGACAAAAGGCGGTATGAACAAAGACCGGTAAAAGGAGTAAGCGTCAGGGAAAGACCGTGGTATCAGCGGGTCATTAAACACAGATAGGGTCAGCCCACTGCATATGTCGTGGCTCGAAGTCTCTCTCCCGTTGGATGCCAGCTCGGCTACTTAGTTATCGTGTATGCAAAGCCTGCCCAGGTAGAAGAAGAGTCGCTCTGATTATTTATGTGCCCCGCGCCTCCCCCTTTTCTCTCCAACCCTACCGTTTCGCGGGTAGGGTGACAAGGGAAACAGGGTTCCTACCAGCCGTTTGCTTTTTATAGATAGTAAAAAATATTATAATCTATGCTCCGATGGAAAAGAAAAATATAATTCATTATTCGACCCGGCGTACAATGGGATACGACAACGGGATGCCCCGCAGGGTGAATCCCGCCCGCCTTCCGGCAAGGAAAAAGGGTTCAAGGGAGGCGAAAGGGTGATCCGAAGAAAGAAACGTTCACGGTGGATTCAAGGAACCGAGAAATATTTATTTTTATACACGGCTTTTTTCAAACACCAATCTGTGACTCTGAAAATTCAGAAAAATCACATTAATACTCTATTCCTTTGTTATAAATCATGGAATTTTAATTTGGTTTCTACTTGACCGAACATGCCAAATTCGCTTTGCTAGTTACACTGAATTTTGCAAATTCTCGCTGCCTACCCATTGCCGTAAACATAAGTTGTACTCCCGAATTTTTATCTTTGCTTTGAGAATTTTTCAAATAACGTTTTGAATTTGAAGATTAAAATCAGGTTACGTACGAAATAGTACTGTAACACTTCTAATGATCCGAGTGAACGTCTATTTTTGCATTCATAATTACAAAATCTTTACTCTTTAATTCAACTCAGATTAACTGTAAGATTAACACAAAACAGTTTTGTATAATTGCTCGAAAATGTTTACTGTTTCGCATTCCACCACTAATTTTCGTCATAAATGCATAAAATCCGCTAAATTACTTGATGTTGCTCGATTTTTGGAGCAACGATAGTCCGGCAGTCAGCGCGTCAAAAATGCGAAAAACTTTTAAAAGGTCGAAAGGAGACTTTCGTGAATGATTCACGGCTGGTGAAGCGCACAGAGAGCACTGCGGTCCAACAAATCAAACGGCGCCGCGCAACAAAACTACATTCATCTATCAGAGGGGCGAAGGAGGATAAAGGGAGAGGAGATCTGATTTTTTTTGTTGCTCTAACCCCTCTCTCCCGGTAAACGGGCACTTTGGCTTGTATCCCGTTTCACACATGGTGCCGCGGAACCCCTTTTGCCGGCATTTCGGTCTCCGTCTGTGGCAGGTCGGAGTAATGTTTTAGATCTTATCCCCGAAATTATACGTCTGTCTGGCTGTCTGCTTCTACTCCCGACCCTCAGGACGTTGGCACGCGGTATCAAACGCTAATCGCATGCCACGTCTTTCTTCCTCCAGCTCTCACTATCTCTTTATTCGGTCTCCTCCTTTTCTTCCTGTCTGGCCCTGTTTCACGTTCTTTTGCCTTCCGTTCTCTATCCCGCAGGATAACGAAACGACACATCCAACCAAGGCTCTTGCGATAGAGGACAGGACCTGGACATCCTCTTCGAGGGATTCCGAACGTCCCCGATTCGTTTTCCAAGTCTTCCACTCCTCAGACTACTCCAATTTTATCCCAGCACCCAGATTCATCAGCGGGAATTCGCTCTTGATGCTGCTTGACGTTTCCTCGAATCTCTAACAGTTGGGTTTTGCACATCTTTATGCGTTTACAGAAGACAGAAGACCTTAGAAATTCATATTTATATTTATATGTGTTTACTTGCAAATTTTCCATTTAATCGTGCAATTTTTAATTCATTGATCAATGCTATTTTCCGTAGAATTGTACGCAATGAAAAATTATTAGCTTTTCATATATACTAGACATATACTAAAACCATTTTTTAATATTGCCAATTAAAAGAAATATATAGTTGCATATATAAGAACATTTATTTCATCGTTCCGCGTGTAGAAAAAGAATTTTTGAATAAATGTTGCAGAGTCTGAGTTTAATTTGAAATTTTGTATTCAAAAGTGTACAGGTAGTTTCTAGTTGAATTTTACTGTGATGCGTGGTTCTGTTTCGTTTGGAAAGTTAATTGATATTACGAGACCGCGCGTGTTTAATAAAGAAATCAGCTACGCAAGAGCGCTACATCGCGCAGGACCAAACTCGCCCCTAACTCGAGATCTACGTTATTATGCAACAAGTTGCTCTACTCACCCCCTTTCTCTATCTGGTCTCCAGTCGCCGGTAGTTATTAAGGGCGTCGTTCTCATTGGGCTACATTCCAGGCAAATGCAACGACATCTTGTGTCGCCCTTAAAGACGATGCTAGGTTATTTGTGACTCTGCATCTTGCATCGATTATTAACAGTTCTATTTTAATACTTTCAACAGTTGTATCAATCAATTTTTGAGGTGAATAGGACATATTTATAAAATGTCTATTGATGCTTAGATATGATATTAGAAATGGAACTTAGGATAGCAATAAAACACCGAGATTAGAACGATTTTCCGAAACCCTTTGTCGATGCAAACAAATGGTGTAACGTAGCATAAAATTTTTTGACTTTCAGAGAAGAGTCGAAAATCATTTCTTTGATTATACGGCGAATCTTTATGTAAAGCAAAAATTTTCTTCACCGATTGTGGCAGACACAGAAGCCAGATAAAAATTTGTTTTTTCTTTAATAAGTTTAGTGAGAGAGTTGGAAATAATATATAGATAATTATATATATATATATATTTATATATAAATCTCATAATATGTCTACTCTAAAATTTTATCTGCACATTTTTATTGTAAATTCATGAATTATTGATTATTCTTACTGTAACTAGGATCTCGATTAACCGGATCCCGATTATAAACAAAGAAAAAATTTATTTTGAGATATAATGTACAGTTTTAATTATATTTCATCGGGCCTTAATTTATTTGGGCTGTTTGTCTCCCGGTCAAGCCGGTTAATCGAAGTCCTACTGTATTTTTTAAAGCGAAATTTCAAAAAGTATTATGAATAGACTGCAGATTTCATATCCAGAAACGAGTAGCTGTAATTTGAAACAGAACGATGGATACAGAAATCGATACAAAAATGATTGAAGAATTTTTATTTTGCATGAAAACGCGCAGGCTAATTATGAAGAATAACACCGTAGAAAACCGTTTCGTTCGTCGAGGCGACCATTCTCCGGCAACTCGAAATCGCACGGTCGATTAAAAGAGGAGAAAAGGGTATTCGGTGATTTATGGGAGATCGGCGCTGTTGCGTTTAACCCTTTCGAAGGTCAGGGTGCATCCTCGAGGACCGGAGGGTAATCGTAGGCATTTTACGGGCCTTTTAGAATCGGGGCCTGCTCTTTCCGGCGCGATATTACGATACTTTGCGATGCTCGAGGACAACGTGACGCGCGTGTAACCTGGCAATAAATCCTGATTATCGGTGTCCTTCTTTTATTCGAGTCCACTGTGTCCATATGCAGATACGAATGCGTTATATAGACCGTGAAAAAGCGGGGAGAAAATGCAGGCTGCGCGCATCGTGTAGAAACAGAATGCTTCTGTTTGGGAAGTATCTCTGAGATAGTGTTACATTTCTGTACTTATATTAAAATTATATTTAGTCTCGTTCATTCATTTTTGCAAATCCAATGACTAATTCAGCTTTACGACGTCTGCTAAGATCTTTCACTCAAAAGAAAATTATACATCGAGCTCCTTCTATAGAACAATTAAATTGTTTACTTTACCACCAATCATCAACGATCAAATAATTAATATTAGCCATATAAGTCATTTATGTGTCTTGCAGTAAATATTTCATTCCGATTTCTTTAGAACGGCGAAAAGAATTAAAATAATCAATGGATATGAACGAAAGGTGAAATCATAATTTATTAGATAATATAAGAAAGAACAGAAAGATGCACACAGAAAAAAATGTCGGACGTATATGTGTTAAGAAAATTCTCAATTATTAAGCTATCGCGGTCTCAAAAGACTACTAGGCAGTTTCTACCGGGGGAAATGTTAAATTACGGCGTCCCGACGTTGTCAGCATAGCAGAGGTCGTCGTCACAGTTATTCACGTTCCAAAATTAGAGTTCCGGCTGGATCATTCACGCGTTAATGATCGGCACTGCGTATTTTGCCGAAATAAGAATGAATGGTGACTACGCCCGTGTCGCCTCTGTACAACCGAATACATCGCAGCGGTTCTTCGTGCCTTTTTACACGCATAAGCCTGGTGCGGGCGTATATATATCTATATGTACATACAATATATGTATACACATGTATATAGATATACGTATATATAACATACGTTGTTCAATTTCACGACGTCTCGCTTCAATTCAGCCGACGGATTTTCCACCATTACTCCGGCGTATTCCTCCTCTTTCTGCCGTTCTCTGCCTACACCCTTGCCCACCCCCGCAGTCAGCCCGTTTCACCCTTCGCCGGCCTCAGGGACAGCACACCACTTTGTGCTCGAAGACAAATTGGAAATATCTTCTCGCGAAATATAGCCGAGGTATCGGCTTCGACTTGCCGAAATATATGGGGCGACGACGGTACATCCGGTCCTACCCGCTCGTTATTAAATATCCGTGCTACCTGCGCCTCTACGCTGCCATAAGCACCAGTCTTTCATACGTAATCCATCTCCAAATAGAAGTAAAACCAGAAAAGATAGACACTTTTTTCGTTATTTGCTACGAAAACAAGGCGCATTCACCTAGAAATGTTTGTGAGAGACATATTTTTCGAATGAATAATAAATGAAAAGCGATTACCACTTCGATACTAACATACTCTATGTACAAATTTTATTTTGTACAAAAAATCGCAGTCTAATCGCAACACTTTTAACTTAAATTACACAATTTGTTGCATCCACGAATACACACAGTGGGTTACACTAATAATTCGGATCTTTATATATACTCTCCAACTAAATAATACTGCAAGTTTGAAATTCTCAGAAAATATATGTTCTCTAAAAATAAATTCGCTATCAAATCTTCACTTGTGGGGGTTGCTCAGCACTCAGGATGATCAGACACTTTTCACTCAGCAACACTGAGTCAACTGAGGCACAGTAACACCTGACGCCGTACTTCAGGAATCACCTTTGAATCGTGCGACCCCGATTTTCCCCGAAAAGTGTTCGTACAGTAGCACAAAAAGGAAACGCACCCTCCCTGTGTGAACACACGTTGACCCACGACCCCCGGCTACCTGCTGACGTATACTGCGGATACAAACATTTCTACGATGATTCCTCTACAGCCCCTCGGGACCTTTTACACGGCCACTGTTCTTTAATGCGGCATTATATTGGACGCCGGTTATTAATGGATCCTGCTCCGAAGCTCCGCCGTTCGAACGATCCAACTGTCTTCCTGTCGTTTAATCCGTCAAATCGGAGCCTAAGCGGATCCATTGACGACACCGCCTTTGAACGTGCCAGCGAGAATAATACTCGGTATTTAATTATTCTTAAAAATGTCGTTTGCCGAGGGGTGGAGACTGAAACGGCGTCGATCTTTTCCTTTGAAACGCGATAAGTCGGCAACGAAATATTGTACAACAAATTTCTGCGTGCGGTCTACCGCCAGGGGAGAGTATGTTTATTTTATAGAGAATTTATAAAAAAGAACTATTTTAATATTCCCGTCTATCGCGATGGCATAGTTGAACAAATTCTACTCTTTAATGTAATGACTGCTTTCTAACTTTTTTTACCCAACGTTCCAACAGGTTGAACATAAACAATATTACAGATTGAACGATGCTGTAATTCTTATACTACCATAATTGATTTTTGTGCATGTCGCAAGGCAATATACTTTGCGAGAAAAACAGTTAGGGGTTGTCAAAATAAAGATTTTGATTTTTCTTGTTTGAGCATCTACAATTTTTAACACTCAATGATCCTCCAACCGTGAAAATATAGTCTATTTCCTTCGAGCACGCAGAATGCAATGTATTAACCCTTTGCACTCAAAGCAATTTGAATTCGAAAATCAAAATATTTGTTTCAACTCAGATAATTTTTGTTCCATGTAATCTTTTTTACATTGTGCACAAAAAATTGAACCTGTATTCTTATAATAACAGTTGATCTTTTTACAATTTATAGAATACAGGCAAATTTTATAATGTTAAAACTGTTTTGAATAATGGTATGGCAATTTTTAGTGGCGCCTCAGACTCGCCATTCGAGTGCAAAGGGTTAATATAATAAAACAATTAAGAGAAAGAATTTTAGATTTTAGATTTTCAGCCACAAGTATCCACGTACTTGAAACAGGTTGAGTCAAAAGTTTCGAAGATCCAGCGACGCTGTAATTTTGATCGTCGGTATTTGCTCGAAGAGAGTGGCAATAGCAAGGGAAATATTCACGCGCAGAGCGGTTTCGAGCGGTTTCGAGCGGTTAGAACAGTCGGCTCGCAGGTATTTCTCTCAGGTAGAGACCGAGGACTACCCCAAAGGTTGCGCAACCCCTAGACAAGCTCGACCGGCCCGGGACAAGAGCGTCCGGGCCGAGAGAAGAGGATGAGAAAGCTACCTACTGAACTGTCGGCACAATGACACCAAATAGGCGGTTGATTGCACAATGCGTTGATGTTTATCGACTAACATCGATACCGTGCCTCTCTTCCGGGCGCATCCATGCCCCCCGGCCTGCGAGAGTGTGCGCGCCGAGAGTCAACAGCCGAATGTTACACCCAATTTAAGACAGCCAATGCGGAAGCGTTTGATGCGCATTAGAAAGCGAGAGAGCAGAATCGCCCTTTCGAGCATTTCACTCGAATGTCCACCGGTAACAGATCGGCTCTGTCACCTTTCGATCGTCCTTCGATCGAGGGGATAGCGACCGATAACCCGGAGAAGCTGAAGTGGATCATCCATTGTCGGGATCGCAGATAGCGAAATCGACACAGGTTGTTTCCTTGAAAAGCGTATCATTTGCTGTTAGGTGATTGCAAACGTTCGAACGGAGCAGCATCTTTGCTTCAAACTAACAGAGTAAGCCGACACTGATGAATTTTTCGTTCGGTTTGAATTGTGTTGACCATGGGTTTTAGAGCAATCCTTTGAGAAAGTCTCCCTAAAATTTGAGCGACGATGCATAAATTACAAGACCGCAGTAGCTCCAGAACAGTCTATTCGAAGGGACGCTGATGCAAGAGTAGCCAACATTGTGTACAGTCTGATCGTACAATGGAAGTGGTGATTCAACGTTTTAAGCTTCTTGATGTGCTTAATGTACAACAATCTAAGTGGCTGCACAGCTTCCTGTGAGACCGCGACGTTTGACGAGAGAAATTTAATAAGACCTTGCAAAAGAAGACCCTGTCCAAAGACTGTCGGACAACTTCCGAACAGAAAACAGTGCAGAAGTCGTAGTCGCTGTCATTGCTAAGAGTCCGCTAGCCGCACAACAGGTTCTACAGAGTGTGTACGAAGAACGGACGATGGACGAAATTAGAGTTTACGGGTGACTCAAGTGGGTCTCGACGAGCAATGGGGTCCGGTTTTCCGGGAAAGAGGAAAACCGTGGATGCACTCGTTCCCCTCGATTACCGGCGTCCTCACAATAGACGGCCGCTGGATAAGACGGCAGCGGCAGCTTTGGGAAATTTTTCGATTCGATTGCAGCTGTCGCGCGACGACGACGACGACGACGACGACGACGACTGCTGCTGCTGGTTGCAGCCAGCAGCCACCAGGCAGCCAGCAGCCTCGCGCCACGGGAATAAGATATGGAAATTTTCAATTCGGGCAAAATTTAAGAATTTACCCCGCACGCGGGCTGGGTAGGGTGCAGGACATGTATTAAGCGGGGAACGGTGTCTTGCGAGTGGAGGAACGGGGAGAGAAGTCGCTGGAGGAGGACAGACAACACGGGAAACGGAAGGGAGAGGGTACGTGTGTGTGACGTGTGTGGCGGCCATTACGGAGTGCCGGGGGTGGTTGCCAGGCAACGCCTTTCAACCCCCACATACTCACACCACCCTCGACCAACCCCAATACCCCCTTGCGAGCGCCCCATGCTACCCCCTACACACCCTCCTTCACCTCATGGCGCACTCTTTCTTTCTTTCGCTCTTTCTTCCCTTCGAGGGCACCAACTATGGCTCATTGCTCGACATCTTACAGTACACGGATTTTAATTGTCGGAGTCACAGTCCAGCTTCTCAACATTTGCCACCTCCTAAGCGAGTTTCTTCGGCCACGCTTTACCGTATTTCGCGAGGTCAATCTTCCCTTCCACATCTTACACGCGAGCTTCAATTACCACGGCCCCAGTTTGGTCTCCCAAGATTTGCTACCTTCTAAGCGAGATTAATTTTGATTACATTCTACCCCCTGTTTGGCGTGTTTAATTCTTTCTTCGCGAGGCTGAACGTCTTGGATTCGTCGCGGGTAGCTAATTTTTAGTAGTGATAGGCACAGGTTTTAGAAAGCAGTAGCGAAATTGAAAGATTGACTGATTTATTAAAATTATTGAAGCAAGAAAGGAATTTGCACAGGATGTAGAATATTTTCTATATAGATCTACAGTCTACTGGCAACAAAAGGACTAAAAAGAGATTGAAACATTACAGGAAGAGTACCATTTATCCGGTGGAACAGATTGGGAAGAACGAAGCACTACAAATTACTGATTGGAATGAACGGGAACGGGATAGTTTGGCGTTTTCGAGCGCGTCTAAACGGCTCTGTTTAGGATGAGGGATTCTGTGACGTGTTTCGGGAGCAGAGAGAAAGCAAGAGGGAGGACGAGAGAGAGGGAGATATAGAAAAAGAGAGACAGAGGATGGAAGCACAACATACGGAAGCAGGAAGCAGAGGGTCGCGAGTCCTTTAATCGGATGTCGGGGCACGTGTTTCGTGGTGGCACCGCTCGCAGCTGCCAGGACATTTATGCAAATCGCGCGCGCCTCGAGCCGGCTGAGCTTTCGGCTTTATGCACTCCGTTTTAGTTGGCGAATTTGCATCCGTTGAATCGACTCTGCGCCTTCTCTCTCTCTCTCTCGGTCTCTCTCTTCCTCGGGGCCCCGTCCATCCTTTCTATTTTTACCTTTTTGCCCCGCGATATATACCTGAGCGAGAGAGCACTGCGAGAGCTCCGCGCGACCGGGAGTATAGTACCAGAAGCGTATGTATGTATACCAAGCCGCCACGTAACGCACGACAATATCGACTAATTTGCATACGAGACGCGTCGCTACAGGCTCTTTCAAAGCTTTCAACGGCGCGCCAATCGGGCCCGACAAATATTTTCCTTTTGCTCGAATCAGTCCTTTCGTTCTGCCACGCGGAACGCTACGCGATTCCTCGCACGCCAAGCTTGTAATCCCGCACCGCCATTTTCGGGGAAATGACGCCTTCCTGCGCCACGATAACTCGAACCGATCTTCAAAAATCAATTTCTAATTTTTCTCAAATTTTAATTGTGGTTCTTGACGGTTTACAGTTAATTTATTCTAACTATTTCCGAAAAATCGTGTTGTCCTTAGGAGGACGACATTATGGTGCCATATTCTCAGAGTTTAAGTATGTCTAAATTAGTTTAAAGTTTTTATAAACTATCAAATATAGTACATCACTGTGTGGACGACATTGTTCATCACTAGATAGCGGATTTTAAATTTAAAACAGAACAAACATTATAAGAATTTAAATATGCTGTTACATTATTTTCGAGCTTATTAAGAAAGACAATAAATTGCAATTCAGGTAGAAATTTTGTATTTTGCGTGAAGATCCGCTGTCTATTCATCACATTGTAAAAAGCTCTTCCACATTGTGGTTTTAAGTCCAATTACCGACTGACTCTAGAAGCATTTTGCGATTACCCAGATTTCACCGATCAGAAAATACAACTCCGAAGCGCCGCGGCGTCGTCCAGTGGCGTCCTATCAGCATTCTCCGTGGAAAAGAGTAGCCAATCCGCGTCTGCTTGGAGTGGAATAATATTGTCATGCAAATTTCGCTGACCGTGTGCACGCACACAGAGCCATGCGTGGATCTCCTAACCTGGCTGGCGCACGTGGGCCACTCGATACACACGGGAGAACAGCTTTTGCGCGGTGATTTGCATACGTCTATGGAACACGCGCGGGACTGAAACAGCGATAGGTCTACAGTCTAGAGGGAAAAATAGAAAGAAAGAGATAGAGAGAGAGAGAGAGAAGGGAAAATGGATAAAGACAAAAATTGGGAGCGCTCGCTCTGCATCTACCTGATTATTCGAGGCTCGAAGGGCACGCCGATCGAAAGAGGGTGCCCGGAAGAACGTTGAAAAGTGATGGAGAGGGGACACCGTAGATCGTCGAGCATACGTACATATTTGCAAATATATTTATCCCGATTCGACAGGGCCGGAAAGTTAAAAGGGCAAACGATGTGCGCTCGATACTTCGTCCGAACTCGTTGAGCCGCAGTCAATTTAATGATTTCGTCTACTCTGTTCGCGTCTCGCGACTCCCTCGAGCAGAGCAGCCTGACGGCGAACCTAATCGCACCGAACTACACGAAAACAGCAAGTTTTGCTGTTTCTCCTGTTAAACGCGAACACCGCAATTTTTTTCCGAAATTTTTTCCCGATTTAATACAAACATTCTCTATGTAGAGTGTTACATAACCGAGGTGAACATGGATACATAATCGAACTTAATTTAATACAATTTAAGTGAATAGGCTTTTTTTAAATTATATTTTGATGGTTTACGTCAATTTAGTTGCAAGATTTCTTCGTCTCTTTTGCAAATAAATAAATTTCTGACAATGATCTAGTTTAGTTTAATGTAATTTAATAAATTGATGTACTACATATTCAATTTGTTTTAAAGGACAAATTTCATTGTGCTGGATTCAAAATTACAAATATTTAATCAGAAATAGTTTTTTACGATTTACATTATAGGCAACTCAGATTTACAAGCTTGAGCGCATTGTCTGCACTCTTCGCAAGAAAACCGACACGTGTAAACTAAACTGCGTGCTCACCACGTTTAATGAGGGATCTGTTTACAAGCTTTATTAGAGGGACAAGATAACAAAGCTGTTTGTTTCCGTGGTCGGGCGCCGTCATTGAAAATACGGGTACAGCCAATCAAGTGACGCAGGTATGCGAGATCCGAAACCGGAAGGTAGGGGCTGATTCCATGGATCACGCGCTCTATGACGGGTACAGGGGTTAGTTTTCTCTAGAGCACCATGTGAACTGCATGGAAACCTCCTGTGAAGTGTTCCATTTTCGCGTTAAACGATTTTATCTAAGTCCGTACACGTTGTGTCGAAAGAGTAAAGTGCTTCATTTTCAACATTTAATACATTTTAACTTGGCGTCTGAATTAGACATCAATTATCAAAATAGCGTCGATGATCAAATTCTATTTGGACCCGTAATAACCTACAGTGATGCTAACTATATATTTGTAATTTGGAAAATGTCAAGTGACAGTCGGGCTGCGAATTTTCGTTCATATAAAGCTCACGATAATTTGTAGGGGAGAAAAATATAGTTGGTTTCCTAGAGTTTTGTCTATCTTATTGGAGCAAATTCAATACTGTGAAAATGTTGAAAGTTTCACACAAGAGTGTCGTGTCGAATTAATTTGACTTATTTCTCTCGGCAATATAATTTATTTTATTTCAATACATAAATTGTGACACACAGAAATCTGGCGAACAATGCTGTGAATAGACTAAAAATGCAAAAACTGTGGCCAGCTTAATAAAAGCAGTTTCGAATAAACCGAAAGGTGGACGCGGCTCGACATAAATTTTCCGCCACAAATTCCGCTGAATTTTGTCGCCGGAGATTCTTGGATGGTTACGGAATCGTTCTCGAAATCGAAACTGCCGCGATATTTTCCTGAGCAGAATCTCCGCGTCATCCCGGGAGCTTCTCATTCTCTCGTTCGCCGACGATTTTGTCTCTACCTTACGACCTTTCGCGAAAAGGTGTGCCTCCGAGAACAGTGGCATGATATGCAAAAATATATGATAAGGGTGGCTGGGGTATCGGGCTTGCCGGTGTGTTAGTCTTGTGCATGTGAACCCGTTGGTTGGTGTGCGTCGATGTATGCGGATATGGAAAAGCCAGTGGCAACCCTATCAGAATGGAGGCCCCAGGGGGGCTCACGGGAAAAAGAGGAGGAGAAGCGACCGACCAACGAAGGCCCGAATATAGGATGTCAGGAATTTTCATATCTCGATGCCACTCTCGGAAAGTCGCGAGCTTTTTCTGGAAAATTCTTTCGCGACCGCGCGCGCGCACACATTACCCTCCGAACAGACGTGCAATGCATGACGGGATGCGGAATCAAAGTACACCGCCCAAAAAATTTCGAATCTCTAGGAAAACTTTTCTTCGAGCGCTGCCTTCGCATTCCCGCTTCACTGTTCTGCGAATTAAAACTTTCCGCATGGGTTCTTCTAATTCAATCTGACAGAGTTAGACGATTTTTTGTGATCGCTGCGCGCGTGAAGGGAATAGAAGCATTTCTGGCGGAATACGATTATGTAGATTCTTTCGATTAGAGTGGTGTATATTTTTTGAAGTTAAGCATGTTCGAATTTGTTAGAGCAATTTTTGAAGTGAGTACATAACAAACTCTTTTAATGCTCGGTGGATAAAGAACATTCTACGTAGAATAAGAAGTTTGAAGTTTGGAAATGGAGTGGGTCGACTATTTATTACTTGAGCCAGTATTTGATTAGTTCGTAAGGCGAAAATGTTTTGCAATATATCGAGCGTATGCTTGGAGCATTCGCATACTCTCTCGGGCAGGGTGCTCGCACGAGGCAGACACTTACAATCCGGAGCAGCCCTCCTGCCTATTGGCAAGAGGCAGCCAGCCCGAAGGATGAAGGTGTTAGGAGTGCAAGCTGCAACTGACAGCTACATTTATACGTTTCGCGGATTTTCCATATCGAGATTTGTCGAGTGCACACGAGCGGGGTTAACGTCGCGCCATGCCACTGCAAATAACGTCGGGAAGATTTGTATCTGTCAGAAGTTGCGGAGCTGGTCTGTACGTGCCTGGCTGGCAGGCTGCTGGATGGCTGGCTGGTTTGGAAATCGCCGGCTAACGGGTTACCAGAAATTCCACGCATTCTGCTGCCTCGTTCGATCGCGAACGAGAAGCTTGTCACTTTTCCTGCGCCCCGGAAGATTTGATTTCTTCAACAGATATGGAACGAGCTGTCCCCAGCCACACGCACGCACACTCACTCACACATCCTTCTAAAGTCGTCCTGGCTCCCTTCGAAAATCTCTCTGATTTGTTCGTCGAACTCGCTGCCATCCATCGAATTTATTATTCACAATTTTAATTCTCTTCCATTGAAATATTAATCGTTATATTTTCATGCCTTTAAAAATATTTTTTTCTATCCTTGATAAAAACTATCAAAAATTCTGGAAAAATATATATGATGGAGCAAGAGTGCACCTACTAATTGCTTTTTACATACTTCGTTTGGATATCTTGAGTAGTTACCGAGAGAAGTATACTTCTAAACTAAGGGGTGTGTAACTTTCTTTTTTTTCTCAGATTAGAAAATCAATATTTGTATTTTGAAGCCTTTAAAATTATTATTTTTCTATACTTAATGTATAAACGATCGAAAATTTTGGAAAAATTACACGTGATACAGCAAGAGTGGACCTACTAATTGATTTTTTGATTCGTTTGGATATCTGGAGTAGTTATCGAGAAACGTATTTATAAAGTTAGGGGTGTGTAATTTTCTCTTCAGATTGGAAGATTAATTTTCATTTTAAATCCTCTGATTTTTTCTACCTTATACAGACTACCTAAAATTTCGAAAAAATATACGAATTAGAGCAAGAATTTTGTGTCGTAGTGAATTTTTAAGGATATTGTGGTTTTGTGGAAAGAGGTATTGTTTTTGATTTCCTGTATTTGAATAGAAGGCGAACGCGCGCGGATTTTCATTTATATTCAAATGGAGGATAAGTGGGCATAACTGCGGAAGTTCTTTTGTACTTTTAAATACTCGCGGAAGACCTACTCCGTCGACGACACGAAAGTTTTCGTGCTCGAACAAGTTTCCTTGTTTCGACATCGTCGAACATTCCGAACTTGTGCCCGCGCACGCCTACAGTTTACGCGCTTTCCGTAAAAGATGAAATTCTCGTGAGCTGCCGCACCATTTTGAATCTGTGGCACGCGTTTCGATCGTGCCGAGACCGGAATCCCAATTTTTTCATTCTTTTCCTTATCATTCGACTATTTCACTTCCATTTTAATCATAGTCTTTACATCGTTACATCTCAGAATTATTTTCATTCATATAAAAGATCTCCAAAATTGATCTTCGTATATGAAAATATTAGTAGACCGCAAATGTTATGCATTTATAACAAAAATTATTATTTACTGCATAATTACACATTTCTCTAGGTCTTGGACCTAAAACATATATTTGATTTTTTATTTATATTTTTCTGAACAATTACATTTTTTTTAAACACTAAAACAAGAACACTTGTACTTCAAGACTATCTGTGACTATCTGACATCTAGCAAATTCCATATAACCAATCATAGTTGTTCAAAAATAAATTCTTACACATCACTTTTTCACTGAAGTTAATTTTCAGTGGTACGCATACTTTAACTATTTACTATTTCAAATTCTATTTTACTCAGCTCTGTGAACAATAAATATCGTCTAATAATAATCAAATAGTACACAAATTTCAACGATAAGTGTCCACATACTTTTCAGCGGTAGTGTACGTGTGAAAACCTATAGGATTTACGTTGTAGTGTTCCTCAAAGCATTAAATATAAATATTTGGGAATCTCGATTATTTTTTAAAAATTGCGAAGAATCATCCCTCGAAAGTGTTTCAGTGGATATGGCCAGTATGAAAGGATAATAAAAGTATGGTCGTCCAGAAAACTTTAACGCTCCCCCAGCTGCGAGTTAGTGGCCACGTTGAGAAGTCTAAAAACGCGTGCCGGCGGAATTGTCAATTTCATAGTCGGACTCGGAGCTCGTATCCCAGCTGAAGGGGCATATTTGCCTAGAGCGTAGACGCTACCTTGGCCAAGGCTATATTTATATTATTATTAAACATTGCAATGCGCAGCTCATGCATACATTCTCATATTCCACACCGCAGGGCGACCTTTTGCTTCGCGGCTTCCTTTTCCCGCGATATATTCCGTTCATGTGGCACTATTTCTATTCCGGCCCACTATTTCTACTCCGAAAATTGCTTTCGCAAATTCCGTTTCACTTTAAGGCTCGCCCCGCGACCAACAATACTTCCTGTATTGCAGTTCAGGGCGCCCCAACTATTTTGTTCACAATTCTCTTCTATTCGCAAATTACGAGCTCGTATCAGCAGCAAAATTCATCGCTTGAATCTCTCACCAAGATTTCTGTAATTTTTCCATAAATCTGCAAGCAATTTCTAAAATTGCAACGGTATTCTTATTGTATTTCGAAAGCCGTGTAATTTTTTTAAAGAATTTTTTATTTTTGTCATCTACCTAAAATATTACCGAGCTGGAAATATTTTTTCTCATTATTTTTTAGCTCGTAAACATTTCATGAAATCGTACAAATTAAACTGAGAAGCTGAGATTCCATAGAATTTCAGGAAATAATTCTCAAAGCTTGTAAAGACTCTCGTTCAATAAGTATGCAGTACTGAGGCAGCGGGGAGGGGTGAGTAATTGAAGTAAGGGGTTAATTAATTCCATTGGTAGCGGGCAATCTCGGAGCAAAATGGGGGGGGGGGGCAGGCTCATTGAAGGCTGGCGCTCGAAAATCCATTTTCATTGGTCGGTGAATGGCCGTGGAACGACACGGGGACACACCGGTGGCGCTTATACTTTTATTAAAAATCCACAGAATGCGAGCACATAGTCTGCACGGTGGTTGCCACGGTATTCAAGAGTGGCAGCCAGACTACGCCACTGTGCTATTCACTTGAGACATTTCGCGGCGTTGGGTTTTCTTCTCAAGTTCCAGGCGGTCTGGGAAAGACGAAGAGAAGGTTGCAGCCCAGGATAACGGGTAGTGGATGGGTTGGCTATGGCGGTTTCCGGAATCCAAGGGGGAGGAAGGGGGGGCACGCGGGTTGATGCAGGGGGCGGGTTTTTTCTTTTCGTTTCCACCGGCGAAATGGGAGGGCCGGAGGGCGAGCGAAAGAAGAGTGTCTTATACCGCGGGTGCACCGGCCTCTTATATGAAATACTTATACCAGGGGATATTCAGCAAGCTTATATTCGACTCGTATGCAAATCTCTTCCATACTTGATTTCTCGTGGATGCGACGCTCCGGGGGATGATGGCTCGTTTTACGCGGCAGCCACTTTCCTTCTCTCTTCCGTTCCTTTTTCCCGTCGTTAAGTTCGACCAGCCGCATACCGTTGCTCTTTCTATAAAAGGATACCGTTGTCTCTGAAAAACGGTCTCCGTGAATCGCGAAAACTTCACCCATTCTTCGCCTTCTCCAGCATTCTCCCTCGCGCTATTTTTTTTCTATCCTGAATAGACGATCGACGATTTCGAAAAAATATATGTGATAGAGCAACAGTGCATGTACTAATCGTTCGTTGATTCGATCGGATATCTTAGGTAGTCATTGAGAAATATACTCACAAAGTTGGGGGTGTGTAGCAACTTTTTCTTTAGACGATCTAAATTTTCTAAAAAATATGTGAAATAGAGCAAGCATGCATTTTCATTTGTTCAAATATTTAAAGCAGTCGTGGAGAAACTACCCCTAAAGTTAGGGGTGTCTAAGCGTCTCTTCAGATCAGAAAATTAATATTTGAATTTTCAAGGCTCCAGAAACATTTTTTGTCTGTCCTAAATAGCTGACATAATATTTTGAAAAAAATAGAGTCGAGAAGTAATCGAGAGAGAAGTATTTATGAAGTTAAGGGGTAGTTTCCGTGTTCCCAACTAGGCAAGTATCAAAGAAAACATTTTTGTACCCGAAACGAATATCCTAAAGAATTAAAAAAATATGTTACGCAAAATGTAAGTGCCATCGTCATTTCGCTTGTCATCCGAATATTTCAAGTAGTGTTGAAGAAATCCACGAAGTCGCAGAAGTCGTCATCTGTTTAATTTCGATCGAGCGTGCGAGGGTAACATGATATTTCCCGCGGCCTTATACGTCACTGCCATGATTTCCCAGTTATTACCGGCTGGCGCATGCATCGCGGGTGGTACAATTTCTGCCAGAAAAATATGGCGACCCACTCGACCTTAGGAATAATATAATCTGGCTATTTTACTTGAACCACTGTGTGTACCAAGACTAGGAAGAATACGCGGGTGGAGCAAAAGGGACGAGAGAGAGAGGGATGAAACTGGAGAGAGGCAGAGAGACTGAGAGAGAGAAAGAGAGGGGGGAGGGTGGAGGAAAGGGGGATGCTGTGTAACATAGTACCCGGAGGGTGCGCGGAGCGAGGATGGTGAGAATACTGTTGGATGGGGCGCGATGGCCTAGCTTAAAGCACCAAGACACACTGTCTGGCTACGGAATTGTTTGGCGAAATACGTTGGGACTTTGTCACTTCTTTCTGGATACATTTTCTTGCTCATATGCTCACGTGTACCCATCCACGCTCCGGCGCTTCACTCGGAATAACTTTCGTGAAAAAACAAAGGTCTGATTTACTTTGTTCTGCTCCGACAACTCCTCCGACCGCTTGAATCGCTTTATAAATACTCTCTTGTTTACTGGCGCTTCGAAGTTCCTTTAAACACTTCCTTCAGAACAATTTGGAGGCGTCTTATATTTTACAGTTTAATCTTTATGTTCGGAACCAATTTTGAAATGTTTAAGATGCCTTGCATCGATCTTTATTTTGGAACTATAGATTGAAGTAATAATGTTCAAAGAGTGAACATCCAAAACGGTTTTATGATATTTTTAGGAGAACATAGGAAACTGTTCAATTTGTTGTCCAGGCAAATTTTCTAGACGAAATAAATAAGAAAATACTTGAGACTATCAATATTCACCTGATTGAATTGTTTTTAAGAATTTTTAATTCGCATTTAAGGATTTCTGAATAAGCTTTGTAGTAGCAACAATAATTTGAATCGAACACGAACAAATTACTTCCAGTAACGCAATCCAATAATTTTTTTTTGGATTTATTATTTTCAGGCAAATGTTTACGCTTGTGTTTAATTCTGTTATTGAGAATTATGTTTGCAGAACTTGGGTAAGTGAAGCATTGGATAAAATTTCTTTCTGGACATTTCAATGTCAAAACTCGGCATCAAAGTCCTCCTTCGTTCGAAACATAACTAAAGCAACGGAATCGAAGTCAAAGATGGGTTTTCGCTGGGTGTGGGAGGTTCTAAGTCGCGACGCGAGTCTTTCTGACCCCCGTAAGTGTATGCACGTGTATCGCAAAGGGGGGCTGGATCTTGGAACGATAGTGTCCCGAGGGAGGCGTCTCGAAGGATAGGCGAGATAGTGGCTGCGAAGTATGTATACTTTCAGGATGTAGAACGTGCAGGAGTCGAAGATCTCGCACAACCTACTGCTTGCATTTTTATTATGCATTATGTGCTTCCATCTTGATATATGTATGACATCAATATAGCAATGGAAAATCGTTGAACTCGCATGTCAATTTTCCAAATTTGCACACATATTTTACGTTTCTCGAGTGTAAAGTATTGAACATGTATTAAAAATTATTATAAATATACACATGTATAACATAATATAAATATATATAAAACAATGTTGCTAGAGAGTGACGTATTAAACGTACATTAAAGATTATTATAAAAGTATATGCATAATATAATATAAATCTGTATAAAACAATGATATTATATTACAACAACAGACGCTTGATTTGTCTGTTCGAGTAATTGTTAGAAGGGTTGTGGAAGGCCGATCAATTATGTTGATTCGCCCTCGTTTACTTAGCCGTCGTCGCACACCTATCCGCTTTTGCTCATTGCACGAGAGCGTCCCTCTGAAATAGCATCGTGCCGAGGAAAGTCCTGACCCACCTTAAGAAGTTTCGCAAAGTACTTCGCAGTAACTTTCACTCTCTCCGAATGAACTTACCCCGAGTTAACGGTCGAAGTAACGAGGAACAATTTTCCTCTCTCGCGCGCCACAACCACGGAACTTGCAGCGCGCACGATAAATTTGTTACACGCGGTACGCCACTGTACTCCACTCGACAGGATTCGATAAATCACATCGACCATTAGTCTGTTTACGATAATTAATTTATTGGCAAATACATGGCACAACGAACCACCTTTATCGACTCAAAACATCACATTCACGCTCGACTAAATCGTTTTATGCCTGTAAATAAAATATTCTACTTCTCGAATTTTTAAATAAACGAACGCTGAATAAAATGATATTCGTGTTTAATGCATACTTATATTGTATTTAATTTCAAATTTGTTCGAATATTAATTGATTTAACAGGCAACATATACGGATGAATAATGTTTATATTACTTAAGTACGTGTTGTATTAAGAGATGAAAGAAAATAAAGCTCTTATTAAAATTTGTATTACCCAAAAATAATTTTTATCATTCGCGCTGAAATCATTTTAATGGTGTGTTTAAAGTAGAAATAATTAAAATGAAGGTCTGTTGGTATATTGGGAGTTTTGTTGTACCTGGAGAATTTAATGTTTTTGTTCCTTACTATTTAAATTATTGTAGATAGAGGAAATTAGATTCAGGCAAATTTCCAAACTGATACAGCGTTTTTCTGATCAAAGAGTTATCAGTGTCACGTGACGGTTACATTCGTGAGATCCGACGTATCGTAGCTATCGATTTTGTGTTTCCAGTAGTTTTACGTTTCCAAGGAGAGGCCAGACAGAAGAAGATAGGTAAACGTACGTACATATGTATACTCACATATGTATTTTGTATATGGTACACACATATGTACATACGTCTATATGGTTCATGCGATCCCCGTGCGAGTACGTGTTGTACGGGGTAAAAATAGGGTGACATCTCGGCGCCATGACAGATGCGTGTATCTGTCGAAGGAAAAGATGGAGTCTGGAAATAGTTCCCCTGTTGTGGGAGTTGCCCGAATATTTTCGCTCACCAAATGCAAAACTCATAAATAGACTGCAGATATTTTTATGCATCTATGAAGAAATTGGTTGGGCGAAATATAAAACAGTAAATGATTTAAACAATTCAAGAATATTGTAATGATGCTTTTAACGTAACAAAGTCGTCAAGAAGCGAAATCAATTTTAATTTTCAATTTTATTCCTGGTTCCCACAATCAATGCAAAACATTTTCATTTTGCATAAAGATCCGCAGTCTACTCATCAATATTAATACAGCGATACAAATATATTGAAATACAACTCCCATTACTATATTGTATTATTACAAAAATGTTCTAATGCGAATCAGTAGGAAATTTATTTAATTTTTGCTGGAAGAAATGTTCAAGTTGACGAACTAAATTTCTTCTGTATTCGAATTTTTATGAACAGGCTATGGAAATTGTGGAACAAAAATTAATAATATTTTCTCATGATTTTCTTAACTCTCTGCGAATTCTCTGCTAATGTGCAAATTAGTAGGAAATTTATTTAATTTTTGCTGGAAGAAATGTTCAAGCTGACAAGCTAATTTTTTCTGTATTCGAATTTTTATGAACAGGCTATGGAAATTATGGAACAAATATTAAAATTAGTTCGTAATTCTCTGAACTCCCTGCAATTGTTTGCTTTCAATGAAAGAGTCACGAAGGGCCAGGAAAAGTCCGTTTTATAAATAGAAGCTTTGCTAAAACGGGGTAGCCTAAACGCGTCATTGGGCTTTCATTGGCACGTCCAACGCGTTACACGATATAACGGTGATCCGAGGTAATATGGTAGAATGTCGACGTCGGACCGGTACTTAAGAAACGGGTACAGGATATATAAGGGATGAGCGATGATGCTTGATATTAGGCAGGCACAGGACACGTCGCCTAGGCGAAACTCGGGGGTGTAACATGGGGTTGCGAAACGGGGGAGCCGCCTTGCGAGAGAAGAAGAACGTGGAAAAGGAAGACGGTCTGGTGGAAGGGCGGGTTGGTTGGCAAGGATATAAGATAAGGATATACGTGTGCATCGCATCCAGGATCCTTGATCCTTTATCCCAAGAGAGCTCACGCTGGAGATGGAGCTTTTCGAGTCCTCCTTTCAGCCGAGACTTCGTCTATAGGTCGGTTCAACGTGAAGCACTTGTAACCGTATCGGTAATATTCAGCCTTTCATTATTAATAACCACCCGACATCTGGTTTTATAATTTATTAGCCTGCAAACAATCCTTCAGACGTTCCAGACAATTTTATCATTTCTTTTCTGAAATAGTCAAAACAATTCTTGCCATCTCGCAACAACACTCGCCATGTAATTCACAATAATTTGTAATTTATTTATTTATAAACAATCCTCTAGACACTGTAGAAAAATGTTTTACAAATCCTTTTATGAAACAAGGACAAGAAAACACAAGTTTTTCTAGGCTTTTCTAGGAATAGTACGCAATTAATTCTGTTACCATAAAAATTAATTTTATTATCACAAGAATTAATTGATGAGTCTATAGAAGAAGGAAAAGACACTCAAGGTACTAAATTGTTGCATTTCAAGAAAAGTTCGAGGCTCTAAAACTCCTCAAGACTGAAGAATCATCTGTCACTTCATTTTTCTATGCACTTCTCTGTGTTTCGACGAAGTCCATAAATTTTTGCACGTGAAAAACATAAAAATTGACCTTCTACAAGATAAAGTTTCTAAATAGCTGTTCAGTGAGAAAGATGAGAAGACATCGTAAGAGTTGCGATACCGTGTTCCAGAAGGATGTGCTGGCGGTAATTGAAATGTCCTGTAAGATCAGCAGTGGAAAATGGTGCAGGAATACTGTGCGACATACAGTATGCTGCTTTTCTCTCCATCGTCTTACACGATACCACCCCGTAGAAGCCTTCTCCCATCCCCATCGTCGAGTTCTCTGGCACATCCCGATCTCCCATATTATATTATTCACAGCGAATCCCTTCTTTGCTCTCTTCTTTCCAAGCTGGCTATTACATACCTTATAGCATCTCCAAAATGCTTAAAACTCCATTCTACATAAAAGAGCAACGCTGAAGAACAAAAGACAAAGCTTCCTTCACGGTCCTCCTCGGAACAAAAGTCAGTAAACTTGTTAATACAAGCTACCGGAACCATAGAATCGTAGAATCATCCTTGAATCATTCAATTGGCACTTTTCTCAAAGTTGTGCTTAATTGTCTGTAGTAATTCCAATTTTGATCTTGTCTTCTTCTAAAAATTCGTGAGTGCAGTTGAACAGTTGGCAAACCTGCCCACTAGTTCCAAGCTAGCTATTAATGTTTTACAGAATTTATACAAAAATGCTTAAAACTCTATTCTATATAAAATAAATAATATCTTTAAAATTCAGTAAAGATATTTCTTGTACAAGTTGCCAGCACCATAGCTAGAACTATCTAACTGCTTGTAGCAGTCTCAGTTTTGATCGCGTCTTCTTCTGAAAATTCGGGAACGCAGCTGATAAATAGCCAAAGCCAGTTCCATGAAAAATCCCATAACAAGTATCGGGTTGACGAGAAAGAAAATTGCAAGGAAACCGAAAGATTTTTCACCAAAAATTCTTCCTTCGACATGGCGAGCTACAGCACATTTCCTTCGCCATCTCGGCAGTCAGCGACTCAACTGTACGTGTCCTGGAAGCTCCTCCATCAGTCAGCTTACTGATATCTTCGGATTCATCGTGCCTCTCGCGAGGAAAAATCTATCTTCCTTCCGCTTCGACACATATGTCGCAGACGCGGGCACAATACCGTTTCGGTGATGGCATCGAGTCTTCGGCTTTCCTCCGGGCTCTCGCTGTGTATCCGATTCGAAAGTAACAACCTTGCAGTCACCGTTACACCTACTCGAAGGAGGAACTTTTCCTCCTCTCTATCCCGTTTATTCGTCGGGCGTTCTCCGGTGCGTTTCCAGTTCGCAGGCCCGGCCTAGCGCACTCCAGTTTTCCTTATCCTCTGTTTCTTCGCCCGGTAATGGTCCTGACGTCTGCCGGAATACGCAAAATCCTATTTGGACCCTCGACAGACGTGTCTCAGCCCCCTGGCTGCCACCCACCTTCAGGTCGGTTGGCGAATCCTACAGGAAACAGGAAAGAGAAACGACGGAAGAGAGGGAGAGAGAAAGGAAGAGAGAGAGAGAGCCCCAGACCCGGCTTGCTCTTCGACTTGAATTTCAGAGGAACGAGCGACCCTTGAGAAAACTATACCGACGAGGTCCTTAGTGTTCTTACATGCTCGAGGAGACGACGCGACGTTCCGTTTCGTAGGACGGCCATGTGTGTACTGAAAAAGCATTCGTAACGACGGGAACGGTCGCGGAGCTCTGTAGAGCCATTAGGATCGTCGTATAAAAATGTTTCCCAGGAATCCGTGTGAGACGCCAGCGAGCGATAGCTTCCAGTCGCATTGTTAACGACGGGCACCGTTATCAGGGGACAAGGAGCTTAGACAATCTTCGATGCCATGTCCCGGCCACAGTTGTCATAAAATATTATTTCGCGACTAGGGTAAATGTACCTATTACTGCGGGCGTACGTTTGGTTGTGGTAATTTTTCCAATGAGATTAAAATATGAAAAATTAAATATATTGCCTTGAATAAATTTGTAAAATTCAACCAACACAAACAAAATTGTTAATCATATATTCTCTGTTCTTCGTAAAAGGTAAAAAAGATTTCTTTTATCTCGATCATCAACTGTTGTTCACAGCTGAATTGGCACATTGCTCTTTTTCGTCCGCAGGAATACGTACAAAATGTGACCGATTTAATTTTTTAATATTTTCTTATATTGTATTAGGTTTTGAGGGCCACCAATTTTTTGTTGTATTTGCAACACATCATTCTTTCATAAAATGCTCACACATATTATTTCATGATAAATTAGGAAGAACTAGGAATAACACTTAATTATTTCAAACAATTTAGTGGTTGGATTAAAACAATTTAGTGACCGAAGGTCTGGAGACACTGTCAGCTAAATTCGAAAATTGTTCAACGATGTACAAAGATCTTTACACTTCCTCTTCTTGTGTCAATATTGTATTAGTTTAAATACTTCAATTTAATGTTTTCCGTATTTTGTCGGGACTGAAAACCCGGCTGCGTCCTTTGCCGATCTCTTCCGCGCTGCTTGGCAAGTTGAGAGCTCATCGTTTGACGACGGATTTCCTTTTTTCGAAAGGATGGTCACCCTGGTCAAAGGACGGCCCTTTTTAAAGTTCAGACCCCGGCTCGGAACGTTTTATTGAAGACACGTCGCGTTGGGGGATGCGATCCGAAGTCGAGGAATTATCTTGAGAAGTTTAAGGTCGAGTGAACGTTTCGAAGGGGCGGGATTATTTGCTTTCGGAATTGAGTAATGGAACCCTTGCGTTTGCAGTGTTTGCTCTTTTTTTTCCTTAGATCGTCTTCCATTTTTTATGTGTCTTGTGGGTCGACTTTCCAATATTCTGACCGTTCGATGCAAAATATATGAGAATAATCTAAGCATAAGGATTAAGATCGAATGATGGAGACAGTCTCGTGTTGCCCTTTACTTTTCCATCCACGAAAACATTTTTTAAATTATTATCTTATTACTAGACTGCGGATGTTTTTGCAATTTGCAATTTTTCTAGATGAGAGTTTTAAGGAAGTTGTATGTGATTCAAATAAAATATTATTTTCAGTAGTAATAGTCTATGTAGATCTAAAATAATTAAAACCGTACTAAATTCTGTTAAATGTTATATTCTCAAATTTCTTGAAAATTTTCAGAAGCCATAAATGTATAAAGATCTGCAGTCTACTCTCATTAAGAATAATAAAAATAATTTAGGTGGGAGTTGTTGGTCCACTCTATGTGCTTAAAAAGTAAATATGAAGATAAAAATGCTTGGTAACGTTTGACGCATATAATTACCAATTTAATTATCTGTTCAACTCAAAGTTCCAGTTACTTATTAAAAACGTTTACAGTAAAAAGAGAAAAGAAATTTGATACCTGATACAAGGGTTACAAGTGACCCGGAATTGATAGCGTTCAATTATTGTTGCAAATAAGGGAGTGAACGGTAAGAAGAAGCAGGAAGGGAATTTCTGTAAAAATTGCAGGCTCGTGGTGCCGCGTTTCAGCGGTTAGTATGACTTAATTGACATGAATAATGAATCCTGGCTCTCGGTGATACGAAGAAGCGTAGGTCGGGGCTACTTGGATGTGTCGGTGCCGGCGAGAAGCGCAACAGGTTCCACTTAATTATTGAACACTATAACTGACTGGCACAGCTGCCACCCCCGTTTTTGCGCCCCTCGCGGCGAGACGTAATCAACCACCTGTCCGCGATTACGCGAAGGTTAAGGTCGATCGTTGCCCTCGAATCGCTGCCAGTTCTTCCTCCTCTTCGGTCCTCTTCGTCCTCCATCAATTTCCATCACAAAGCGAACTGTTTCTCTCGCGAAATCTCGAATTTAACCAGCCGTGCGAATCGATTAGAAAATTTCCGTCGAATCCTTCCGGAGAAAATCATTCTTCCACTTTGATTTTTATTTTCCGCGGATTTTCGGATGTACTTCGTTTTGTAGAATGTCGAGACGCTCACCGTTGGCAGCACTGCAGGCGGCAGTACGGGAAATGGGTTCAGAGACGCTGAGACGGTATTGATTTTCTATCTGACGTATGAAAGATGCGTGTTTCGTATGGTCCTCTTGCTCTTTATTTTCCTCTTTTCCCTCTCTCCCGCTCCAGCAGGCTCTCTCGTCTACTCCCTATCTCGCCGAGCTGCATTCTTTAGAATGCACTTTGATAAAATGTCTTATTTACGAGTTTCGAAAACACGACTGCGTGGCGCGCACGCCTGCGCAGTTTTCTACGTCCTCCGATCTAGGATAATAATTTTATACTGTTTAACGGGGACAACAGGTTTCTATAACGTCCCTAAAAATTGCAAAACTAACTAGTAATATATTTCTTATTTTATATAATCACAATTGTTCAAATATTGTAAAAATAGTTTCTTTTAATACGAAATAAATATTGTCTAAGTCGACTGTAAAAAGTGGTAATTAGATGAAACTGTGATTCTTCTATTAACAGTCTTAGTAAGTCGAAAGTAATTCTTCTAATTTATTCACAATTTTGCTTCTCACTCATTTCTGTCATAAATACTAATAATTTTAATATGTTAAATTTAATAAAAAGAGATTAACGCACTTTGTGTTTCACTTGTGTTTCAACATTCATTGTTGCAGTCACACAGTTACCAGTCGTCATTTTCCTAGTCAGAACTGAAATGACTGTACTATCAATTTGAATGAAATAACGTTTGCTCATCTCTTCTCGTAGTTTCTTCCGTAAAAATGGCTGTCGAAGTAAAGATTGTTAGTTACTGTATCCCGAATTCATGTTTGCAAGATTGTCTTCGAGTGAACATTTGAAAATAGAGGGAGGGAGAGTAATTTCGATGGTTCCATGGGTATAAATGATGGTCCGCCATTTGGCGTGCAGGTACGGCAGCGTCGGCGTCTCGTGAAGAATGAATTTCTTCGTCTTCTTACGAGGGTTTTTGCTCTCTCGCGGGAGAAGGGAGAAACTCGCGAGACCGGGCTGACGTTGACGAAACGCTATTTGGAAACAACAACTATCGAGAAACTCGCGATATGGGTAAATACTGTGGCTGCTGCAGGCGGCGGCGGCGGCGGCGGCGTCTCGCGTTTTACACACGGACGAGCACACGCAAACAGGCGAATGTGTATGGAAATTCGCGGCATGCAGTGGCACACGTACGGCCCCGCATCTCTCTCTCTCTCGCTCGTTTCCTCCCTGTGTACGTCCGCTTCCGGCTGTAGGAAGCACGAAAGAAAGAAAACGCAGCTCCGCCGCTGGCTGAAGTTGACAGATTCGGGAAAAGTTGAAATAATGCCACTGTCTGTTCCGCGAATCATTTTAGTAATAGAGCACCGGATCAACGGGAATACCGATGCAACGACCAAGATCCTTGCAAGCACGGATGACATTGCGCAATGTGGGAATCTGGTCCCAGACAATTTTAATGTGTCAGATGCTTTGGACTGATGATCGCTATACGTTTATTTATAAATAAACGGTGGATTTTCATGCAAAATAGACATTTTCTTTATCGATTAGAAATACGAGCCAACTACAAATATCTTCCATCCTGTGAAAATTGTATACAATTGGCAAATAATATTTTCATTCTGAAATTTTCGTAATCTCTTCGCTGTTTTAAATTTTACTTAAATTAATGAAGGACCTTTTTTAACTAGTGAAATAAATTTTTCATTCAGATAATTCACACAATGTTCAAGTAGTATGAACACGTCATACCGATCACCACTACGCATTTGTGGCACTAGGATATTTATAAAATATTCAACATCAAAATCGTGAAACATGGAGAATATTTCCACTCGTATGTTTGAATTAATTGTACAAAGTGAATCGGAAACAACATATTTCCTTATTCAATGAAATACGTTCACGACCGAAAATCTTATTCTCGCCGAATCGTCTAGGGTTTCTAGGGGCCCTAAATTAATGTCCGCTCGGATCCTTAAAGATGGCCTTAACGACTCAAGTTCCCGAGTGCGCATAAAACAAGAACGGCGTGTTCTCGTTTGTTAGCGACCGCAGTTCTGCGTGTTTTATCGCGGCGAGGAGCGCGTATGCGAGCCAAGAAACGACGAAAGGTCATGGGACGCCTCCCGCGCGCGCGAAGTCCATGGAATTAGCGAGATTTACACGGAACATAAACGCCGTGAGGGTGTCGTAAAAGTTTTCAGATGCGAGGGTCGTTCCGGGTCTCTCTCTCTCACTCTCTCGCACGCTCTCCTTTTCCTCGAGAGTGTAAGTGTCCACGTATGGCGACAGAGAACCCGTGTTCCATGCCAGGTCTCGTTCGATGAGGATGTGCACGCGTTCGCCTTCGATCCCGCCGCACACGTTGCTATCACTGCCAGAATGGTAACGGCCTCGTAAAAATTTTGAATCGCTGCTACGACGAAACTTTCAACGTCTCTTACGAGTAGAGGATAAGAAAAAGCACACAGCCCGACGAACACGTACATATATTCTGCTGCGAACACTGCCGATGCGTCGTTCATTACACGTGGAACGGTAAAACGTCCTTTCCGCCAAAATATTCTGATCAAACAATTTTTAAGCCTGTTACAACTGGAATTAATACCGTCAGAATTTTATGGAATTTTCGGTATGAAGATAATTAAAGACTGTGTTTACATTCACTCTTCGAAGAGTTACAAGAACTATTTTAATACCTTTAACAGTGAAATGTTCTAGTAAAAATTATTAGTTTATCTCTCTGCAAGATGCTAGTAGTTTTGATCAGGCAAGACGTCAATTTACTAGCATGATTGAACAATATAAACAACATCAAAACAGAGAAGAACGAGTAGCTACTGATTATGCTAATCGGCAATCGCATTTCATCTAGCAGAAGAATATCTGCATCTTGAAAAACTGATACAGAAAAAGCCAATCTTGATAACATATCAGAACTGTTAAAAAAATCTTCAAATAGTATACCTAATCTTAAAAAGAATTATTAAATTGTTACTGGGAGTGATGACTGCGTATGTTTATGCAATTTTCGATTTCTGTAGATAAATTTTAAGAAAGTGGAATCAAATTTACTTCCACAACACTTATTTTCAATTGCAGTAGCCTTTGTAGATCTGAAATAAATAAAAATGATATACTAAATTCGAAAATTTTTCGAAAATTATCAGATGCCATAAATGCATAAAGATCCGCAGTATAATGATGAGTCATATGCCGGCTATGTCTATATCCTATACATATAATTGTCAGTAATAAGTTACAGATTTTTGAAAAACCAGCCATGAAATACAATGTTTTTAATATTTTATTAGTGAAATTGTGAAGATCGTGTCTCCTTATTAGTATTTGTGCTACATAAAATTTGCAAGAATTAGAAATTTTTTAACAAGAAAGCTAAATTGTTAATATTTTCAAACAACTGGATCGGCATGTCTTTTAGGCAAGGGATTGGATTCAAGAAAAGTTTGTTGGTTTGTTGGCGTAAAGATTTTGCGAAGAAGGTTCGGCTGTGTTTATGGGAGACCATAGCTGTCGGAGGTTTGGCAGAGAGCGTCTCCGCCGCACCAGCCATTTGTTCTTGTCCTATCTACATCCACAACGTGCTCCACATAGCGCGATGAAACATGGCGGCTTCATTCCCGAAACGGCACTTCGTGGAAACGAATTTTCAGACCGCCGAAATTTTCGATCGCTTCTATACACTTGATCGAAAAAGATCGATAAGGATCTTGCTTAAGAGGAAGCGGATCAATACGTCAACCATGGCGCTCAAAGCGGATAATGTACCTTGAGATAAAAAACAATTGTTCTTGCAATGCACCAATTTGTATCATTGGAAAACTTTCCGAAAATCAATTTTCAGAAAGACATTGACAACATTGAGAACAGAAACCCCCGGCCTTTGGATAACGAAGGGGCTTTTACTGTATTAGCCAAAACAGTATTAAAAAATTGTATAAATATTTACCAAACCGAATGATTAAAGTCGTTAGCTGTAAAGAAGGTTCAACAAAATATTGAGCACTGATTATTACCGATTAATTTTGTTATATTTCAAGTTTTTCGTTAAGTGTGCTATCATTTTGTACCTCTATATTTCGTTAATAATTCTACTTCATTCGACAAACATAGATGAGTTAATGAAGCTTCGTTTCATTTCATTCATATATGTTAAGAAAGACACACTAAAAATATGTGTATAAAAACACTTGAATTTCTAATGTTTAATAAACAGAAATTACATTAATTTCGAAGTATGCTATCTGTTCGTCCCGGAGTGTATACTACTTCAGTTCTTGAAGTGAAGAAATATTTAAAAAGCCCAAATAATATTAAGAAAGACCTAATAATTCGCGCATGTGAAGAAGTTAAAAACAGCTCGGAGAACATGAGATTTTGGAATAAAAACAGTGACAGTTCGACCCCGGCAAGAATGAGGCGGCAGATAGAGACTCGTTGGCGTGTATCATCAAGCTCTTTCGCCATTTACTTGGCTTATCTATTCTCGACCAGGTCGAGCCTAAAGATCGACAGCAGTGGCGTCATCAGGAAAGGGTGTCGAGTGATAGTAGATACCGCGGGGGATGCAGAAGAAGGGGGTTGTCGGAGAGGCTGTCGAGAGTAAGCGGGTAGGTTCTTCCTCGTGTCACGAAGATTATCAATATCCAAACTCCTATCTCTGGAAGGCGCGTGTACACATTCCGTCTACATGCTAAAGAGCCGGTATCTGCGGGGGTGTAAACGTTCCGTCGGCACATAAACACCCCTGCAGATTACACGGCCGTTGGGTCCTGGAGCTTCTCCAGCTCGTCAGCAACCGGCAACACACCCGCCTGCCTGTCTGCTGCCTAGTTGCTGCCTACACCTCTCCTTGTGTCGGGTAAAACCATTCCGTGGTCGAATTCAAAAGCGGGACGCGTGTCGTTGTACACGGGAATCGATTACCGCGCACTCGCCCGATTCCCCTCGATTCATCATTTGCCCGCGAGTGCGTCGCAGTTCTGCCCTGGATAAAATAAAATCGGGACCAGTTATTGAACCCGCGATCAATCATCCACGCGACGACCTCGCGCGTTTCGTAATTCGATAGCGCCCCGGAAAAAGCCCTCTGTGTCGCCGACCTTCGAATAGAATAGCAGAAATTATTCAAGTGCACCACTCCGTTTTTAAACATTTTTTTGGAGAACTGTGAAAACTGAGATTACGAGCTCTGTTTTCGATGAAATTAATTTGCAGACTATACCACTGACATATGAGCTACAACTTTTTCAGGAGTGGAAGTTTATATTCAGAGCAACGAAGAAAAACATCCAGGATAAAATACCGGATTTTACAGAATTTCATTCTCAAAAGCTAAACCTTTAAGAAATGTTATTCTATATTTTCCTCTCGACTTCTTCATGAAGAATGAACTCGCGACCACTTGTACAAGTTGCTCGGGCGCACCTTATGTATTTGAAAGGATTTGACGCGTTCCACTGCTAGAGGACCTGTCCGTATCGGTATAAACATCATCTCGGATGATTAACAGACTCCGCAGGACGCAAGCCCGACAAATCGTGGTCGGCCATTGCAACGGAGAAAGACATCCCGGATGAAATACCGTGGAGAAATAAGGTTTACCGCGAGAGATCGACAGTATCCACCGGCAAGGGGGACGAGAGGACGAGGATAAAGAAGGTGGATGGGAGCTGCGAGTAGATGCGTGGGCGAGAGGGAGGCGGTTAGGGGGCAGTTAGGGGGTAAAGTCTGTGGTTGTGGAGGTGAGGCAAGCATGCAAAAGGGGTCCTGGATGGCGGCGGGTTCCAAGAGTGATAGATTGCCTCCTCGCGAGGACGAGGCAACCTCTCTTCCAACGGCAGAGGTGATCTCTCTCGAGAAAGCTCGAGCTTTCTCTCTAGGATCTCGCTTCCAGGAGGAACGGAGAGCCTGCTGCTCGGCGATGGAACGATAGAATGTATCATCGTATGATTTATTATCGGTAGCTGTCTTCGAGTAACCATCTCGCATCCAGTTCCACCCTCCGCTCCCGGACTACCGCCGTCGCGGACCTAACCTTGCGTTTCGACTTGCTTTTGCGAGAACCGTTCAAAAACTGCGCGGAATCAACGAATGCCTCGCGAACCAAGAAAAATCAATCTGCCGGAATACTGAAATGATCGATTAGGGGATCTGTCGAAACGCGAATTTAATCAGGTGGCGCTTGGATCGATGGATTTCAAGTATAATATGTATATCCACTTTTCTTCGTTCCATTTCAGTGAATCGCGCAGGGGTTTAATCTACAAAAGAAATACATAAAAAGATTCGAAGTAACTTGATCAATAGTAAACTTGGCTGTGAAAACAATAATTACTCTCGAAGAGGAATTGGGATGCATTAATGTTTCTTTCTGCCAGAGAAAAATACTGCATGGAAAAATAGTTTCAACATATTTTTTTAAATAACGGGTTAAAAATTCATTTGACGGTTAAAATGTAATAATGAAGCAACTGAATCACTTCTGAACAACCTCGGGCATAAAGTTAAATTGTTACTGATGATCTACTTAGACTCTCCATTAATAATAGGATTGACGCAGGTTTTGCTACCTTGTTTGTTTCAAAGCGAAAAGAAGCTTTGTTGTAAATCCCGAGGAATGCGTCGGGAAATTACAGACACGCGAGAAGGGAAAAGATTGAAGCGATTGTTTCGGATGGCGGCTCCTTATGAAATTATCGCGAATGCAGAAAAATCTGCCTCGGAGGCAGTCGTTTAGAAAATCGACGATATGAAACACCGGCTTTTGTCGAAAGATAAAGGAAACAGCGCGGGGGATGAGCACAGGCTGAGGTTCGACTTTCACTTAGGAAAAAACTTAGCCGACTGGAAGACCATAATACCCTGCGGCTCGAGGTCGATGCATGTCAGAATACCGACGAATGACGGGAGAAATTCTTCCGGTGCGAATCCAATCGCTGAACATTGGGAACTTTAATTATATTTCTAAGGCTTGGACAATTTCATTATCTATGGTGTGACTGCGTGGGTTAATGACTACGATAACGGGCAATTAATAGTATTTTTGTAATACCAACAATGCAGAGAATGCATGTAAAATGCATTTAGTATGGAGGTTCCCAAAAATCTTAAAAAAAAACAATGATCAACATTACATGTGCATTCTAAGTCAGAGAAGTGCTTTAGGATATTTTCAACCCCTTAGTGCAATCTGAACCATTTTATATTTATTAATGAAGAAATTATGACAAATTCTTTAAATTGCACCCTCTTTCAGATAGAGAAATTTTTATTATTAAAAGTTTACAAGACACTTGAGAATGCATTTTGCACAAGATACCTTGAACCCCCTAGATCGATCTGAAGCAATTATTATTTTTCAACGAAAAGATTGTGAGAGGTGGTGGAGAGCACAATCTTTCAAAAAGAGAATGATGCATTGTTGAAACTTTACAGGTTTTTGAAAAAAATATGGTACAAAGATCACGTTTCCCTCATTTCCTGCAGTCGACTCGAGTGCAACGACCCAACGTCGTGCGGCGCAACTAAAATTCTGAAATTGCACGGCACGATATTGACATTCGCAGAGTGAAATTTTACACGAATCCCGTAATTTCTTTCGGAAGATTTCCTTCGGCTGTATGCATCGCTGTTTGCATGCATCGGCAAGCCGCTTACTCGAACATTTGTTAACGTGTCTCGTATGCTTACTGAAAGCACAACTCGCTCGAGTGTAAAAGCCTCCTTCAAATCCCCAATTACCCGGATCTACGAGCCGACACTTTTGTTGCATAATCGTTCGTTACGAAAGCGTTTCGCAGGATTTTCCTTGCCTCTTCCGTCAAAGATCCTCTTATCGCCGTAACAAGTGAACTTACATGATGTTAGTATCATGAATTTCTTAGAACCTTTCGAAACGTTTTTCCCCGTACCCCCTTTGTACCATCTTCCAATTTTCGAGAGAGAAAATTGACATCCTGCAGTCTATCGATCACAAGTTAACCCTAAGCTTTAACCTATTCCTTTCACAAAGTAAAATCTCGAAAGATACTCATTTCGTTGCATTTGTTTAAAGACTCTTCCGACGTTCCGATTATATTAATATGAAGTGAAAACCAGTTAGTTGAAACAGACTCAGAAGCTTGGTTGTCCACCCAATCCAATGCCAAAACTATCTTGTTATTAATTATTTTCTTATGAAACCTTTATCAACATATTTGTGACATTTTTCTCATTGAAATGAGCACAAACATAACATATTTCAGAGCATATTCACTTGTTTAATACACGAATTAGTAGAACCTACAAACTGTTCTACTATCTGTATATTCATCTACAACTGATTAATTTGGATAATCGACGTTCTGCTATATCGTGGATTAAACAAGTAAACATGCTCCAAAGTGTGTCATGTTTCGTGTCCTTTAATAGCGGGAAGTGTCACGGACATGTTAGTAAGAGCTTCGTTGAAAAGTCATTATACACAAAATAGTTTTGTAAGTGAATTAGTATTAGGATACTTTGCTATAAGATTCTGCATAGGCAGACGGAATAATTTAGAAAAATAATTTGCACGAGGAATAATTTTAGGAGACGGTTCGAAATTTCTTCGGATTTCTCTTACGTTGATATTTTTATGGTTTGAAAAAGGGAAGCGGAGCTGTGCGGGCCGCATTCTTTCGCATGAGAGCAACCATAATGGAGCAGTAGGAGCAACGCGTTCTTTTCCCGACGACATGTCATCGGGAGAATTGCCGAGGCTCGTCGATGTCTTCTCATCCCTCGCACGTTAAGAATAATAGAATTTTGATCGAATACAAACAATCGGGTGGGCGGCAACAGGAAAAAGTCGCTCGCTAGGAATATGGAAGAGGCTCTCCGTAAACCGCCCATCCAATCATCCCCATGGTTCTGCTCGCGCGTCACCTTTCGCCTCTCTTTCGCTCTCTCTTTCGCTCTCTCTCTCTCGCGCGCGCGCTCCCTTTCCGCGTTCGCTCTTTCGTATTCGGTCTCTCTTCATCGTCGTCATGTCTAGCCTTCGCATTTTTCGCGATCCGTCTTCCTAGAATTCGACGCTTCACCTGCGGCGACAACTTCGCTTCTTGCATTTTTACTCCGTGACGCTACGCCTTTGCTTGTTACCCACGCTAGAATACAAAATTCAATCTAGCCGCTGCGCCGGATCGATTTTAATTCTTTTCGTATCTGAACTCGAAAATAACGAAATTCTTTAGTCAACTCTGACGAGTTCCGTCATCGGGTTGAGTCGTAAACAAATCCACGAAAAAATTTGACATTAATTTTAGATAACATTGACATAGTAAAACACAGCGAATTCTTTTTAACGTTACTGTCATCCTCGCCACAAAATATTCGATCGAAATCTCGAAGTATTGGGTGCCTCTATATGTCTGATCATAACCTACCACTTCTACTTCCTTCATAAATGGTATCTACTACCTACTAAAGGAACCACCGAAGGTACAAATTTCTTCGTGGAGACACACTAATAAATCAATGGCACACTTTCTGGATGAGATGAATCGTTCGTTCCCACTCGTTTTATATACAAAAAGATTCAGTACATTTTTCAAAATAAAAAGAAAAACTCAATCTCCGCCCAGTTGAACCCAATTTAATATCCAATGACCATCGATTTACGAAGAAAAGGAATCTTTCGAGCCAACATGGCGTCTCCGGCACACGTTACGCAACCCCTCGGTTCAAGAAAAAAGAGAGTACAAAGAAGAGATCCAGAAAGCAGCAGGGTTGAGTTGAATTTCATCCGGTAGTTAACCGAACCCGGTGGATGAAAAAAGGAAGGTTGGATGTCAGGGAGAGAAGAAAGGAGAGAAACAAGGAGATGGAGGGGGTGGAGGGAGAGAATCATGGCCGAGGGGAGGAGGGCTCTGGGACAAAGGGGTTTGTATCGAAAGTCGGAATGCAAATGCGAGTAACATCGACACGGCATCTCCATTCGAACGGTCCCTAAATTTGTCCCCGGCATTCTTTCCGTTCCTCCACCCCCGTCCTTGGGGTTTCACGATCTTCTCGAATACGTACAAGGACTCACGGACGAGGTACACAGGACAGAAAAGCATATTCCTGCTGGCGAATATACGCGGACGAACGTAAAGGAACGAAAAGGCACACACGTAAACGCGGAAACGGCGGGGGCGGCCGGAGAGAACCCCAATCAATAGGAAGTGCGGCATTTCGCATGACAATCAACGATCAAATAAGAGAAACGTCAGTCACCGTACTCCTTACAGTCCTCGATCCTCTCGTAAACTCGAGACGGATCTATGATTTACGGCCGGCTTGTCGGTGGTCACGCGAACCCGCGATTCCATTTCGGCGAACGGTTGCTTCGATCGCGACTGCGTTCTTGTCAATCTCGACAGCGAGCCTGCTCTATACTAATTGTTAGACTGCCGATTTTTATGCGATATACGAATTTTTACGAGACTATTGAAATACGACACACTTCTTTTGAACATTTGAGTTTTGTGATATGGAAACATTCGTGCCGTACTTCATAGTCCGTGGAAACTGTATATCACGTCAGGGTTAATATTCTTTTAAGAAGTGGAAGGCTTCTGGATATTTCTGCAGATTATGTTCAACATGTCTGAAACGTAGAAGTTCGTACAGAACTTTTTCAAAAACAAAGGGTTTATCTCCCAGCGTTAAACTATTACTTCTAACATAGGGATCGACGAGCGATCCAAACGACCGTGGCTGGTCTTGGATAATAAATCCGAATGGCAGGATCGAAAGGATATTCGCGAAATAAGGGTATTTCGAGGTCCTCGGCCCGGTGTATAATCCAGATCCGAAATGGGCTGCAAAATTTTCTTTTAAGGTCCGCCGAAAAACCGGGTCAGCGAGATTGGTCGTAGAATACGAGCGCAGCGAGGGGTAAAAGAAGGAAACGACACCGGAGTAGAGATGGGAAAGGAAAAGAATAATAAGCGATGCAAGGAGCGAAGGGTGGAGAGGAGGCCGAGAACGGGTGAACTCCGAGTGATATGTACGGGCGTGGGTATGCGGGGTGAATATTTCACGAGGAAAATTCAGTTACGGCCCGAAGATTCTCAGGACACGTAGAGCTCGTCCGCCACGGCGGAGCATTTCAGAGTATTTCAGACTTAGTTAGAACGTTTGCGTTCCTATTTAACGTCCGATGCTTTCGAATCCTTCGCGAGTTTTCTTCCTGTTTTCCGACCGGAGAATACACTGCATTTTTATAAGCCGCCACCGGTCGAGTGTGACGTACATACCGCCCGATAATATTCTCTATGGACACACGTTCCTTCCGAATCGGCTGTCGTCGGCAAACCCGCAGTCCTCTGACATGTCAAAGTGCTCGATCATTTTAGATTACACTAGCATTTTGTACCATGTTTGCTTTATCTTTAAGGCGATCGAAATTGTTCGAGAAAAAGAAAGGAACAGAAAATTTTTTTATGTTTATACCCTTTGTTATTCTTTGAATTTGGTTTATTCGATAGATTAGATACAGAGTATCACGTCCAATTTTATTCAAGAATAGTCTTCCATTAGTAACGTTCCTAAAAATTGTTCAATCGGTCGATGGTGTTGGACTGTTGATCCAATTTTTACATTAGCTATAGCAACTGTTATTTATTATTAATAATTGATCGCTATATTTATACCCTTCCTGTCCGTAAATTTTTTACCGTATACAGAAGAAATATTTCAATGACATTTGTAAAAATCGCATAGTCAGTCAACGTTCCGGACTCTCTACGACTTGCGTCAGTTTGATTAACATTTGAACCAATTAAAACCGAAGGAACCGAATCTCGGCAAAGCCGATTCCCGCTGAGGTTTCAAAGGGGCTGAAGAAGAGAGAGAGAAAGAGAGAGAGGGAAAGAGAGTGGAAACGAGGTTCGTATTTATCCCGGACATGTATGTAGGTTACGCGCATGTACATCGCTGGATAGATAACCCTGGAGGATTTCGCTTTTCTGAATTCGACTTTAAACCGCTCGCAGACGAGCCGAGACGAGACGACAGCCTTCTGCCAATGACGTCGGCTCAAGCCGCCGCGCCCCAGCCCTTTCTATTAGGTTACCTATCCTATCCGTACTATCTGTACTATCGTTTTTTCTCGGTCGGTCTCTCTTTTTCTCACATCGTACCGGAGGCATGCGTCTATCTGCCAAGTTCTTCCTTCGAGGTTGCCAGCTGCTGATGTGCCCTCGGGTTCAGACCGACGGACAGGCAGACATACGAAATCTCGTATCTCGCGCGCCTCCTCCCAGCCGCCCCCGCATCCTCCACCCCCCTTCTTGTCCCTCTTTTGCCCCCCTGGTTCCCCTGCAGCCCCCTTCCTCGTTCCGCCGGCTGTTTCTTTCCGCGTCCGTCTCTTTTCACCCGTTTCCCCTGCACTCCACGCTTATATCGGCTGAAAGACGTCGACTCAGCTTCCAACCCTCTTTCCATTCCACCCTCCGACGACTCCCGCACCTCCGCTCTCTCTCTCTCCCCCCCCTCTCTCTCTCTCGTTCTCTCTCTCTCTCTCTCTTTCGTTGGAACCCCGCGTATGAGGCGAGGAATTCGATTCTGCGCTACCGCCGCGCGAATGAGTCCTCCCGGAGCACACGGGAAATTTTGCTTTCGACTCTCCGCCACCGTGTCAGCGATTTATAATGGGGGGAACATTAATCTGGAGAGTTGACGTTTCCACTTGTCACCGAGAACGCATGAAATTACTTTCGATAACTCCCGATTGTCGCCCGAGAGAGCCAAATCGCCGAAACCCTGATACAAACACTGCAAATCGAATTATCCGGCAATTCTGTTGCATCCCGCCACTATTTCCGGTGTTTACCTTCAAAGTTCATCCCTTGAGAACGGGTAGTAGTGTTCCTTTTCCTCAAGATTTCTTCTGAACGTGGATGACAAGGTTTACAAGTTAGTTATTTAAATATGGTAGAACAGTAAAAAATATTCATTAGAATACGGTTTGTTACTTCGAAAGATGAAAATAACTATAAAGGCAGAAACCTCCCTTGAGTCAGTGTCAAATTGTCTTGTTCTGTGCCATATAAGAAGACGAACATATTTAATGGTATATGAGCACCTTCATTATGTATGGCGCGAGTTTTAAACATTTGTGCTTCTTCAGATACGTGACATTGTTTTGACAGACTCCACGGTTGAAGTAGAAGTTCTTCTTCGTACGTCCTGTTATAAGATATTCTAACAGGATGGACGATTGTAAGACGACGTAATGGAACGTTTGAGACCTTGACACAGTAATGTAGAATTTTGTCCAGCACGAGGCACAGTGTGGAGGATGTTGGTCTCGCAGGGAACATTTTCAGGACAGAGACGAGCAGAAAGGGGTGAGTGCGAGGGGTGTGCGAGTCTCGCGTCACCGACGCATTCTTAGACTCCATCCTATTCCGCGATTCTACTCACTCATTCCACTTTGCTCACCCCCTGGGAACCACCGAGACTTCTATTCCTCTCTTCGCATCCCGCAGTCCCGACACTGACGTCCCGACATCCGCAGTCCTCGGCTCTCCCTTTCTACCCTCACGTTTCACTTCTTCCTTCTTTCTCGCGTTCCTCATCCTTCTTCCTCTCTACGGACCCGCTCCAAATCGTCGCGGCGTATCCTCTTCGCAACCTTTCTTTCCTCTCTCTCTCTTTCTTTCTGGTTCCCTCACCGTTTTCCATCTCAGCTCCCGGCGTCAACCCCTCTCTTCTCGCCCACCCTTCGCTCGTACATCCAATATTGTAGATATGTCCCGGCTACGTCTCGGGAATCGCGAGTGTTCGCCCAGCGACGCCCCCGTTCGTGTGCGTACAGGTGTGTACCGACAGACAGGTGCGCAGAAGACGCAGGGCTTCCCCGGGAATTGCAGAATTTTTTCTCGGGAAAAGGAACGACCGGATAGACGCTGTTTGTTCGGGGATCGATGCGTGACGCTTGTTTTTGATCGGCGCGATCTGCTTGGATTACACAGTCCACCCTGCGCTTCCATTCTGACTCCATACTCGAATATGGAGTGCAGATTTTTGTGCAGTTATGGTGAACTCAGAAAATTGGCCGCATTTTTATTTTATGCTGAACGCCCATGGAGGTTAGAGATCAGTGAAAAATTGAAATCACAAGCACAGAAGCGTACAAATATTTCCAGGAATTTCATAACAATTCTGAATGCAAATGGAAACGATGCTGACACTAAACCTACCGAGCCTCAAAAGTAACTGATGTAAAAAAGATTGATTTTATTTAGAGTTTGTGCGGTCCCTATTGTAATACGTGCTCTACTAAAGATATCTATACAAACATTCCTTATGAAGTCATTTTTATTATTTCAATAATAGTAAAATAAAAATTCTGGAACCGGTCATTTTAGCCGATGGTGGTAGGTTTAGTGCTAAAAGATCATGGTTCTGATATTATTCAGGAAAGTCGATAATATGAACTTAATTGTACTGAACGTCCATGGAACTTCGAGATCAGTGATAGATCGAAATAACAAGCACAGAAGCGTAAAAATATTTCCAGGAATTTCAAAAGAATTCTGAACGCAAATGGAAGCGATCCGGAGAAAACAAGTTCGCCGAGACTAGACGGTAAAATCGATAACACGAACTTCCGCAGAAGCAAGAAACCAATAAAAATCGAATCGAGCCTACCAACATGTATCGAAGCGTAAAAATCAATATCGCCAAGATTTTCGAAGAAATTCCTACTGTAATTGTAGGCGATTCTGAGAAAACCGGTTCGCGTAGGATGCACCGGGTTCAATTGTTACAAGGTCGAATCTGAATTCCAAGGGGATTCATTTGCTGAGAGGGTATCATCCCTTGAGTCAACTCTGTCGGGTTTGCTCTACATTCGCGCACCCTCTCTCATTTAAGGGTGCACGCGAAGAGTCAAGGTCGCGATCAGACGTGAATGAGAGACCAAAAGAGAGAGAGAGAGAGAGAGAGGGAGAGAGAGGGAGAGGAGGGAAGCGCAAGAACGCGATCCTCCGAGGCGCAAGAAGGAGAGAAAAATGGATTGAGATAAAGAAAGGAGAACGTGGAGGGTTCGTTGCGGCGGTGGGTGACGGGGAGAGAGCTATGGAGGCGAGAGTAAGCGGGGCTGAACGAGGAAGATGAGACCAGAGGAAGGTAGTTTCCCCCTTATAATTAATGTGTAAGGGTAGGTCATGGCACGCGGCGGCGGCGCTGCTCTACCTTCCTTTCGTGGGAATTAAATTACATCAGCTGATTCGAGAGATAGAGGACGAGGGTGGGGAACAAGGACGAGCGAGAGAGAGAAAGCTGTTTCTTCACCTTCTTCTTTCCACCTTCGGGGTCTCTTCTTTCTTCTCAAATGGTTACGACCCGCCGCAACCACTTGTTAAGCGGCTCCCATTGTCCTCGAGGAACTGGCCGAGACGAAACTCTTGATTAAGGGAGCTTCGACGCTGAAGCGATTACGCTACTGAATCGTTCCGTTTGCCGTTGGGTGGGAATCACTTTCGATCGTTGAACTATAAACAGTGGTTTCGAAACTCGGATATGATCGTTTCGGTTTATTTAACTTTTATGACAATACTCAACATTTTCTGCGACGATCAATAACATTGTACTTTGGAGTTAGACTTCAAGTACACTAAAGATAGACTTCATAGTTAGTCTTCAGTGTATATTATTATGCCTCGATTAGAAATTTAATTTATAATTATTCAAGAAAGTAGAACTTGCCAACATGCAAGAAATTTGAAAGACATATTGAAAATAAATAACCTGACTCAGGTTAATCGTTTTCATTCAAGTACCCAAACAACATGTTGACAAGCTAAAACCAAATGTGGTACACAAGGTAGCCAAGTCTACAACTCTGATGTCTAAGATGCTAAAAGTACAGGTTGTACACAAGGTGGCGGAGTCTAGATCTACGTGTCCTTCAAGCTCTCAAAAAAGCTGTTGAAAAGCTAAAACATGTTGTACATAAAGTGGCTCAGTATAAAACCCAAATGTCGCTAAAGAGCTAAAACAAGTGATCGCGATCACCAAAAAAAATTTCCGAGGCAGAACAACTCTCGAACGCCTAGCAGGGAGTCCGGAAAGAACGGCAGCTCCCTGAAATCACGGCTGCAGCCGGTATCCGTCGACCCTGTCCTAATCAGAATCAGGCTTAGCGGAGCCGTGTTCGGAACGGAGGGCTGGCATCCTTCTCGCAGATCCTTCCGTGATCATGGGAATCCTTGGGTGAGCGCGACACACGTCTCGCGACATCGAAAAGGGAGTCTGGCAGAGGAAAACTCGCGAGGGGCGGCGGTGTACGTTGGTAACAATCTCGGATAAGGAATAAAGCTGGTGCGGAGGGGGGGTAGGAGGGGACAGAGAAAGAGCGAGATAGGTAGACCGAGGAACGAGGGGTTTGGAGGGTGCTAGCGGGGGCGGATGCGGTACGACGAGGGATGTACGGAAAATAGAAAGAATTCAGATCACGGGACGCAACGGGGGAGGAGAGTAAGCGACGAGGTGGGCTCCGAGGAGCAACAGAGACGAGCCACGGGGCCAGAAAAAGGGGAGAGAGAAAGGAGGGACTGGAGAAAAGGAGAAGGAAGAGAAAGGAAGGGAAAAGGAGTCCCTAGAACGAGAATGGAATCAATACGTGGAGGCAAGTGTGTGCTTCTAGTCCCACATGCGTGTTTCACTGCCTGGGGAGGCCAAACATGCGAGTTTCCGCGGGGGTGGATAAAGGCGGCCGCCCCCATCTCTCCACCCCCCGACGAACCCTCGGGGCCACGCGTGTGCGCCTTTGCGTGCGTGCCCATATACGAGAAATTCGATGGTATCGAGAGTTATCGGAATTTCTTTTCCTTTCGTACCCGTATTTTGCCCGGTTGTGTTGCGGGAAATTGGTTTTGTCTTTCGGTTTTCGGACTGACAAACCTGCACCAGCAATTTGTCGATCAGTTGCATGTTACCAGCAATGAAAAAATATCTAAAGGCAGTAGTATGTGGTGACTAGGATCTGTATTAATTTGAGGATACATACTAGGATCTTCAGAAATAGGAAAGACTGTGTTGTAGAGTTGCCAACCATGAATTACAATGCAGTGGGCGTTGATTGAAATCAATATTCCATAAAAGAATAATAAGAATTCAGTGAAGCAAGGTTTTCATTTAACAATGAACTATTTCACAGCTATTTGCAGAGTAATTTGTCGTCTTATACAATTTAAAGTTAGAATCATTTAATACCCCTAATTCCTAGATATTCTCCTCTTATTATTCCTCACAACTATGTATTATGATGAACGTTTTGGTTTCTTCTTGAATGATCGATTAATATTTATTGTATTTAGCAGATTCTATTTGATATTTTTATTTCGAGTCTGACGTAGTGTTACATGGCGTAGGGTCAATCATTGGTATAGTGACATTTCTAGTGTAAAGAAGAAGGACGAACAGAAGGCGCGCAGCATCCTTTTGTCTCGCCAATAAAAATGAAACTCCCATCACGTATGATTGATTCTTTTTGCCATCGTGGGGCTGCAACATCATTTTCGTCCCTCCGACGATCTACCCTCCTGCTTATCTTACGGAATACGCAAGAATACGAGTGGTATAACCAAGCTGGAGGAGAATGGCGAGGGGGGTAGCGTCGGAGGGGGCAATATTCTTGACTCTATCAATTCTCAACGGGAATGGTTGGCAGCCACCCATGAACTCTTTGACGTTGTTGATTTGTCTCGAAAGCCTCCTCTTCCGCTTTCGAGTCCTCCGCCCGTCCAACAAATATTCCTCTATCGCGTCGCCATATTGACATATCCTCGTAAACATGTCGCGATTGTTAAAATAAATATACAGGCTCCTAGACTCTTTTGAGTCCATTTGCCTTCTGAAAAATCGCTACCTCGCTGCTGACAAAACTACGATCCTTGTACAATGATTATTTTGCGCACACAAAATAAACTTTAACCTCCATCCCTCGACACAATTTTCATGGATAGTGACTGCATAGTATATTTTATACATACATCATTTGGTAAATATTGACAAAAGGATTACTGCATTGAAACTGGCAGAATTAACTGTTTTTTGCAAATACCTCGGAAATTAATGGAGTATGGAAAAAAGTTGTTCAAAATATTGACCTTGACAACATATTTGAAGGGCAACGTGGCCGGATCATTTTATTAGTCATGTTCGTACTATTTATAAAAGCCAAAATTTTTATATATTTTTTTCAAACATTTTACAAAAGAAAATGGAAAAATAATTTGTCGCAAAAGGTTTCATGCTTTCTGGGTCTGAATGTTCCAGCAGATCTTCTGTAATGGTAGGACAAACGATAATTAGATTCCCGATAAAATAAATCCACGGGATCAACTAAAATCCAGCATTGTTGACTGGTGTCCTAATTGTGCTTGCGAATGCGCTGTTTTAAATGCAGAAGCATTACCGTGGGCCACGTGCTGATGCAGTCGGAGCCGGCGAATGGAATTATCGAGGCACCGTGCGTACTCCCGTAAATACCGTGCAGCTTTACGAAATGCGAGTGGAATGGAATTAAATAGGATTTCCCAGCGTGTACTGTCGCGCGCGCGCTACCTCCCTCGTGTGCTGTGAAATGCGTTCGCACTTAGAAATCCGTGCATGAAGGAATTAAGTGGAATTAGCATGCTTCTCGCGCCGGGACAGTCTCGCAAAAAGCTCGGTTTTTCGGGGAATTGAACCGCCGAAACGATACCGGGTCCGACTACATTTTCAAATTTGCTTTTCCGTTTACTCAATCCTTTGACTGACAAGGAAGTAGGCAATCCGGAAATCCGAAAACTTCTAAAATTCTGCGTACGAATAAAATATATTGTCCGTAATACACAACCTCATTTTTTGCATTTTCATTAATTCCGTTTTAAAAGAGTCCGATCACCCTTTACACAAAATTTAGATTTTTTGGTGGAACGTATGACAAGAAGGTTAAACATTGTCTTAAACATATAGTCCATGATAAAATTCTATTTTTATCGTGTTTAATATGTTTAATGTTTTATGTTTTTTACTATGAAGAATACCACGTTGATGGACGCGAGTGCTACACTGCAATTTAATGCAAGGTATAAAATAGCAGAGGTATGACGAACGTAATATCAATCGGTACAAGTGGCAGGAGGGATGAATTTGGCCAAAAATCTCGAAACCATCCACGGTCCCGATCATGCTCGGCAGAAAGGTCTTCGTGGAAAGCATGTGCGCCCTTATCGGGGAAAAAATAACGCCCAATCAGGAGCGTAGAACGTGTGCAGCTCACCCCAGCCCGGGGATGCGTGTGTCTATGGAATTCGGAGCGGTCGCCATGACAACCCCATGCCTTTCTTCGAAAGATGTCCATAGGAGGTTGCTCCACCCCGACTCTCTCCTCTCTTTTTCTCTCTCACTCACTCTTTCTCTACTGTTCGTCTAACGCGTTACAAGATTTACATGTGTCTTTTTTCTGCGCGTGTCAGTGGCCCGCCTTTTAACAATGATTTCGCGTTTAACGAGATGCAAACGAATCACCGCGGAATAAATTTGCCATTGTGACGCAACCCGGCGTCTTTGGACCGTCCCCGACTGGCAACGGTTGATTAGCCTTGGCGAGACTGCTCGCGACGCCTTTCACCTCCCAGCAATGCAAGAAAAATTTAATTTTTACATAACTGTGACACGAAACACCATTTTCTCATTGAAAGTCACTTTTCAGAATTTTCTTCCCTCAAACAGTACCATTGTCAGTGTTGTCAGAGCAATTTTCTTTATACACCGAAAGTGCAGACGATTATACTTATAGTGTGTAAATTCTATAAAAAAATTTATACGGTACAAGGTGTGAACGAAATTCGACGATTCACTGAAGTCAATAGCAAATGTAATCTAGATTACTTATAGCAAATACACGGACGGAAAAAAGTAGTTAAACACCAAGTCTGTACTTAGACTGTTGCATATAAGATAAGTACACTAAATATTATGGTAGTAGAACGCACAGCACAAGTTTCTTGAAATAACGATAACAAGAGAGATAACAAAATATTGATCACTGGCATTACGACTGGAAAGAAACTCGTATCACTTTACATATTTATCAGCGAAAAGGTTCATAAATATAAAGCAGTAAAGTAAGGATAACATGTCGACGAGTTTATGGTAATTTTCTTACTCGCACGAAAATTGCACTGCCAATGTTTTTACGAGGCGATTGAAAATTGTTTCAGTCTGCTCTGCCTCGAATGCAATATTTACCTACACGCCACTTATTGTGGTGTATTATCCTAAACATGTTCAAATTTATCAGATTCTTCAACAATAAGTAATGATCAACTTGGTGCATTGGCGAAGTAAGAAATTGTTCCATAATAAAGAAATAAGTAAATAAATAAAAAATGACAGTGTTGCTTACTGCGTCATTAAATTGTGTTATATCGACAAATGCTTTCAGAATTGTAGCCTAAATGTAGGACAACAGTGTTTCTGACTGTTTCATTATCTTACATTGACAAACGCCATCAAAATCGTTGCCCAATAAATAAGTAAGTAAATGGGTGGAGGATATCGTTCTCGGGACAAGCGATAGATCAAAACATAGTTGTCGAAAGGTGATGCTTCAGGCTTCTGTTTCAGGTTCAGGTTCCTGGGGCGGTGATTTGACGGACCCGGGGGTTGGTAGCGCTGTCGGTCCATTTCGCATCCTGTCACCGAGCGAATTCCGTGAACGCCGAAGACGAGTGCTGGGGCTACGAGTATCCGCGTGTGTTTGGCCCGGAAGTCCATTCATAAATCTGGCTGTTTTCGAGTCTCCTCGGTGAAATATGATAATAGATGTGCGAGCGATGGAGGGCTGTCTGCTGAAGAAGCTAAATCCCAGCCCAAAGAGAGAAAGCGAGAGAGAGAGAGAAAGAGAAAGAGAGAGAAAGAGAGAGTGGATAGTCCGCGGGGCTAACCTCCGCGAACACTTACAGTCCTCTCCATTGTGGTCTCGCGTGCCGACAGCAGCTGAGAGTAACCGGCACCAAGTTCCCCAACCCCTTCTGTCTCTCGCCCCCTCTCTCGCCGTCTCCCTTTTTTCCCTCCTTTTTCTCTGCAATGTGGATTCTCGAGCGTGAGTTTTCCTGGGAAAGTTTGCAGATTACTCATGCGGATGCCGCGGTGCATCGCGTCGGATAGCGAACTCGTTGAATAAATATGTTTCGCGGTTTCCTGCGGCTTCACTTCTTGCCGCGCCACTTTTTCACCCCACTTCCGGCCTGGCTCGCTGTCGATACCACTCAGCTTTGGGCGCGTTTCGAAGTAAAATTAACAGACCAAGTGTGGTATCCAAGCGAAACGAGTCATCGGCGGAAATTTTTGAAATTTTTGAGGTACAAGGTTTAGAAGGTGAAGTACAATAACCGTCTATGCAGGGGGTGAGTTACCTAACTTTCAGTTACTCGAAAACTGTTAGTATCATGAAAAAGTTCTATGAACAAAAGTTGTAACGCATTAAAGGAACTATATAACCTGGTAGTTTTTTTGAGTTAGACTACAATAATAATTACACCACGTCTACTGGGGGTGAACCACTTAACCTTAAACAAGAATATTTTTTAAACAAACTTTACAGACTACATAACTTGGTAATTAGTTTCGTGATAGCCAGCTTTCTTGTTTAGTGCTCAAAAGAGAAGATGAAGTAACACAGTGAATACAAGTGATGGTCAGACCCATTCACAATTTTGACATCGAATAACAGAGAGTTGCGGCAGTAAATCAGAAGAGGGAGGCTCGCCCGGGGTTTCGAACAATATTCTTTTCGAGGGTAAGAGTGACAGAGATAAAGAGGGAAAGTGGCGGCGGTAAGCATTTTCCACGGCGCCGGTGGTTAAGAGAGCTCGCTCGGGGGATGATAAGATGCGATGCGAGTTTTTATTAATACTCTACCTCATCTGCCAGTTACTCCTTCCACCGCGGGGTCCCTAAAGTCTTAAAGAGATTACGGAACAAATGGCGAGGAGCGAAGAAGAAACCAACGGTGGAGGAAGGAAGATGCAACCGGAATTTCCGCTCCCCTACTGTACAGTGGCAAACGCCATGGTATACCTGGCTAACCGAAACACCTGACCTACCTTAACTTGACCCGAGCTCTGCTTGACGCAGTGCTGCTTTAAATTAGAACTGTGGCAGCAACGCTAACTGCCGTACAACTGGATAATATTTGTGTGTGTGTGTGTGTATAACAACAATTTTATAGTATAGACATTTACGTAAATTTCAATCTTTATTGGCTGCTCTATAGAAATTAGAATGAAAGCAAAATATCCATTGTTGACTAAGTATCTCGAAATAAGAATAAAATAAAGCTTATTAATTAATTTTCGCTGATATATGGTAGACGTTTTTTGTTCTATTATATTTTATAGAGCTGGAAGAACAGCAAGCAAAAATTTAATTCTGTATCTACTGATGCATCTCAGAGAAGATAGCATTCAAAATGCAAATACAAAATAGAATACGAAACGTAACAAATAAAGAAACCGAGTGCAGAGAAATGGATTTACTTCTGTTTTTGTTCTTCGAGGATCAGGCTGTTTGACAAATCCCGTTTTAAAGGCGGCTCTGTCCCGGTCCCTTTAAACTGTACACAGTGGCACAATTTAAGCGCAGCCTTGCGCTTGATAATAGTTTATGAAGCGGGGCCATGCTCTCTATGCAGAACGATAGCTCGTAGTTTGTTCGAGAGAGAAAGAGGGAGCTCGAGAGAGCGGGGGTGGGTTTATGTCCCGGAATTAATTAACCTAGAGCCCCTCCGACGGCAGCCATTCCACCCTCTCATTCTCTCGCCGTGAAAGCGGCGAGCGTGCCAGCCATTTTGTCCACGACTCTCGCTCTCGAAATTCGATTACCTACTTTCTCCACCCCGCGCGAACTACCCCCACAACTTTTGTCCCGTTCCACGCCTTTCTCTCTCTCTCTCTCTTTCTCTGTCACTACCATTCAGCTGTTCCGCTCGCTCCTGCCACCCCTTTTGGCACTGTCATCGTCCGCGCGGTTTCACCCACCCCCTACAGACTTAAACCACCACCCACTTCCTGCCAGAACTTTCTCTCGAGTGGTAACGGACCGTTGAAATCAACGGCCACGCGAATTCCATTCACTTTCCCGGCTGACTGGGAATTAGTCGCTGCTAATTAGTCACCGAGCTCAATCCTCGCGCTATGTTAATATCTCATTTTTGTAATTTTCTTCTACCCTTTGCGCATGTCCACCTTAGTAACTACTGCCACTGTAATTGTAATTGTTCGTTCGTGACGTCATTCACCTTTTAACTCGGTACACGTTTTTTTTAATGATGTGGTTTCAAGTATTAAACATTACAATTCAGAAGCACGACAATCATATTTATATCTTGATAAAAATGTAACATGATCGAAAATAGAAGTTTCTTGCATTAACTCCAAGAAACAGGAGCCAATAAAAATTGCTTTCCTTCTTGAATAATTTTAATAAGTTGATGGGATTTTATTGATATCCTTAAACCCTTTTCGAAGTAAATACGAAGTAGTACGTGTTCATTCGGACTGGCAAAAGTTATTCGAAGCTTTCGAATAATATGTAGATGAAGATAAAAGATGAAAATTTTATTAGAAGCTTCGAATAAAAAAATTATCTTTATTCGTCGGATAAATTCTCGTTGAATAAAATTATGTATTCGATACTCGTCGAATAAAGATACCTTCTTTTATTCGAACCTACGAATAACGAAAGTTTTTTTTATCTTTAGTCGTTATTCAAAATTTTTATTTATTGTTAGATAAACATTTTGCCCAAATCTTACGTATGCCGCAAAAACACGTAGGTCCACAGCCTATTAACGACAACTCCAATAATAATTTCGATTGCGGCGGGATCTAAGATCGCTCTGAAATTCCCAAGCAGAAAAATTTTGCCACATTACAGTTTGCCAGGAGACGGAGGCTATTTCCCATGTAAATGTATACGGACATTCATCAGAGCCCATTGTAAGTCTTCCCGCGCGGCACACGCGAGAAAGTATTCTGACTGTGCCGACTTGGTTCGCTTATTGCTTATCAGGGTATCCTTGAAAGCATCGCTGCACCACGCACGATCGCTGTAGGGCTGTTTGCCAGCCTCCGTCTATGATTGAATGCGTAATTTACGATGTTTTCGCGGTGAAGTTGACGATACTTGCCGATAAATCGCTGCGCCTGTGAAATATCGCGAACGCGCGTACGCCGAAAGTCGGATAAGAATGTATTCCCTTCTTCCTGCATAATTTTATGCCCTGCCGCTCCCGAGAAAAACATAAATAACCGCCTGAACTCTAAAAGTTCTATCGAAAGTGGTTGCTCTTAACGGAACAACAAAAAACATCGACTTTTTTTACTTAACTAACAATTAAATTCGCCCTTCAGTGTAACTTTATATATTGTAATAATCCATTACGAAAAACACTGTCTTTTCGTCCTTAATTTGTGAATTATTCTGCAAATACACTCTTTTCTCTACTTAACCCGTCACAAAGCTGTGTAACTTGATGGCACACATTTATTACTAACGATTTTTAAGTTTCGCTCGATTTTATCGTTAGAGTGTAGCGTTATAAATTTCGTGATTTTGCAGTTTGTTTATCTCTGTTATACATTTTCTCTAAGACTTAAATAAACATTTAATTCAGACGTGAAAAACTTGAATTACAGTTACGTTAGTTAGCAAACGAATCGTTTCTGGCGATTGATTCCGCGGTTTCTGTGTACAGTGGAGATTCGTTTCGAAAAGCGTCGATGAATACTAATTTCTGTTTGCTCGCATACAGAACGGTTTCGAATACAGGAAATTGAGCAAGGCTTTCACGGCAGCGAGCTTTCGATCGTAACCGAAACGGCAGGATCGCCTAGCAGAGGCAGGTGCTCGGCAAATGATACGCAGATGGCTGCAGCCGATCGTAATCGGCCGAGTCGAAATTGATAAAAGATAGAGGGAACATTTAATTAGTGCGTTCGGACGTGTTACGCGCGCGATTGCCTCACGACATCGCTGGATCGAAATAATTATAGCCAGCACCCGCGGCGGCTCTCCGCCGGCGAAATGACTCTTCGATTTATGGCTTCCGCGCTCGATGCTAATCGGATTGTGTATTTGGAGAAAGTGGTCGTAATCCAATTATCGATTAATCGCCTGCGACAGTGCAGATATGGCGTCTTTATCGTTGCATCGCGTATTATCTGTTTTATTACTTCCTGGACATACGTCTCCGGAACTATTCCATTTATTTAATGCATTTTATAGGACTTCGCTTCTCGGATCCGCAACTTTTGAATGGACTCAACCCTTCGTCTCCAATCTTATTTTTACTGTTCTAGGTTCTAATAAAATCTAAAAGCTTTCTGTTCGAATTTATTCCACTGATGTACAGGGTGTAAAGAAATGTTTGATCTTAGCTGCCATAGACTTATTCCACATCTTCGGATCGATGAAGATCGGTAAAAAAAGCTGCCGCAAAATTGTCCTTGACCTCAAATTTTTTTATTGCATTGTATTCTCTGCATCATGGGGATAAACATCAAGGGGATACAATGCAACCAAAATTTGTCTTGGACCGTGAAATTCAAGGTCAAGGACAATTTGCATCAAGTTGCATCATTTTAATTACTGATCTTCATCGATCCGAAGATGAACTTCATTAGATGGCCTACGGTAGCCGAGAGCAAACATTTCTTTACACCCTGTACATAATTGAAGACTGGAATTTAAAAAGGCCGTTTGTACCAAAATGAAAATTCCGAGGAAAATCTATGTAAAACTTCATGATCATCTTGTAACCAATTCAAAGTTTCTAGCCAATCGCCAGGGAACTTTCAGCCTTATTTCATTGCATTGGCGGTGGAACTTATGTTGCTGTTTTTAATACCAGTCTTCAATTATTATTATTATATTTATTATAAATGGACCGAAGTCCTTTACACAAATGTTTACACTGGAATAAAAACAAAGAATTATGATTATTAATTGAAATTATGATTAAAAAGAAGCCACAGTGAGAAATTATAGAATTGCTTGAATATAATTCTGTACTATCTTGATGAATAAAAAAAATGCTGAACCTATTAATTTATGTTACGACACAATACAGATAATCATACGAAGAAGATATCGAGAACGATGTATACCATGAAATAATTACATTCTTATACAGTTTTTGAAGGGGTGAATTACCTGTTAGACTATTAGAAGTTCGATCGTCTCCGAACGACCGTTGCCGAACCGATCATTGTATCTCGGCGGTCTCCTTTCATCTTGTCACTTAAAATTTGTTTAGCAGGCAACTCCGTAGGGTCTATGGCAACGCTAGAATGGAAGAGAGTTCGATTCCATATGCAAATGCGCCGCTCTCACGACATTTCGCGCGTGGAGGACCCCCGGCGCGGCGCGGCGGCCGCCTCGGGAATTTGAAAAGCCACCACCTGAGAACGTGTCAATCGGTCGACATAATTCGATTTGAATAATGAACGAACGTCCCCTATGCAAATTTCGTCCATTATAGAGGGACCTTGTAACGGTCCTCGAGCGACGTTATTTCACGCGACAAGCCCGTCACCTTCCTTGAGAAACGCGGCCTCCCTTTTCAACCTCTTTTAATAATAAATCCCCGTTAACCTCTTAGCTGTATGCAAGTAGCACACTCGCCACGAAGAAATCGCAACTTTCTGTGTTACCATAACAGTGTAATTATTAGACTGCGGATCAGTATGCAAAATGAAAATTGTCTGCATCGTTATGGATTTTATGTTATTGTCAACTTATTCGGATTCTTGCAATTGATGCAGATATAGCTTTCATTTTGTAGAAAGATCCACAGTCGAGTAATTACATTTTTTTGTAGTAACTATGAATTTTATGCATTTATAGAATAAAGGAGCCATTTGAAGCACTAAAAAGATTTCTGAATGATGAAATATTATTTTCGATTTATTCAGACCATGAATTACTGCTTATGGGTCTACTCCCTTTTCGATTTGCATCTACCTGCTTCCAAAAAAATCAATTTCCAAAAATTAACAAGGACTGATAACCAAGAGGCTTCTTTTGATTTCAATAAAAATTGTTTTACGTTCCATAATGAATTATAAAAGTCATCTCAAAATATGTTTACCTGTAGCCGAAGAAAAAAATAATACACAACTCAACGAAATGTTTGAAGAACAAAAACATATTACAATTTGTTTGAAATGTAGTTCTTTTCTTTCCGAGTGCGAACAATGGCACAGTGAAACGCGAAGTTCGTGAAACACGCGAAACGAAGCGGCCAGGTTTTATCTGAGGCATTCACCTGCATCAGCTCGCTATTTTTTCCAGAATGAAAAAGTTGTGACGACGAGTCTAGATGAGCATGTGACTAAAAATTGTTTACCTATTGTCTAGCTTCCACGTACTATTTGCAAGATGTTAATTAGTGTCGAGGCACGGTCAGCCAAAGGCGCGCGCACTTATCTGATATTGATCTTTCGACCCTGATATCATTGTTCACCGGGGATTACATATTCAATGGCGTCAAGAAACAATTATAACTGTTATCCGCGCGAAGCCTGTTTATAACGATCTCCATATAATGGCGTGTGCGCGAGCGTGGAAAGTTGAAGGCAGTATATAATTTCCACCAGTTAACATCGACAACGAAATGTCAGTAAGTGGTGGATAATTATGTGTGAATGATAAATATGTTACATTATTCAGAACTTTACATCTTTGTAAATTTTTTAGATTTTGCCTGGCATGAATGGGTTTTGTTTCTGCAATACGATCAGGGTTTTCCGGCTTCTCGATTGCTATTATGGCAATGAACTGGGTGGACCGTTTGCGTCCACCACCCGCACGCGTTTATGCTTACAATCCGTCAGGAATTAAAAGCGAGCCGGAACAGATACGTTGACACGCGCATACATTAGCGAGCGAACATCTGTCGGTGGGCAAAACGTGATAGACGGCCCTAACAGGGTCAGCACAATGGCTGAATGCCACCTTGAGAACTTAGAGTGATCCAAGGTTGCGGACAAAAGGCCGGGGAACAATTTCGATCGCCATTTTTACTATAAATTCGACACACCTTCGAAACATCGTTAATTAAATCAAGAGTACATTGAAGAACGCGATAGAAAAGTTTTCCTCTTACAAAAAATTGGAACCTTTGTAACTCTGGATTAAAATGGACCCTACCATTCAAGGGTTAAACGAATCATGGACCATAAATTCTTGGATACACCTAAATTCTAATTTTCTAGCAGCCAGTTTAAATCATTGGCCATCTGTATCAAGTTCAGTAAGACGATCAACAAGTAGATTAAAAAAATATCTGTAGAATTGGTGCATAACATAACATTCCATGATATTCGTTGCAGTATCTGTATAATATTGTCGAACGTATTGAATGAATTTTTAGGGAACCTCTGTGATTTTCGAGATGGTCGAACGAAAAATTGGAAATGTTTCTTTGTTGAAAAAACAGATCTCCGGATAAGAATGATTCCCAGCTGAATTTGTTCCCCGAGGAGGGCCAAAATCCTCGAATTTACTGCTTCGATCTTGCCGGTCCTTTACCGAATCCCCTGGTAAACGAGATTCGATGAGACCGTGTACCAATGAGATCGATAGTCTCCCCCTACAGATGGTACTGTCTTCCACGCCTGTAAGCATGCAACTGGAACTACACCTCTGTGCGGAGACCGGTTCCCCTGAAAGGATGCTACCATCTCGGCCTGCCATTGTGATGCAATCGTTCTACAGGCGCGGTCATGTAATTGTATCTCCAGTGATCGTGTTGGTCTCGAAATTACAGAAAATTTTTAAACGGTGTCCTTACCGAGTAGAATTCTTAAATATTCACAACGCCATCTTTACTTCATTTCGAATTTCGATAATACCCTATTTTGCTGTAAAATTGTACTTCAATTTCTCTCGTATTTTATTTTAGACTATTGATCGCTAAATTTTATTATAAGAAAATTAACTTTTAATAGGTTACAAATAACAAAACTCCATTTGTCGAGACATTGCACAATTATATTTACAAAATGCAAGTTCATTTCTTATACAGAATTTCTCCATGTTGCCTAACTGCAATTGTCATTTGTATACTGCAGATTTTATGTATTTATGACAAGAATGAGTAGATATAATTTAAAAAATTGGAATGATATATTGAAACATTTTAAAAATGTCGATGAATTTAAAGCTTATTGAAATTACTAAAGAGACAATGAAACCTCTATTTAATTCCTCTTTCTTGCAATTTATGTAGAACATTTTCATTTTCACAAAATTCTTTAAAATTTTCTTAAATGATTTATCAATTTTTGTCAATAAATCATATCGTTCCTGTAAAAATTTCGTTTTCTATCGTATAGAATAAAATATGATTTCACATTCGTTAGAAAACGGTTCGAGTCACGCAAGGATCAATTCGGATCGGGTTTCTTAAACGTCGTATCGCGGGCACTGCTGACGTTAATACGCCGGGTAAAACAACAAAAGAAGGAAGATTTTGTTTAAAAGGGAGTCCACGAGAGGTTTCTTTTTGCGGCGTAGGATAGGAGCCAGCGAGAGCACGAAGAAGAGCCATCCAGTCGGATATCGACGGGGCAGATGAACTACCAATAACTCAATGTGCGCTTATAAACTGATCAGACTTCCAACCCACTCTCCTCTCCCACCTTCCATCTCCGTACAATCCTCGAGACCTTCGACTCGACCCCGTTCCAATAGCTCCAAGTTCCTCTTATGCCCTCCATGACGACGACGACGACGACGAAGACGACGACTACGACGACGACGACGACGACATATTACTTGAGACTCCTTCGGCAGAGAGAGAAATGCAAGCGAATTTACCGCACGATTTAACATCCCCACCGACCTAAGGGCACGAATCTGCCTTCTCCCGCGTATTCGTTGCGTAAGGGGGTGGATGGAGGATCGAGAAAAAATCGGGAATCGTAAACGGGGGTTAACCGAATTTCCTATGCCCAAATTTCGACTCGGCGACCTTCGATTTACTTGTACAGTGGCGTCAGAAAAGTACAGAATCCTATAAAATTTTTTTAAAAAGTCTACGTGTGTATCTACTTTTTATAATAGTAAGCAAACATGGTCTTCTTAAAACGCCGCCTTATAGTATAGGATTTATGTATTTACCAGAAAAAGGCTCAAAGAAATAATGCAATTTAACCGTATATTAAATATGTATAATATTAATGTGACATACACACACACACACGGCGTTCTTTTTGTCAACCACATACATATATGGTATAGTATATTCTATACAGACTTTTTCAACAGTTTTTATGACCAATTCATTATCTACAAAATATCTTGGTGCTTTTTTGACATAACCCTCAATAAATTCCCTTAGTAAATTGATCCAATGAAAGTGCTTAATAAATTGACTCAATAAATTCATTTAATAAGTTCACACAAGAAATTAACGAATTAATTCACACAATAAATTCATGAAATAATTGTTCAAACTTCCAATAAATTGACTATAGAGGGTTGATGATGTGCAAGCCACGTTTTTGTTTTTAAATGACTATCATATTGGAAATACACTATACATAGAACGCAGCGAATAAACTAGAAGATATGTATCAATCTTAATTTGCTGTCGATGTTGCTTTGGAGATATCGGATCTGTTACCCTACCAGTGAACTACAGTGATAGCGTATCGAGTGAAGCAGCTATGATGCGATAAAAGACCGGTAGTGGTAATCGGCTCTCGAAGCGATGATCAATCGTTATAATATTACCGTATTAACACTATACAGGGTGAGCCACGAGGAACGGAACACTCGAACAATTCAGATCAAAGATGAACGCTGATATCCAAGACAAAAAAATTATACTAACTTCTAACTTAACAAAATGTTATATATTTTTTTGTAATTCATTTTATGGGACTTTTTAAACAACGTGTGCTGTATGACTTTTACGTTGTTTTTCAGGCTAATGTGTTCTTAAAAAAACGTTGCGAAAAAAATTTATATTTGATATTGCACGAAATGAATTTCTATTTTCAAACACAACGAATAATTCTGTACTTTATGCACCACCGTATGCACACGTACCAGTTGAAACCAGATAGCCAACATCGAAGAGTTTCAGCTCCGGAAAAATCATGCTCCTGCATCTCATGGAAACGCGACTCATTTCGTAGACAACGTTATTAATGGTCATACATACTCCAAACAAGTGTTTCTAATTAAACGTACAAATTGACACGTTGCTGCCCCGTGAAAAACCGTGGTCGATCGAGACTTGAACAAATTGGACTCGATTTCTAGGATACACCGAAGCCGTTTCCTGCCCGCGGAAATAAGATTACGGTGATGACCGGCCATTAGTCCGCGACTTTTTCGAAAACAGAGAATAGATTAGAACGGGACATGCTGCTGAACCGATTACCGAGCATAATGACGGTGATTGAGAAATTCGAAAAGAGTATTACTGAAACACATCGTCTGGGAGCGTACCGGCGCGGCGCGGCGGGGCGCGCCGGTGATCTGCGTGCAAGAAAAATGACGTGTCGTTCGCAGGTGTGCCTGTGAGTAATCTACTGCGGCCTTGATGAGTTAGTAACAAGGAATATTATTAAAGAAATATTGTTTTACTATCGGAATGGCCTCCGACGATAGCTCACTCCGTTGATAAATACGTCACCGTTAAAAAAACAATCCCATTTACAGATTGCATCTCACTGCTCAGATACCTACGAAGATGAAATTATTTGCGCTGCAGAAAAACTAGTAACGATTAGTATCGCAGCGAGGGTGAGTATTTACGATGCCATTTGTCTTATTGGGCTCGCAGGATACCGAAAAAACCACTGTCTGCGCGACACAGACACATAAATTTCGCGAGAAGCGATACCGAATCGCGAATTTCTCGCTGAACTTATTTTACACGATGGCCGACACGTTTATTTAAATAATTACTGAAAGGTAGCGCAATTTTTCTTACTATGTATAAGTATTAGCACATAGTTGGAGAAATACCCTTCGGAAATTGAAGCAACAGGTGCTTTAAACGCCGCGATAACTGACAAGCGTAATTTATACAATTTTCTACATAATAACATGTAAAAATCTGCAAGAATTACGGTGACTCCCATTAATATTCGGACGCTCTAAAAAAAAAACGATAACTTTGTTAATATTGGACTATGGGATTTGAACTTTTTTGGGAAGCTAGAGCAATTAGTTCACTACAGGATGTAAAAAGAAATTTTTTCAAAAATTGCATTTGATCGGAATTGTAGAGAAAATACTAAGAGTTGCATTTTACAACTTTTTTATTCGGGCCTATATTGAAAATTTCAAATAATAAGTTTTGTAGATCTGTGTCAATTAAATGTACTGAGAAAGTTTCATAGAAATCGATTGATGCGGGAGAAAACGACACGTGAATGACCATAAGTTCAATTTCTACCGTGATGGAATCAAGAAATTTGTAATTCACTGACGAAATATATTTATTACCACAGTGCTGACCAATAAGTTTATTCCGATAAAAAATTGATGAACGGACGGAAAATAATCGGACATGTCATATGCGACAATCCAACAAACAAAAGCGATTGAAATGATCGAAAATTAATATTTCCGGGATGCAATCATTCCGTTCCGTCGGATTGCTAACATGTCACGCTGCGGGAAAACGGGAGAAAAGGCAATCCGAAACGCGGCGCTGAGATTACACGAAAGAAGAGCAGTGGATATTCGCAGTGGAAGAAAGACTTACCAGCTTGTCGGGCAGAGTTATGCGAGCTGAACGACGTAAATATGCGCCTCTGCCATGCTTCGGCTATGAAGACCCGGTGGAAGAGGTGCACTGTGGGGTAGTGCGGGAGAGGGCGAAGAAGAGGAGATAAAGGAAGTTCTCGTACGGAGGTACAAGCGGAGGTTTCGAGATACAAAAGGCTAGACGAGAAGGAAGGTGGTTAGGAGCTAGTCGTAAACAACTGTCGAACACAATCTCCTAATGCACGCCTCTTCTTTGGCACACGGGACACCTCTCCGCCCCCCGCCTTCACCCCCAGACCGACCCCCATCTAGATCGCGCAGCCCCGTTCGGTAATAGGAAGTTATATTCGCGGGATTCACGAGGCCGGTGCCGCCGAACTTATCTTTCGCGGCTTCTTTTGCTCGGCTTCAGCGAACGGGCCCGTAAACATAACATTCCGACTCCCGTGAAATTTATATTGATGGAACACGCCGAACGTCGTTCTGTTACTGCATCCTGTTCCATTTCTCCGTCCCGGTGATCGGTGACTGTTAGTGTACGCGAAAGTTTGAATCTTTTTCAGATAGCTTGTATAATTCTCTCCACAAAAGTCGAACAACAGATAAAATTGTAGAATCTCTTGCTGAAATATGCCGCTGCTCTTTCCAGAACACCCTGTACGTGGAACGTCAAGTGTTTGAAACACGAATGGGAAAAAATAAATATCGGAATGAAAGGAATGTTGGAGTAAAATTTCGTCCCGGACGTAAACGACTTACAGTCGCCGCGGAAAGAATGTTGACACGTCTCAAAAATGCATATTTTCTATTTTAGATCAATAATTTAGGAATTAATCGAAAAACATATATTATGTATGTTATTTAATATAGTACAAACTGGTATGTGTAGCACCAAAGATCACATAAAGTTAATAATAATGACAGAAAAAATTAAATAACTTTTTTGCCGATTGCGGAAAAGTATGTTGACCGCATTGAAAATTCGTAATTGAGTGTATTCTTAACAATAAAACGACATAATTAATATGAAGTTTCATAGCCTTTGTTTCTTATGACCTCTTCAAGTCTTTTAGGCATACTTCCACACAATTTATTTATAACATTTTCGTCAATACTATTCCAAGCACTCAGTTGTGCTTGTTTAAAAACTGATTTATTATTCCGAAATTTCCCACTTACACTTTGATCTAAGTCTAAGTGATCCCACAGGTGATCAATTAAATTCCAATCGGGACTTTGAGGGGGCCATGGTAACAATTGAATATCATTTTCACTGAAATATTTTGTCGCTGGTTTGCATTTTGTGTTTGCAGTCGCTCTATCTTACTGGAAGATATAATCACCGTGGATGTTCATCTTTATTATTGAATCTTGTAAATCTGTTGCAAAATATTTACATGCCCTGCTACTGTTAATATCCCGCCTATAAAATGTAAATTGCCAAACACCATTTGCAAAAAAACAACCCCAAACGCGTACTGATTCTGAACCATGCTTTGCTGTAGGCGTTAGCACCGTTGCATTAAAGCACTCACCTCGCTTTCTCCATACACATTTTCTTCTATTACAATATCGAAGTTCAAACTTTAATATTCGTCGCTAAATATATCCTTCTTTCAGAAGTCTGGTGATTTGTTTTTAAACAAAATATGTATAGAGAGAAAGCAAGGTGAATGCTAGCGACTGTAGGTTGCCAAGACAGGGTAAAAATTTTTTGCTGTACGAGTACCTGGTTTTGCAGTTGCCATTTAACAGGCTGAATGGAAAATAAAAGGAAGCGGTTAGGTAGCATAATCAATACAGTAAATTCGAAGTGAGATCGCATCTTGATTGGGTAGGATTTGGTCGTAGGATATGTAATGGTATGCAGATATACATATAGAGAAGTTTGAAGCGAAATGGCGACGAAGCGTGATGTCGTCAATTAGATCGGGCCGCGGAGCATATCGCGTGCCAAGCCGCAAAGAAACTCTCCGTCAGCCTATTATGTACATTGAAATGGTCGGATCGTCTGTAAATAAGAGTAGTGCATCCGCTTGTATCATTAACCGCGGCAAGTGGAACGGTACACGGAAATAGAGCAGAGACACTCGATTACGCTTTATTGGTTCTGGATCCACGAGAGTGTTGAATCGTTCGAGCTGAACGGGTCGGCGCGACCACGCACGGTTTAATATAATTTAGAATAAATACGGGACGCGCGCGACTCGGCTTGGCGATCCGGTCACGGATAATTGACTTCGGATACCGTGCGTGTAGCTCAAAAGAAGTGCAAACCTGTTCGGCAAACTTTTCTACCGAGATTCGCGGCTTTTTGCTCGCGAAAATGAGACAAATAGCGGGCCGGGACAGGTTGGAAAGCATATATCAGCGATCATATTTTCCACGGCAAATTACACATTTTTATATAACGGTGGATAGCGCGCCGGAAAAATCCACAGGCGCACAACTCGAACGATTTATAACTCCATAGAAGCTATTTTGTAATCAGATTCTCACTGCAGAAAATGAGCTATCTACCTTTACATGGGAACGGTAATGGGTTCGTATCAAATAGAAATAATAAGCTGTCGATGATTTATTAACCGCCGTTTTATTGGAGTTCCCTCGTTTAATTATAGACGTCTATTCCTGGCGTTTCAACTACGCGGATTCCACTTTGTATCGAAAACAACACTTAGGGGAGTGGAGAGACACTTGGTAAATATTCCTGGTGTCGGTTCTACAGCGGAGTGTTTCGAAAGTTTTCAACCTCTTCATGTTTAAATATTTCATTTATATTTGTGATAATATACGATGTGCTTTTCATATAAATTGTTGCTTTAACGTGGCTATAGAAATTGCAGCCAAATAAATTGTTTTTATAATATTGTTACGGCGCGGCACGCGCGGCGGCGTGCTCGACACGTTCTCGCAATAGATATAATTTCAACACATTCTCCAGATAAACACGACACTTGAAAGATAATTTTCCAAACAGTGTCTCGATACATTTAAATGAACAACGAAGAACGTCGACGTGAAGATGTAATCTTCTATGTATACGAACGTCACATATGTAAATCATTCTACACATCATAAACTGAACGCTTCATTAGCAAGATAGCGAGATCCACAATGTTGCATCAAACTCTGCATCTTTCTAAAACGAAAATGAATAATAACAAGATTGCTCTATCAATTTGTTAAAATGATACCAGCTCTGTATGCAGAATGTTGAAAAATGACTGGAGCAAAGATGTGCAGCGTTTGAAACGCTACACGCGATCGTGATACAACCGTACAGCATAGCAACAAGCCTGTGTAATTAAAACATTTTACAGAACAAAACTAAATAATCGCTGCACTCCGCAAAGTCTTCTCACAGAGTCGATGCAATCGCGAACATAAGTTGTGCAACCTAGCAGTAGCTACAATGCGATGTGTTGGCTCGCATATAGCTGGATTTGATTCTTTATCGTGTATAAATTAGGCTCGCCCTACAAATTAGAGGGATTGGTCGAACTTGTCACTTCCGAGAGATAAAGATGCGAGAAATGCTTGCCGCATTTCGTTGCAACCGCACAGCATGCAGTACATGAGATATGATAAACCAGTAGCCGCGACGAAGTTGCACAAATTGCAACCAGGAAGTTCACAAGCTTATCGCTCGGCGCGAGGATTGGACTCAATTAACTCGCAAAGAAATCGTGCTGGTAAATGCACGGCCACGAGAAATTAGAGATTGCCCAAAAAAATACAAGTCAATCGTGTCCGGTGGATGGGCGGGGAGGATCAGATAATATTGCAACAGTGTTCCAGGAGCGGCCTGTTTCGCGCAGGTGCATCCGATGATTTAAGCGCGCACCAAGTGGATGGCCAATATAGCAATATGCAGGGTTGATGCTAGCGATCTTTTTGCTCGCGTGGAGACCCTGCGCACATATGGATATGAGAGCAATCAACTGTTCGTTAGCATGTAAAATTCAACTTTGATTGCATGCTCTGCCCTGCAAAATTATTGAGTGCAGAAGCATTGATTCGACCTTAATATTCAGAAAATAATCCAGTGAAAGTGAGACAGATCTTATCGGTAGGTCTATTACTAATACGAGATGCGATCTCTATTATACCATCGAAATGATAGACAATGTATGTAGATAATTGTTACTCGGAAGAACAATAGGTTATGATTAAAAAGGAACAAGTCATAGGGTCCAACCTTAATATTCAGAAAATAATCCAGTGGAAGTGAGGCAGATCTTTCAGTAGATCTATCAGTAATACAAAATGATAGATAATGTATATAATTATTTCTCGGGAGAAAAATAGATTTGTTTTAGAAGGGACGAATCACATACGATGGAATCGTAATGGAAGGCATACTAAATAAATACGTAATTAAAAGGGGCTGTCCCGTCGCATATAATTCCATTTTTAATTATGCTTTTGATTAAATGGGCGATTATAATCGCTGACAATTATCGAATGAGAATACGATGCCGCTATGATCGATATAAGGGACGATCGAGATCAAGTCGCTGGCGTTTTATAAATCGGTGGTTCCGCTAGCAAATGGCTCTGTCATGAAGTATGTATTAATTGATAGTCAAGTCGCGTGCAATTGAAAATTGTAGTCGATTATTCATTCACTCGATTACCATTCGAATAACAGAATTCATTCCAGAAACTGTTACAGCTGCTGTTATTGTTCCTTAATCGATCCCGACTAATTAAAACGCCGGTTCGTTAAACTAAATTACAAATTAAATAGCATTCTTATTAACATTCGAACACGCTGAGACATGCACTTAATATTTCGAGACGTTCTGCACACCGAATGCAATTTAATCCAATTTTTATGCAAAAGTTGCTAGAAAATTCCAGTACCTTTGTAATAACTGTTTTGAATTTCACCTACTTATTGTGATAAATGCATAAACTTCACAGTTCACTCTTATCAATTATTTATTACAAATAGTTTGACAATTTCTGCTTTAAAATTAATTTCAACAGCCTCGAAACGTCATAAGTCTGTTTGTAAACACTGTTTTATTTTTTAAATGAACTCGACAAATTTCTCGAGCACACTTTTTACATTCTTTCAATCTTCCTAATCATTTCAATCTCAACTACTCATTTTTCTTATAAGTGCATTGAATCTGCTGCGTTCTTGTCACTGATTCGATACAAACCATTACTCAATTTCTGCTTAAAAACGAATTTCAACAACTTCGAAACGTTAGAAATCGCACGTTTCGTTTTTTGGCTGAACTGGACAGATTTCTCAAGCGGGCTATAGATCGGATCGCAGGACCGCTGCGCCGCAGGGCAGAGAGGATCGTACCGATCGCATCGATCGTCAATCATTACCGGGCGTCATTATTAACGCACGCCTCACGAAAAGAGAAACAGGTCTCGGAGACTCGGGTTCGTGCGTTCGAAATCAATCGGTTTCTGCGAGCCGCATCTGCCTTGTATCAGATGAAACGCGCGGCGTTCATGCAATTTTAATCGAATGATTGCACAGTTCGGATAAGCGGATCGGCCGTCGTTCAACGAATCAAATTGCATTGTGCCTCCGACGATCCCGGACCGTAACCGACGGTTAGATCATTTTCGTGAATTAGCGGTCGAATTCTTACTTAACTGTCCAGCGAGACTCGCGGAATGCAGACGATCGAACTTGATCGCCGCCGCCGCGCCGCGCCGATCCGAATGATCCCAGGAGCAGATTAAACGTTCACCGCGTATGCATTTACCAGCTGTTTAATCCGTGCTTACGGGAATCCTTGTTCTTATAATTGATATTTCGTGCTTCTCCTCAAAAAATACTAGGCTGCCGCCATCCATCAATTCAACAATCACGTTCTCTGCCATTATTAATCTCACCATTACTTATGCAATTGTACATTATTTACGCATTTTTCAATTTTTATAGACAAATTTTAAGAAAGTGGGATGAAATAAAATCCTATTTTTAATGGGAACATATTTTCATGTTATTTCATTGTTTGATTTTTAATATACTACACACTTCAATGAAGTATCTTAATGACGTATCTTAATAATTCCGGTAATTATTGAATAAAAAATCTGAAATCGGTAAATTGTAAATTAAATGTGAAAGATCCTGAAAAAAACCTGCTCGGATGTCTTGATACGTATTATCACAATTTCCAAGAAACGAAGCGCATATACAAAACATAATTATGTGCTGTTTACTTCGTAAAAATACCGCATTTTAACACAGTTCGCAGCTCAGCGCGTGGATGTTAAACATTATTGGATTTTCGTTAAAACTTTGCTGAAGCTACCAGGAATTTCGCATTCTGTCTCGTCGAACGATACGTCCTTCTATGTAATTGTGTAATGTAAAATTGATTGGAGAATTAATTGAGGTATTCGTGATATTTCAATACTCCGGTTAGAACAGCGTGTCAAGGATCCCCGATACTCATCGGCGGCGTGTCGAGAAAAGAAGTGAAACGTTTTCACGATAGTCGCCGGCTATAGAAAAATCTCTAACCTAGATTTATTATGCTATACAATCTTCCGCGTGGTGGCGTTGTCTGATCATTATGCAAATCAGTCGACGCTGTTAGTTGATCGTCTCACGGCGAGGTCTGCATCGTTTGCATAACTTTAATTATTTTGTAGGTGCCGTATCTATTATGGGGCGCGGAAAGAGAATTTATGCGTAATAAAATTACAAAGACCGCTAGACCAAAGTATTCCGACGGCCGACATTCTTCACGAATTTGTATTATAATTACTCGCGGATTACATCGATTAAAAAATAACCGAGATTCAAGTAACTTCTTGTTTGAGCTCTGCTTGAACGTATCAATGAATTATTAATTATTTTGCCGCTGGAAGTATTTAAGCACGCCATTATACACTTTTCAATTTATTCGTATTGTTATTAAGAGATGAAATCAATTTCTGACTTCTTCATTTTTCTTCATTTATTCATAAAGATCCGCAATGTACATTGCTTACACAAATCAATTTTCATTAATATATATATATTACTTGTGTTTTAGAAATTAGCAGAAAAATTTTACGAAAATGACTACCAAAATATTACCTACTGGACATTTCTACTAGACGTAATTGTAAAAATTCTATGGCAATTATTACTATTGAAGTATTACTGAACATTTCTATTAGAATTAGTTAATATTGAAAATTCTGTTGCAATTATTATCAAACGAAATATTACCGAACGCGCTTCTAGTAGAATTAATATTGAAAATTCCACTGTAATTATTATTCCCGGAATATTGATGAACACATTTCTCTATACCAGAATATTTTAAAATATTAAATAAAAAAACTACTAACACACTAATTTTATAACAGAAGAAATTTTGAACTAATTGCTTAAAATTTTGGGGAAAAATATTATTAATCATTTAACCGTATTCGGTATTTTATGGAGAACCAGGAAAAAAAAATTATTTTCTCCTTTTTAGTACACTTTAATATAAGCGTGGTTTTTAAAAAGTTTCTTTTATATGTATATTTTTTATTTTCTACACTTTTTTTTATTGTCATCGGAAGCAAGCGTGTATACAAAATTTGAGCAAGATTGGACTATGGGAAGATGTTTCAAATTCGATTACAAGATTTGACGCATACAACAACAACACGGCAAGTTAATATAAGTGTGGTAAAAATCTATTGCAACTATTATTAGTGTATCACAATATTATTACACAATCATTACCGAAACCTAAAATTAAGTGTTACACAGTACAACATTCAATTTTAATAAATCGTGAGATCGTTAGAAGAGAGATGCACTTTGAATGTAAATAATTTGTATAATGAGAGATTGATTATAATTAACTAATTTTTTAGCATAAAAGGCCGGCGAAGTAGATGTCTCGGTCGTCGGTTTCTGGTCTGCTGCGTCGCAAGATGGCCGCGGTCGTTGTCACGGTAAAAACTGCATCGGCTTCCCTCTTTTTCGCGACGTGGAAAAATTTTCGCCGGCTCGGCGGGACGAGAGAATTAACACGGCGGTCTTGTACTCATTAAAAGGAACAATTACACGCGCCCTCCATCGCGAGATTTTTATCGATGCCCAACCGCCGTTAATGTCCCGCTTTTTGATCGTGTTGCAGCCTCGGTCGTTGCACGACACCGATTAAATTAATAACACGTTTCAGCGGCGCGCTTCCGAGTTAAACAATTAAGGTTCTGTCGCGCGTATATCCAAGGTGGCCTGCACACACTTCACGCCCACATACAATGTTGCACAGAAATCTGAATAACGGATGTACCGTTCAAAGTGAGACTCAATTTTCATACGACACCAAGTGTATGTTAATAAACGAGTCAAGAATGGAAAATGACATTTATTTAAATTGTGCTTCGTCTCCGAGCAAATGTTTTACGATTTTTCAATTCTTGTTAAAATAATATTATGTGATAATGGATTTGCAGATTTTTTAGATATTGATTTATACTATACACACACGTACACACACTACAATTTACTTGTTTACATTAGAAATTGTTATATTATGCGTAGAAGGTTACATGCTATTGGTAACCAAATTATATTAGTGTACGACAAATATTTATTATGCATGCGGATGATGTTGTCTACACTCTTGTTAAACGTACATTTGCATTTTGATACTCTCGTTAAATACTTTATAAAAATAACAAAAATTCAGTGCAACTAGAGGCTCATATAAAAATTTATTCCTGTAATGTACGAGAAAAAATTAGATATGTTTTTATAAGAGAGAAAATATACACTTTTACTAACCTTGAGTTTCTTAAAATTGAATAGGACAATTTTTATTTTGCATAAAAATCCGCAGTCTATTGATCACTGTATAACAATTTACAAGGGGATGATTCTTCTTTTCAGAATATTAGCAAAAATCTGAAGGAACCGAGTTCTATTTTACAACATAAACACCAAGCTAGCTGAAAAATATTGTTTGCAGCTTAAAAATCGCTAGCAGCGCATTTTCCGCGCAGAATTGAAATTTAATCCGCAGAATGCGCTTGTGTGCTATCACCGGTGGCGAATCTTCGGTGTGTGTCAGAGGTTAATATACGAGGATAAACAGCGCAGTCCGAGCGGAATCTCTCGAAACGGTTTCCGAGGCCGCAAAAAGCGTTCATCAACATAATAAACAGATTATACGTACGATTATGGTGGCCGCAAAATGGCACCTCGTTAACCGGGGAATCATTAGCGATAGCGGTCGCATGTTCGCGCAACAACAACAGGCTCCCCGCGACCGGGGGGAAAAAGAAGGCCGCGTTTAATTCTTTGTAGCATCCTCGGAAACTATTATGAATACGTTCGTGGCAGAAATAGAAGCTCGTAGAAGACAAATTGAATGGCGGACGGACACGCAACGCTCTTGGAGATGCTCTCCTCGGCGCGCGTGGGCGTCCGTAAACGTTCCAGACAGCGAAATGTGCAAATCGAGAGGGACACGCTGTTTAGACATTCTCGAGAGCCAACAGTCCTAGAATAAGCCTAGCTGCGTCTACATAATGTATTCAAATTGACAACTTTTTTAAAATCCCGTAAACAGATTTAAATTCATAGCAACCACGGCGCGAATAGCGTTACTTTCGCAACGTTCGCGTTCCACTGAGCACGGGTAACCTAAACGGTGAACTGCTTTGGAATCGAAAAAGAACAAATACTCTTCTTCTCAGAAAAATTAATTTCCTATTGTACGCTGGATACGTCGACGAGCTGAACGATTTTTTAAACGTTTCGCTTTGTTGCTCTGTATTTTTGTTTGTCGGAGTGCAAACAATTTTTCGATTCTCTGTAATATTACTTTAATGCATTTATTTGATAGTGATTGTATGCATTATTGTTAATAAAAATGAGCAATTGTTCTATGATCTACGATTTAATTCCGATGAACGTATGGAGCCTGAGAATGCTTTATTCTCGTTTGGTCGGGGAAGGATCGATGGATCCTTGGTTGGCACACGCACGACCGATTATGGAGCCGTTGTTCACGGTAACGCAACCCCTTCTTCTCATTAGAAACTTGTAAAACTCTCGGGAACGCGGCGTGCGGTAATGCTAGAAAGGAGAGGGAACGATAGAAAGGAAAAAGAGGCGGAAGATGTTCGTGGAGGAGCGAAAAGAACGAGCTTGGGGGGAGACGAACTTGGAAACCAGTTCCTTGGGCGTTACTCGAACCGAGGAAGAACGATTTCTTTCCCACGTGGAAACGCCACGCCGCGGATAAATATACCTGTAGCTCCGGCTCCTTTTATAGCTATGCGAGATTAGTCATTGGAAATTCACGGGTGCACGTGTGCCTTCTTATTTCGTTCTACATTGCCATTTTGCATTGTGAACGCGGTTACCGTGCACTGCTCATCGCTGGCGATGCAGTTCAATTCCCGCTTCAGCATAAATACAAAGCTGGCCTCTATTTACAACCAGATTTTCTCCTACTCAATTTTATAATTCACACTTCGACTCCAGCGTCAGTCATATATAGCCGACACTTTTAACCGTACTTGAACATTTTTATTATTTTAATAAGATCTATGAGGCGCGAGAGAAGATTACAAAAATCATTGACATTATAAACTTAGTCTGTGTGTGTCCCAAGAAAGTTCGAGTTGATTGAAAGGGGCGGTTTCTAAAGTCATTCGAAGCGACATTTTCATTTGCAAAAATGTCCGCCTCACCTTTGTTAAATAATTATTAACGGAAAACATGGAGCGCGCGGCCGTATGAGAGTCCGGCTCGGCGCGGCGCGGCGGCAGGTTCCACTGAGCGTAGTGTTGACGTCGCGCCACGGTGGAGTAGTGAACAAGAGAAGAAGCAGAAATTGATTTAATTACAACAACAATCCGAGGTGTACATTTTTACAAATGAAAATGTCGCTTCAAGTGACTTCAGGAACCGCGTCTTTCAATGAACTTGAACATTTTTGGGGTACGCTGATAAATTTCAACATGAAGAGGTCACCATAAATATTATTTTTTCGTTTAACCCTTCCGACCCGACGGAGATATGATACCTTTATGTTTATAAATCAAATAAAAATTGATCGATAGACATTTTCATTCAGAGAATATGTGTCGTAGAATCATAAAAAAACGAAAAGACGTGCACTGTGCGTCCTTCGGGTCAGAAGGGTTAATACGAATTATATTATGTGTTAAGAAATGTCTGTGGATTGAAACAAATTTCTAAGCTCAACCGTGAATTTTTCAGAGCCCGAAGTCGACGTACTCGCTGGGACGACTACGTTCCTCCAGTGGCAGCCATAACAGTGAAACAATCGAGAACACGGATGCTCTCTGTTTGCAATTGTTATTCCCGGTAAGGATGCGTCGTATTATTCCATGGCCTCTCCATCAGCCAGAAGAGAAATAGCATGGTAATCATTACGGTTGCCTCGATAAGATTCATAGCGCAGGCTATTTTCAGTCTCGTGTGAAAATTCCACAATCAGATAGTGGCGCAGTTCGCGACCCCTTTGTAATTGCATACAAATTGTCGGACTATTTACGTTACTGCTCCTTTCGTTCGCATTTTATTGCGTTTCTTTTTATAGTGTATACGGCCGGCTAACTTTTCCTTCGGCATTGTTTAATGACTTGTTCTTTAGTTCCATGATAAATAGTGCGAAAGACCACGGTTTACACTTTTCTCACACGGTGCGGCGCGGCACGGTGGTGGGAGTCGTAAAAACGCGACTCGCAATCAACGGTGAAGCATAATCTGCATGCACGTTTGCTAATTTTCATTGTGGGTTTATGGACACGTTTGTTTTAATCTCGGCATCCAGTCGGGGACGTGTTTGTTGCGAAGGATTTGTTTAAAGATAGACTGCATGCAAACTGCGTTATAACCTATAAAATTTCTGGTTATATGTAATAGTGGTTGCACCTATAAAATTTCTTTCCTTCGTGTCGGCTTATTCATTAAATGTCGTCCTTAGATAGCTAACGAGTAATGAACGCAGGTGACTGGAAGTTTAATATGGCTGTGAAAAAGATTTTTAAGGATAAATACAGTTAAAGATTAAATGGTACACCTAATTTACAACCGATTAAGTTGCACTATTAAATTTGTTATGCGCATATTATTCAGACTACATTGTACGTCTCTTTAATTCCTTACTGTTACCTACTCACTTTTCGCATTTTTTAACAAATTCGATCGTAAAAATGAACGTGCTGCATTTATCGAATCACATACGAGAGATAAAATTTGTTCTATATATTTTTAAGGAAAATCAGCTACTTATGTCGTGTACTCCTTGTTGAAGCATTATTTACAGTGTAATCCAAGTTAATTCTAAGTATTTTCTCATTTAATTATATTAAAAACACGAAGAGATAATGTAATACTAACCTTATATTTTTCTAATGTCCTTTTAGTTTTGTATTTGACCTGTTCATTTTTATAACATAACTGTACCACACGAATTTTTACAATTAATTTACGGAGACAAATCAAATAAAAACTTGATCCATAAGTTAAACGTTTGATCAAGATCAAGGCTATATAAAAGACTGTCAATCTTCATCCAAAAAATACTACAACAAAATTATATGGTTAATGGACTGCGCACTTTATGCACTCATAGAAAGATTAAGTGGGTGAGATACAAATTAGTGAAGTAGAAAAATGTAAAAGTTCTTATCCGCATTTTATTCTAATTAATGAGAAATAACACTTGCAAGTACTTCGCGCTGGAACTGCAATGAAGAGACTTTTTATTCTGCACAAAGATCTGCAGTATAATTAGGAGCATTCCGAGCACAGCCGCGTGCATGGTGGCGAGGCAATTTGCCGAGCGCAATTAATAATTCATTCTAAAACGATCGCCGTAAAAGAACAAAAAAAAAAAAAAAAACAGAGCAGGAAAGCGATTAGGCGAAGCGACAGTAGTCAGACAAAGAATGGATCACGCCGAGTTCGTTAGCTCATCCTGTTCTTGCAGAAATGCAATTCGCCAGCTGACGATGCGCTTAAGTGCAACGAAATGATCGTGATGCAGGCCCCGCGTAGAAACGCGGTGAAGTGGGAGAAGGGTGAAAGGGGGAGGAAGGAAGAAACGCTATAGCAATGGAGGCAAGGGAACAACGCGTCCAGGATAGAAATAGATAGGAAATCGGTGGAAAGGTGAGAGGGAGGAGTCGGTAAAGGATAGCAACGTTTCTCTCGATTTTTTATTTCTAATTATCGCGTAATGACCCTGCACTCCGACCCTCGCGCCCCACGTGTGCAGACCTTATGTTTCGCCGGAGTGCACGGCCCTTAGTTATGGGTTTGCGATAATTGCCAATTTCCATCGGACCCGTCTACTCTAGTCTCTCATAGGTTCTGCACGTGTTCCGCGCGACTATGCACCCCTAAGCTCCATTCACACGGGTGCGATCTGTCTTCGAGATCCTCCTTTAGTTGTTTTTTGTTCGATTAGAAAATTTATTTGGAACTTTTAGATAATATACAGTATACACTCAAAGACAAAAATAAGTGGACAGTTAGTAGAAATAGGTAAAAATAAAATTTAGTCGAATTAATATGATCATTATAAACTTAAGATTTATTTATTATTTGTATATCTTTATAGTGTATAGATTATTTAGTGAATAATTGAAGTTTATATTTACATATTCGTGTAAACATGTCATAGTACGATATATCGAAAACGTCAGCTCTCCTTATCAGGAGACAAAAATAAGTGGACACCCAATGAAATGCGTAATACTGGATTAGATACAACTTGATATACGAAGGTTAAAATAATATATTCGATCGTTTAAACATTTTCCATCAGCTTTTTCTACGATTCTAACTAAGAGTTGATTGTCTCTTTTGCACTCGATTTTTGCTCGAAGATAAAGAATGTTTAGAAGCATGTTTCGTACGCCGCGCCGTATCTCGTGCAGTTTAGCTTTCAACCAGCCCTGATAAGTGACTCGAATTCTGCGCCCAATAAACTGAATGATACACTCGGGAGATAAATGAAAGCAATTTCAGGCATAATAAAGTAAACGACAGATATTAATAAAATAGCCTGTTAACATCACCGTGGTAGAACTCAACTGCAGGATGCTGGAAAAAAAACCGTTTATCATCGAATCAAGAGAAGTGAGCGCGCCGCTCGCAGAAGTCATTTACCTTCAAGAGTAATTAGAGGTTCGACACGGCAATTCAATGATAAAATCTGCATATCTGAGTTGCAATCATAAGATACACCGGCGACTATTTGGTTCCGTTGAATGCTGGCGATAACGAGCCCATGTTCTCTAATTGCAAACATGATATTTTGATAAATTAAGTTTATCGCGGGCGTTCAGAACGATATGAAATGGGAGTCAATATTCGCGAAACGAAAATTATAGTTAAAAGTCCTCGGTAACGAGCCACATTTATAGCGTTAAAATCTGTTCCTTTCTCTTGTCTCATCTTTCTTGGTAAACTGCAGGTGTTTTATACAACCGTTGCACTCTGCGTTAAGAATGACTATGCACGTGGAGCAGATGATCTCTTCATAGAAAATTCCTGGGACGATCTACGATCGCCGTTGATGACTTTTTCACGGTATAACACGCGGGGCAAGTCATATTCTAGTTTTTGTGGCTGACTTTCTGATGAGCAGGGGTTACAACGATTAAAATGACTTATTGTTCGCTGTCGGGCGCAATCTGATGACTCGTCTCGATTGATTTTATCTCCGAGAGATGAACGCGTTGAAATTAATTAAGAGCTTGATTGGGAGAGTGGAAAATGTTTCAAGCGTGTTATCTGTAACACTTGATGTATGATGTAGTGAAATTGTGTAGACAAGAAGAATAAATGTTTTTGTCGATCAGAAAATAATCGTTTTTCTAATAGCTACTTTGCAGGAAGCCTTCTATTTTAATAACTATTATTTCTGGATGAAGCTTAGTAATTTTCTCCCAAAATTACATTATGCCGGGAAACTTGTCGATTTATTCATAAAAATCCTGATTATTAGAAAAGTTCTTAACAAGCCTTCTGTATAGTTAGTAGACTGCGGATATTTATGTATTTATAGCAAAATTGAAGTATCAATATTTTTCCTCTATTAAAATCCTTAAGGGAAGAAATAACATTCTATTTAGTTTCTATTTCTCACTATGCGACTCTTGTAGAGTTTTTCGCGCTGATTCTAAATCTGCACTTACTTTTTATCCTAGACGCACAGTTTTTGAGAAATTTGAGTTTGAAAAAAGGCATATTTCTCAACTTTAACCAAATATTGTGAAAATTAAGGGCAGATAATCGCATAAGAATCGAAACGTCAAAAAAAAGTTGAAATTTGTTGGACCGTATTATTAGTCTTAATAGCCTTTTCATATTGAAATTACCTCAATTAACTAAACTATAAAAATGCGTTCACAGAGAACGATGTAATAAATATCCCAATTAAAGCATCTTTATTATTGGAGGGATTATTGGAAAGTGGTATAAGTGAAACGGTTCAAAACGGAGGCGCCGACATCCGCCGTTAATTATCGATCATTATGCGTGCGGTGGGCGGTTAATTGGGATTTATGCTCGCTATGATAACATACGAGTAACATGGTTCCACTCGGCTGGGGGCGTCGAGAGAGTTCGACTTAATGCGCCCATGGATTTCATTTAATTGTTATTTACGCGAAACGATCACGCCATTCTCACGTTCGAGCGCCGTGTGAGGGAGTAGACAAAGGAAAAAAGGAAACGAAGTAACAAAACCGTAGAAAAAGAACGCGAAACTCGGAGACGCAATGGTCTGATTTACTGGACTAATTCGCGACAATTATCAACTGAGAAGAAAGTGTCTCGAATCACGCGAACCAGTAAATCTTTCGGGGGCTGTGACATTCCGCGAGAAACCTAATCTTTGATACGATTAATCGCTGCTTTCGATTTCTGTGGGACGAATCGCACACACTTCATCCCACACACTACCAATCGTCTGACGCAGATTTAATACATACATACATATTAGAATCGAACACTAGACGCAAGTAATGTATAATGCTAAATGCTTTATAATTGAAAGAAGTGCGTTAAACATAATTACTGTGCTATACATCCACAGTTTAATTGCGTGCATACAAAATTAATTTGAGAATTTCTTTCGTCAATAATAATCAACAGCAGTGAGAAAAACAATACTGTGCGTATAACAGCACTCGATCGAAGTGAAAATTTCTATGGTGATTGCATACCTGCCTGTTTCTCGCTCGATCGGCTAAACTCCTCTGCCCGAATTTACCAGAATAGTGTTTCACCTCGGAGCGTGACGAATCAGACTCATTCACTGCTCATTAATTGTGTACGCGGTGTGTCTAAAGAAGTTTTCACTTCAACAATTGTTGGTTGATCATAAAATGTGTGTGCGTGTGTATTTTCTGATTTACTTCTGAAGCTATCGGCCGATTGCGACGTCTACACCTTGCGCTTTTTTCCGGCCGGTCGAACGGAATGCCGGAAGTATCGATGCTCGTATTCGCCGACGTAAAAGTCACGGGAACGCCGAACAATCCGGCGGGCAATAAAATCGGAGACAAGCCGTGAATTCGTGACACGACGCTCATAAAGGGATTTATGCGCGCGTTCGAGAGTAACGGACGGCGAGGTCGACGGTTACGACGAGGATGAACATGCTGACGGAGAATAGTCCCAGTAAAACGAGCGTCGCGCGTAAACTATGTTTCACAAGTTCCATACAGGAGGATTCTTGAAGGATGATAATCGCAGACTGGCCACCATAATCATACGGAAATCAGTAATCGTAAAATACGATCGTGGACGTCCCGGGCCTCTCAACCATTTCAATTCATAACGTTACCAGGAATAAGCAACATTGTAGTGCGCGAGCGACATACGTTATTGAACGACCACAACGTTATTGAACGTCGCACAGTGGGGTATTTGAACCAAAAAGTCGAAAAACATCCGATTTCAAAAGTTTTCGTAAGTCGTACAATTTTTGCTGTCTTGTACGTTTTTTTACGATTATAAAACGTCATTGACGATTTTGTTACACTATTGAATAATATCAGGCGCTCTTTCTGGTATCATTACATTCGATAAAAAGGTTTCGGATCACAGTGCAAAAAGAGAATTGTCGCAGATTGGCACAGATTGAAGATTTATAACTAATTTAAGTAGAAATCAGCATCAACAATCGCAGCGAAAATATATATTAAAATATATATTTACTTGTTAAAAAGTTTCGCGATCTACATATTTAGTATTACTTTACATGCACAAATAATTTTTTCCAGCTTTCCGGTGGAGGCACTCCATTATCACGATTTTTCAAGGGTTACCGATAATATAACCCGAGGAAAAAATATTTCGAACAAAAGAGTTAAACAGTATTTAAACATCTACAAACTTCTATGTATATAAAATTTAGAAAAGATTTTTTTCCGACAAGAAATAAAAATCATTTCGAGCCACATACCCCACTGTGCGTCGCGTCGTAGGAAATTTTAGGGTTGGAACAACAGAGTAAGATCATTAGAGGACGTTTTCTACTTGGTCCCCAAGTCCTTACCAATTGCTAGCTTCGAGAAGATGGATGGATCGGCGACGTAAATGCATGTTTCAATATTTCTGTGGGATCAGTGTCCGTGTGTCCCAGCAAAGAGTGAGACAGCGTTTCCCAGTGTAAATCTCATCGCCTTCCGGACAAACAGCGTGCAAGACGCGACTCTGAGAGATCGCAGAGAGATGGGGAACTGAAAAGGTCGCGAGGAAAGGGACGACGGGACCAAGTAGTCGCCAAGGAGGCAGAGGAGAGAATCAATCGAGCCGATTGAAGATTGATTAGGCGGTTGCAGCGTCGTCCGAGATTTAGCATGCAATGCAATTTCTTTGCCGTCTGCCCTTTGTGCTCGGGGATCTTTGGCTTCCGGATGCTTCTGCATCAGCCTCTCTCCTATCCTCTCTCGATACTGGATCTTCAGTCGGCACAGAGAAAACGCCGGTTTCAATGCTGGTTTAGAAAATAGTCGACGGATACTCGGGACAAACGGACAAAAGCAGGAAAAAGCCATCCTGTGATCTCCCATTTTGTATTCGATGTATTTTTGCACATCATCTCATCCTCTAAGCATTCAAACACTAAACCTAACGTAGAACAAGCTTATGGTGACTGGCAACAATGTCCCGTGCACATCTCCATTTTAGGGGATGCATACCCATCATTGCATTATCCTCTAGGAATTTAAACATGAAACCTGACGTGGAACAAATTTATGGGGACCAGACTACGAATCTGAGCCCATTTTAGGAGATTCTTTTACGAAAAAGATTCATCTTTTTTAGTCTAATCATTACCATTTCCGCAATGATCGTGTTGGAATTTATTTCATAAATGAAGAGAACAAAATCAATCTATTATTTCTTTAGAAGGAACGATCGATTGAATCGCGGCTCTTGACCTGTATATGTATTGTATCTACACTCAATATAATGTATTGTATATTGTTCTCGGCATGGGACCCTCGATCTTCGACTGTTCATAGGATTCCTCATCCTCATTCCTCATTCGCGACGTTCTTTCGAACTGTAAAGCCACTCAACGTTTCAAAGTGCCGCTAGCATCGTTTTTAATGAACTTAGAGTTAGACTGCGATGTTTATGCAATTGCAATTTTTGTAAACGAATTTTAAGAAACTCGAGTCAAATGAAATCTTATTTTCCGTGGTGTGTGGGTGCGTGTGTGTGTGTACCAGCCTTTTCAGATCTGAAATAAAATTAAAAAAAAAAATCGTACTGGATTCTGTCATGTTTTATATCCTAACATTTTCTGAAAATTTTCAAGAGCCATAATTGCATAAAGATCCGCAGTCTACTTATAGTTTTTCCACATAAGGAATGTAGTCTACATATGTGCACATATGTATAATACTCATAGTCCAATAGAATAGATCATGTGCTAAATGCATGCTGGTTTCTCATGGGAATAAAATTTCCTCGTGTTTCGTCCTGGTGAATTCTTAATTGTTGATCGAGAAGTAAAAATGCTGACACGTTCCGGGTTCTCTAAGGAACGAAGGAGCATTGTATAGCATAATTCCGGCTCGTGGACGATTTGACACGAAATGGCTCGGTCCCCGTTCCCGTCGATTGACACCAAGCAAACATCGAACGCCAATAAAACTCGTTGAACGCGGCGCAATCCAATTACGGATTTCAATTTTCTCTGTCAGGCGAAACTCATTTTAATCCCGTTACCAACCGTTTGATTTACGAGCGGCCGATGTAAATCACCCCGGTTCTCAAGTGTCTAATAAAACGTAGAAAATCATGCAAACTCACCGCGCTGACTTTTCGCCCTCGTAACCCTGTAGGCTCCGGTGTTCCTCCAAATAGTCGAAGAGATTTCCCAGCTCGGCTAGCTGCTCGTTCCGTGCTGTCGTTGCTTCCTTCAGCACCTGCGAACAACCGGTCGTCATCAATTAGAATACGCAATATCTCGAGTACACTTAACAGCACGAGTGTAACGTTAATTTTTTTGGAGTAAATTCTTGACTTCATTTTCGTAACATGTTATTAAATTAAATTTAAATTTAAATTTAGTTAAATTTTTGTATTAGAATGTTGAACAACTTCTTATCTTTATTTTCATGTATTATTTATGATAAAATTGCAGAGTTATGCTATATATGTACCGTCGTGTCTAGGAAGACCATACCACCAAATTCCAATGTAGATTTTAATTTTTTTTTCTTAAATAATTATTGAGTAAAATATTAAATTTTTGTATAAAGATTTAAGCAACTTATCTTGGCTGTTATTTACTTCACCGGACTCAAAATTTGCGGCTTTCTCCTACGAATTTATGATGTATTTGGTATGTAATCCAGTATATTTGTACCCAGCAAAGATGCAGATCGAAGTTTCGAACCTCTGGGATCAATAGTATTATCTATCCTTGAATATTGGAAAATGGCAGGGTTATGCAAAATTGTTTACTGCCATGTCTAGGAAGATCTGATGACTAGACTGTATGTTGTATTTGTAATGTACTAGTCTGAATGTTGAATTTTAACTAATTTTAACCAATCCAGAATAATTTTAACCAAGTTCAAACTCCTTTAAACTTTTGTAAATTGCCAGGGCTGTGTAACATTCTCCACTGGCAGGTTTGGAAAGAAAATTGGAACCGTTTCACAGCTCTCGGAGCGGGAACATTTGCTCGTGTTCTCAGTTTCTTAATTTGAATACATTTGAGAAACCTTCGGAAGGCTGAGTCAAAGGGCAGACTGCACGGCCACGATAATTTTTCACAGTTGAAGTCTCTCCCCCGGTCGGGAATCGAAAGGAATGGATAAGTGGTTGTTACGGGCGGAAACAAATCTGACGCGGAACGATTCCGAAATGGCGCGGTGTCGTTCGTAAATGGGGTCTGAATTTCTGGAATAAAGGGGTGATTTCCACCCGCAAGCTTGCGCGAACAATGCAGTGTTTTCGCTGCTCCGAATCGCTTTCTTGCGCATCGAACGGTGAACACGTCGTTGAACACCGTCTTTCCCTGATTTTCATGGAAATCGAGCGGCGAAAGCAAATTCTCATTTGAGGTAAAAATATATCGTACTTACTCCACGTTTCCCTTTAAGAAAGTAAGAAAAACATATATTCTTAACCCTTTGCACTCCGAATTATTTGTCTATTTTGTTGCCAACAACTCTCTTCCTACTATTTTAAGTGTTTCATTTGGAATTTACTTCAAAGCATAGTTCCTTGATTGCTACTTATATTAAATAATTTTGTTTACTAATTGTATTAAATATAGTTCTGAAAGTTTGTTGTAATTTATATTTATGGAACTTATATTAGTTTTTAACTAAAAAACAAGGAAATAAATCAAGAACTAAATACATATAAAAACACGTTTTGTTTACATTTTCCTTTCTCGAATGTCGAGTCACGTTCCATAAAGAAGTGCAAAGGATTAATCGTATATTGTCGGCAAAAATGATAAGAATTTAGTGCAGCTGGACTTCATTTAAAAATTTATTAAAACTTCGAGAATGTTGTAACGTTCCTTTTAATATATAAGTTAAGAGATGGAAAATCAATTTTTATGTTATTCCTGCTTCCCACGCAATCAATGCAAATATTTTTATTTTGCATAAAGATCGGCAGTCTAAACACCATACGGAGATACAAGTTTATTTATATCGAAAAACTGAGATTTTTGCTTTTATTTCCATTTTCCTGTCGTGCATCGAAGCAGAGAGATTGCATCGAGGCTATAAAAAGCAACAGATAGTTTCCTAGAAGAGTTCACGAAACCTTGTAACACATTTCGTACATATTACATGTGTCGTGTGTAAAAATGGCGTCTATGATATGCGGCGTGATTTACATAATTGTAATACCTTTGCCTTGTATCGCATCACGACAATGCCGCACAGAATCGTTCCTCCAATGGTCTTCTAGAAACCGTAGAAAGAAACGCGGAAAAAGACAGGATGAGAAATAACGTGGTAGCTCGTGGAAGCCCTTGAAACATTTTAAAAATATTTACAGACATCGGCGAGATGTCTCGGCGAGGAAAACCGCCGGGGCGAATCGATTTCGAAGGAAAACATGTTGGAGACATGCAAATCGTCGATTTTTTACTACCTTGAACACGATAAAGTGCATCAGGCTACTCCTGAACAGTAGGTTCACGTGACAACTAACATGAAGTCATACTTATTCACTGTTTAGAAAAAGTTCTCTATGTGTTACTTAACAAATTTACTTACTAAAATATTGATAGAAATGTATCAAATTTAATTTTAGAGCTTCTGCAGTTCCATTAACCCCTTGTCGTATTTTATCGAGTCAGACTTATGATGAAGATTTCAAACAAAGTCTAACAAATATGAATGTTACGCCTTTCTTTTTAAATGAAATCAAATTTGATTCGTTTGAAATCAATATTTAAGCATTAATATAAATGTAGCCATACAAAAAATATAAATTTTCTTTTCACTTCTACGATATTTTTTGGGATACAAACGTTTTAAGGCGGTCGAGTCGTTTCCAGAATTGCAAGGGTATGTAATACATACAAAAATGGGATTTTTGAGTAGTCAAAGCGCTAGATAAGAGATGAATCTAGGCTGCGATCGCCCTCGAAAGTAAAAATCGCCCTCATAAACGTAAAAACGTTTCCAGATCGATCTTTCATCTAGCGTTTTTGACAACTGAAAAACCCCATTTTCGTAGTATCGAGAACGGAGAACGCGCATCCCGCACCCTTGCAATCCTGGAAAAACGAGTCTACTCCCTTAATCACTGTAACTGTAAAGAAAATGACACGGCAAGGGGTGAAAAAATACCAGAAGTCAGGACATTAAAATTTTGTTATCTTTCGTAGATTTGGTCTCTGTAAAGTTCCACATCGTCATCCAAAGTAACTCGTGGTTAGCCTAATTTTCTACCGCGTTTTTTACAAACTTTAGCAGTTGTTACTAGTTTGCCAGGTCCACCAAGAGGAATGCTTGCCTATTTTTATCTCATAGTGTATCGATACACAGGTTCGCAGCGATGTAAGAGAGAGAGAGAGAGAGGAGGAGGCGGAGAGGGGTATGATGGGTAGAGACAAAGGGACGAAGGGTAGCGACGAGACACAAGAAGAAAAAAATATCGAAGGCAAGCGTCCCTCGAAAATAAAATCGGTTTTCCGATAACTGGTTATTTGCTCGCACAAGTGGCTCGCTGACTGGGCGAGCACATCGAAAGCGGTTTTCGCGTGTAATATTATCGAGTTATCGATAGGAGAAGAGGGCATTGATCGGCTACCGAAGGGACAGAGGGAGAGAGGATGATAGCAGCAGACAGAGAGAGAGTGAGAGAGAAGAGAGAGGAGAGGGAACGGGAGGTGGAGGAGGTGGAGAGAGTAGGTGGATGCGGAGGATAGGCTGGCTGGAGAGGACTAGGCGAACGTGCATTGCACGAGCACAATATATCCGCGTGATTACAATATGTCGGTCCTCCAGAGACCAATATCAACGTGAAGTCGGCTCAGCCAATGCTAATAATCCCTATTGTTGGTGTCTCCTCTCGACTGCCTCCCGCGATCAGATACATCTTGTTTCGAAAATTCGAATTGCCTCGTCGTCAGCCCTGCTGTCCTCCACCCCCCGTTAAGGACAAGTCTCTTTTTCCGGCATTTGCTCACTTTTTATTATCATTTGCTCTTCACAGTAATTTTCAAGATAGCTGCGTCCAATTAAAAATTAACAGCGTACACTTGATAGAAACATTATTTTATTTTATATCATCGTTTATACTTCTCGAAGGGAACATGCTTGAATAGATTAACCCTCGTTCTGGCGATTTTGTGGCAGCCATGTTTATTTTTTTACGTATTTTCGAACTTTTTTCTTTAAGATTACCGTTGATCCTCGTAATATTAATATGTATAATAATTTTATTATTGATATAATTCTCCTGCAATTTTCAAGCCGCACTGGACGTTAAAATATCGAATATCGAGTATGAACGCGATCCCATGGTGATTTCTGGAAATGGTGGTTGAACATCGAGGCAGGCTAATGTCGACGTGGGAGAACTGGCGCCGAAGAATGCGTAATTGTTTTGAAAGAGATCGAGCTTCGTCGTCTTTCGTGTAGGACGTGTGAAAGGCGACGTAGCCTGCTGACGCCATGTTAAACATCGAGGACAACTTTGATTTCCTTCATCGATTGTCTCTGCCATAATCTCTTTTTCTTTCACGCGTTGTTCTGCGGGCTGCGAACCCAGCCCGATCCCAGAAGCAACGGGAAAATTCTGGGAAGATGGAGGAAAATCGGCTATTAAACTCTTCGTAATTAACATACTTCTTTAACGCCTTGTTCAGTGGCAGGCTCAAGTCACATATTATCTTGGTTAATAAACTACGATGTTTATAACCTATGTCAGAAAAACTGTGCGAGCATTCCAAGTGAAACGAACTACCGTTCAGAATTGCATTATTAATAATGCATAATTTTTCAACCCCAACAGCGTACTCAGTTAATAGTAAACTTTAATGATCGCATGAGAATACACTAGCGAAATAATCGCGGCGTTATTATGACGTATACAGGAACGATGCTAATCAATGCTAATGCATGGTGATTAGCCGTATATGTGTCTTCAAAACTTCACAGGATTCGCGTAGAATTGAATTGAGGATTTAATGATCGAGCTAAAACAATTTCTACGCAGGCCCATTGTATTAAAATACGAACACGTGCATATTAATTCTTTTCCGACTATTCAATTGTCATTCAGGAACACAACTGATTTATGCTCCCCCGAACAATCGCACACCTACTCTCTGTTTGTGTTGCACAACGAAAATAATATTTGCATAGGCATAATCTTTTCAAATTCATTAAAACAAGTCAAACAATTTTATAATTAAAATAGCAGTCCATTATAGCGGAGGATATTTTATTTAGCAGAGCAATATTTCGCTGTTCATCGTTTTTGTATTATGGAGAAACATGTGCAATTAAACAGCACTAATGCGGCACAATTACAATTAAATTACATCATGACTTATAATTACAAGATAATCAGGTTATACATTGTAATTTATAGTTCAGATCTCTCGACCAATTAAAATTCGTAATTGCAGTTGATGTAGTGTAATCATTGAGAAGCGTATTGTGATTGAAATGTTAAGATTTCATACAAAACAATTATTATTGTCAGTAAACTGCGGATGTTCGTGCACGTAAAATATGCGAAAAGCGTATGCAAATATGCACGAAAAATATGATCAGAATTAATACGAAAATATTTATACGCAAACACCATAATTTTCGTTACAATAAGTTACTAGTAATTTTTCCATGTTTGTAGTAGTTGTTGCTGTTTGTCAGATAATATTAACTTAGAGAAAGTACAACTGATGAACAAATACAACTGAGAAAGTACGTTTACATCACAAGATGTAATGTGTGCATATTTATATTTGCTTCAATAGCATTGCGGTACATTAGTTGACACATTTTCATCGCTTAATATACTCACGAGTTGAGATATTTCACATAAAGCAGCATTCTTTTTTACCACTGCATCTATTTTAACACGAATTTGATCACCAGATTCACCAGGACCAGCTCTTGAATGTTCAATACAGTCCATGAATATTTTCATTGAATTTGTTAAGGGTAAACCGACAGTTATATTTCATCTTCTCGGTAATCATTTTAAAGGGTAGAGACACAATTAGCTGAATGAAAAGATGATTATCCGGTCGGTCTTTCGAAATAGTTGTCGAAATGAAAAGGGGAGAAATTGTTGGAATTGCATGTTTACTCTTACTAAGCGAATGGTCATTTTCGCAATACCCATGTGGGAAGGAATTACTAAGTATACATTACAGTCCGGTGCTCAACGAAAACAGCGATTTCACTAAATCTCGCAGTAAATATTGTTGAGTTAGCGGTAATTGGTGACCCCGGGAACCGTAATACCAGTGTTTACACCCGTCATGAAATAATTGTTGCGTCCCGGCGATCCCGTAATTTCCCGGTACGCAATTTCGCGAACGTGTAATTCAAGAAGCAAGAATACCAATTGTCTTCTCGCAAAAATAGATTTCTGGAACCTGTTAACACAGACTCCAAATCGTAAAACAGCACCGAAATTTACAAAATTCTCCAACTATCATAACTTTCAGGGGCCATTTAAAAAGCCATTAAATCGTCAACGCTTTCAGTTTTTACGGTGTTCTGTGATAATATTAAATTCTTCATTTTTTTTTTCATTTAAATCATTGACAAAAATATCTTCCTTTGTAATAATCACAGTTGAAATATTTTATTTATTAAACGCACTTCATCCTGCAATTCGAGAGAGAGATGTTTATTCATACAGAAACTTTTATTCACAAGTTAGGGAAAATTGGGATTAACGAAAAACGTTCATGTTTTATCAAAGCCTATGAATAAAATGACATACAATACTGTATTAAACACTTTTTATTGTCAGCATAAAATATAATGCAATTCGCGGTGTACTCATACAGCAATTTTTATGTAAAGCAGATGAACAAAATGAAATGTGCTACAATATTGTATTAAATACTTTTTATTGGCAGTGTAAAATATAATGCAATTCGAGGTTTATTCGGGCGGCAATTTTTATGCACAAATTAGAGAGAAGAGGTATCAAAGAGAAAATTTATATTTTATTAAAGGATTTGATAAAATAAAAAACGTATTATACCAAATGCACTGTCTGCCATTCGATATTCCTACACGTACCAATTTTTATGATGAAAAAATGTGAAATTAAGTATATGAAGGCAAAAAGTATGTAACTATAATTTATAAAAATATTAAATAAAATAAGATGCAATGCACTGGTGGAAAATTTCGCAGCTAAAATATATTATTAAATATTCTGTAATTCAATGTTGATGACGAATTTTTATCACGAAGATATACAAAATCAGAGAACCTAACCTCATGGGACACATTACCTAATCTCATTGAACACATTAAATGAAATAAAATTGCCGCAGCGTGCACGGATAGAAGTCTTCACAGCTACAATATTGTCGAATTAAATGCACTACACTCTCGTCATAAAGTCTCTTGTAACTCGACGTTTATCGAATTGATTCACGTATCAATTTTTCTTATCGAGGTAGTTCGAAATAACCGTAGTCGAAGAAATGGAACGAAACGGTCCCGAAAGGAAAATCGTGTGCAGAAACACAGCGTTTGATAGAATGTTAGGCGCATAAAGATCAGCTCGCAGCCGCCGCGCCGATACCGAAAGGTTCAGCTAATTATCTATTCGAGCAGTGAATCGGTAACAGGTTTGGTGTTCTATTTCTCACGTCCTAGGTCTCCTTTCTCTGGTAGCTAGACAAACCGCGAGCGCGTTCTATTAACGCAGTGTCAGTTACATGGAAAACTACTTCCAGTCAATAAATAGCGGTCGGCGAGTGCCGATGCAGGTAAACGCATTTCCCTTTGCCGTTTCCCACGTATTTCCACGGGTTTCCTTCACCCGAGGCTTGCACACACGGCTGTAGCCGTAGGATGGAATTCCAGTGGCCGACGGGAGTACCGTTCCACAGTTTATCCCACTCGCGATCGGCCTACACACGCCTAGAATGCGCTGAAATAATATGATTATGCTAATGGGACAGGACACCGAGAGAGCGATTCAGAGAGAGAGAGAAAGGGAGAGGAGCGAAAGGGAGACAGAGGGAAAAAGATTCTATTGAATTATTCTTGGGAGTAGCGACGCGATCGGCAATAATTATCGGGTACACACCATTCATCTTGATCGGCTTCGCGAGACGTCGCGTAATTCTTATTGTTACTAGCCAGCATCGACACCTTCGCCGTATGTCTTATTCCTCCTTTGTGTCCGTGGCGGCCACGACAAAAGAATGTAATTTACGAGACGATTTGTAATATACCGTTTGCTACAACTGTTCGCGGTTGAACAACTATCCCGCGAGAGGGACTACATGCAACGGGATAAAGCTGTAAAGCTGGAGCGCGGCACTAATGCGAAAAATTCAGGCCGGCCGGCCTTCAAGGCACTCCCTCTTTACACTGCCCTGGGAACAATTAATGCTTGAACTACCCGAGGTGTCAAAATAAGTCATTTCTGATGGATCGTTTCACGATTACTGTCGATCGAGGGTCTCCTTTAGCACGGCCGCCGCTACTGTTACGGATACGTGACTTCTACAAGCTCGCCGCTTACTTATAACGCTCCACGTCTCGCTACGCTTTGCAAACGGGGATTATTAGCGAGTCCAATATTTTATGGTGAACGTTTTTTTGAGAGGAACAGTCCGTTCAGTGGAGTAACGAATTACTTGGAAATCACTGACGGTCGCCGAACGATAAAATTGGTTTGGAGACTGTCGGCAGTCACGCGTCCGCAAAGGGTTACCGTATTGAAGCTGCGCACAGGGGATAAAACAAACTATTTTCGCGTTATTTATGGGCTCAAGGTCATAATATCGTAGGTATAATGCATTTTGACATTTAAAAAATCGAAATGATTTTTATATTTCGTCGGAAAACATTCTTTTCCGAAATTTTATAATGAATGAACGCTGTTTCAGAGACTGTTTAAGAACGCGCACACAGCAAAAATTGTACGACTTGCGCAAAATTTTAAAATTGAAATTTTTCCGACTTTCCGGGCCAAATGGCCCTCTGTGCGACGAGAAGACATCGAAGCGGAGCAAAATTCGCATAATCAGATCGCAGACGTTCGACCGAACGAAGACAGAGAAAGTCTGGTGGTTAGACAAGGGGCCTGAATATGGCGGATAAAAGGTTAACCGGACCGAGAACGGGGGCATAGTAAAATGGAGAAAGGATCGTTATAGCTCATTAGCCTTATCGTCTGTTGATCGTTTAACCTCACACCTTTCCGGCAACGGAACATCTATCCGAGAATATTGGAATTTTAATAGAGCACCGTACCTCCGAGGGTGCACAGGCCTCTTTATGGAGATCGGGGGCCCTAATTGTGCGACCGAGGCATGTCTCGATCAACAATTGGGCCGCCCGCGCGGTCACGGGGACGATCGCCCAACGAAAAAGTTTATTCGGTATAATAAACACGGGCCCCGCGTGACGTAAGACAATAAATTCTGCAAACGAGCCCGTGAAAGGTCGCCACATGACGGAACGATCGTCGCTATTCCCGAGGTTGATTTATGTGCCTACGAGCGATCGTGAAGATCGTTGCAGCTGATTCGAGAGACAAGTAAAATAAATGTCAAGCCTGGGCACCGGGATCCGTGGAAATCTGCCGACGACACCGGTGAACTTTCTCTTCTATTTTTCCCCGCCTTTTTCCTCTTGTTTCTCCCATTTACACGATACTTAACGCGTTCACGGTGCACGATAATTCCCCATAAAAGAACTGCGTAAACCGATGCTAACACTGCGCTATCAGTAATTAGCCGCACTGTGGATCTTTACGCAGTCTATAAGTTTGCTGCGTCAATTGCAGAACTAAATAAAAACTTCTCGCTGCGTTTCATCGTTGCGGTGAGTTCGAAACAGTAGACTAGCGTGAACACTTAAAAGAGCACTAAATCTTCATTGAAATTGTTCATCCATATTGGATGGGGTCCCCATACACCTCAAAAAATTGTTTATGGCGGAGTCGTTTGAATTTGATAAGCTTTCAAAAGAAAGTACATAATTTTGCTCTCTCGTCATCCTATATGATGCACGTAGAGACGTATTCTAAAAGTAGAAACATTACACTATAAAATGAGCTTGGAATGATTATTGTACGACTTTTGGTCACGAAGTTATTCCAGTTCAAATGTCAGCCATTCCTCGACGAGAATTTAGTGCTTCTTTTATTTTCCACTCTAGTGTAGTTGCACAAAGAATATATAAAAGGATAATACTTTACCCAATTTTGCTCCACACTTTAAATTAACAAATCCTATTTATAAACCCACCGTTACAGAACAAGATTTCGTAACGCAAACAGAAAGAAAATAAAGCTTCTGCAGGATTTGTAAACTAGAAATGTGTGAATTTATGAGGATTTCATCCACACGTTTCTGCCGTGAATGCAAAAAATCGAAAGTCTATTAATTAGTAAACCACTCTGAAACTCCGATAGCAATTCACTATTGAATAAATGCTGCAAGATTTAATCTTTCGATCGACAGTTTATATTCCATAGATCTCGATTGACACATTAACTGTCCAAGTTTGATTATCGCTAGCCGATGGAATGCGCATTATAATAAGCGAGTAATGAGAAAATGTTGCACAACGTTGTGTCACCGCGATTATCCCCGAAACGCTGCGGTACGATCGTGCGATATTATAACCATGTTGAATAACACTTTTTTTGCTTCTGGTTTTTGCTTCTGCTTGCTATCAGGTTAATTGGCGTTCATATTCGCTGCGAACTTTTTAGACAATTCGATACGTCGTCGATTACCAATGATCATTCAAGCGTCACTGGCAACGCAGCGAACGGTCGCCGTGAATGTCAGCTTGTCAATTTAGCTGCTAAACTTCATTACTTTTTTATTCCTCGAATATCTCGATGGAAATTCCGAGGTTTTGTTCGTGTGAAAAGTTTCCTCTGAAAATTCGCTAACGTGTGTAGACATCTTTTCTTTTCGTTTTATCATCTGAAAGTGAACTTTTGGCTTGAATATTACAGTACAGTACATACTAATGACCGTAGCAGTTGAGATGCGACGTTAAAGAAATAATAAATAAATAAATTATAGTACAGTGTTCCCGCGATTGACGTGACTCTCGGGTATGCGGATGATGTGACATTTTTATCCCCACTACTAGGGGTTCCCCCTTGGGCGGTCGATCGCGCTACAAAGAAATTAAGGTATTAATGTGTTTAAATTGGGGTTCTATGATACTCGATGTATCATTCTCAGGTATGGTATAGCATTAGTACGATACAACAATTTCCCGCTTAGCATCGTTGTTTATCCAGGATCGTCGTTTACACTTGGAAAAGTTATTCTCGAAATCTATATATGTTCGGCACACTTTTCGGACGAAGTCTGACGACTCTGTATCTGCTCCAGGAAAACACTTTTTAACATGAAATCCTCACACGAACAGATATATATTTCCCGAAACGGAGCATATAAAGCCGAGAATAGCAATGAAGTTTGGCAAGGACAAATTAATTGCGTCCGCGCGATTTGTCGTTGTACGTCGAACGATCCATATTTATGCGTTCCGATGATGCAACCCCGTATACAATCGGATGCCTGTCGACACACCTGGTCGGAGGCGAATTTAGCATAATTCATGGCGAGCCTCCTTTCAGCTCGGCTCGGCTTGCGCCGTCTTTGTTGAAAGGATTCAACCTACCGCGATTAGAATTCGCAGACGGGCTTGATGCGGCGCGACACGTGACGTATTTTTCACGTGTTTCTGTTTGTCGGTTTATCCCGTGCCCCCGCGCATCATTCATTCGCGGATAATTGCTTCTCCCCGCCCCGTAGGCGTTATTGTTGTACCATTACCATTATCGTTGCGTTACCATTCGATGCTGTACCGCGAGGAGGAGTTTTAGAATCCGCGGCTTCGAAGCGAATGCACAATGGAAGAAACATGCGTTTTTCTCAGCTGGCTGATGCATTCTATGCACTTTTAATCAGAGAGCTTTTTAATAGGTTCATTTCAAGGTATGGATAGTTGAACATTTCTGAAAAACGTTTTGGGCGATCGCCGTTCGTTCCACGATATCCACACACCCTCGGTTTAATGTTCAGTCTTAAAGGGCAGTCGAGCGTGAAATTTGTTTGACAAATGGCATGGAACTAGTACTAGTACGGATTAGTTCGTCCTTGGAGGAAATCGCGTTCTCCAGGTTGGCGGTACGTACAGCCGAGCGATTAATGTGAAGCGAGAGCAACAGTGAATGCACGCGCGTTGCTCAAACGACAGAAACCGCCACGCAAATGTTCTTTATGAATCGGCGCAAAACTGACAGACGGCCGACACCATCACAATATAACTGCCCTGTTGGAAATACGAGCTGCACCGGCCGTTTCGATATTTCATCGAGAACCTAACCTAACCGACCCCGAGAATTAATTATGAGTCTGTTCATCGTCCATGTTGGACACCAGATTAAGAAAGAAAATGATTTTTAACCCTCGCACGGTGTGGGGTATTTGACCCAAAAAGCCGGAAAAAAGTCGATTTCAAAATTTTGGTTCAACCGTAAAATTTCTGCTGTCCGACGTAGTTAAAGGTCTGAAGAATAAGGCTTCAGTATTGTTTTTTTATTTGTACACCTGTGAAGTACTCCATTTCATCGAAATCCAAGAGTTCATAGATTTTCAAGTGTTTTAAGAAAATTGTTTAAATTCTTCCATTGCAGAAGCTTTTCAAGCAGTTATACAGAGCAATTTCATGTAGATTTCATTTCGTTATCATCTAAATTAGTACAGTTATTAATATTTAAACATAATCAATAATTCTGTATGTTTTATTACGATTGTAAAACTTCATTGACGATTTTGTTATGCTATTGAATAATGTTAGGTTCTTTTTCTGGTATCATTACATTTGATAAAGTATTGTGATCATAGTGCAAAAAGAGAATTAGTCCCAGATTTGCACAGATGGAAGATTTAATCTGAAAATGAATAGTAAGAATTTAAAAATTTCGTAAAATATATAATCACTTACGCGAGATAGATAGACAAAAAATTGAAATTTATTTCCAGCTTCAACAGTCGTGATACATAAACTATAACAGAACCGTGATCTTCAATTCCTCGAATGCCTGTACTAGTATTTTTAGATCTGCTGATTTTCCTTATAAGCGCATAAAATCCGCGGTTTATCGACAAAAATTTCCTGCTGACTTGCTCCAACTTGATTTGGCAAATCATTACCGCAAAAATCTCTGTCGACTGAGAGTAATAAAGAGTGCTTCCCGCGAACAAATTAAAACGGAGTCAACGTTCTCCGAACTAGATTTACATAACACGATCGAACATAACCCAGCGATGTAAGCTCGGAGGATGCAAAAATACGTCGCACGATCAGCGTACAGAAAAAAGCGGATCCCGTCCTGCAAGTCCCGAGCGGTTAAGTCTTATTAGGCGATGTTCTTCCTATCGCAATTAAACTTTTACTGGCCGACTGTGCAATGATATCCAGCTTATAATTCGCGGAATCGTTCTTCAGGCTAATTTACGTTAGCTATTGCGAGCGTTGCAATTAAAAGGGAACGCGGCGAGCTAGCAGAAATCGTTTAAATCTGTTCAGGTGCTTCCGTTTGGGATCGACGTCAGTAACGTTCATGATCAAGTATTTCTGCATCGCAAAGAAAGTGTTCCATACTAATAGCTTCATCTTGATCTCGTATCTTTATTCGCCATCTTGGAGAGTTCTTTTCCACAACTATATTGAATTGAAATTATAAAAACGTTTTTATCAGAATGTTTTTAATAAATTCCTGTATGAATGCACTACAAATCGTAGCAAGTCTGATTAAATGCAAATTTTGTCATTATTCTAAATTTGATGATATAGAGCAATGTCTGTCAGTCATGTTTAATGCTCGGTAGTTCTAGTGTTAAAAACAAAGAACGATTGTTTGTTTCGGTCCCTGCTTGTGACACTTCGGTACATTCTGTATACGCGTAGTATTATTAAAAAATTGGTGTGTATTATACTGAAGAATATACCAAGGAAAAAAATTTCCATTTGCTTGTAGTATGAAATTCGAATAACGCGGTTAGGTTCGCAGGTGCGGCGAAATTTTCGATGACTAACGATTGTCTGCGAGCATCGGCGCCGATCGAGGTGCTAAGAGGCGGTGGAACAAAGGGGAATTAATTAACGCCTTCGCCACCTGCACAGACCGGACGGTGTCACGACGATAAACGATCAAACCTCTCGTGAAGAGTGAGAAAGGGGGAGGGAGAAAGAGGCGGCTGATTTTGTCCTTTCGAAATCCCGATCCGCGGAAACGCGATCTCTAATTGGCCGCCGGCAATCGCATCGCGTCCGATACGGTTAGAATTTTCCTGGCCGCGATACCGTACGGTGGCGCAATTACGCATAATTTCTGCAACCACTTTCAACGCTGATTCGCCGACGCCAGTTACCATCGCAGTAATTGCGCGAATCTGGCTCGAAATCCCGAGAAATCGAACGATCTCGTCGCGCGAAATATCGCTCTTCGACATACCAACAAACGTGCCTGATTCCCCCTTAAAAATACTGAAGCGTGCGTTTGCACAACAGACATTTCACGCTACATCTATCCAGAACTAAAAGCGAATCGTATGTCTCTTTTTTATAACAGTAACACGAATCAATTTATTTTGATGCACTGCCATTTTTATTGTAACATTTGCTCGACTATGGTAAAGACATGTGTATAATTATTTTATTAGACTGTAGATTTTATGCTTTTATGGCAAACATGAGTTAGTGTAATTTCAAACGTTAAAAAGATAAAACGTTAACAAGAATTTTAAAGTATCGATACATTTATTACAATTTAATAAATATATTAAAGAGAGAAATAAATTCTTACTTGGCTCCTCTATGTCTTGTAATTAATGCCGAAAGTTCATCCAAAAAATTTTTAATTCTATATTAGCATAAAAGCTTAATAGTTGTTTCTTGTTTCTCGTATGAACGATACTATAAATAAATCAATATTTTTGCAAAGTGAATTATGCAATTCTTGGCGTCTGATTTTTCCAAAAATGTTTTAACTTTATCCGTGCTTTGTAATTTTTATAAAATACCGCACACTAGTAGCATAAAAGATTAATAGTTGTTTCTCGTGTGTGAACGATAGCAAAAATAAATTATTTTACTTTTGTATCGAAATCGTAGAAACGTGGAAGGAATGCAGCGGTTCGTTCGTTGGTGGTCCCCGATTTTTGTGAGGGCGCCACTGTCATCATAGCCCCGTTCCAATTACAGACACACCACGCCATTAAATTCAATTATTTATGAAGCATAAGCAGTAGGAAACGATCTTGCTGTCGAACTATTCGCGAACGTTCCTCCGGGCGATATTGCTAGATATACCGGTTAACTAATTCCGTCTACTTTTTGCTGGAGATAATCGGTAACTGGAACTGTTTATACGGCTGAACGATCGATTGACTCCGCAAGAATCACTTTCCATAACTCGATCAGAGATTCCGATCAGTCGATTCTTCCAAACAACCGACGAAACTCGAGTCGAACGTTCGAATTAGCTTCTAACCATTCGCTTGGATTTTTCGGAAGTCTCAATTTGCCGCGGGCGAACATCGTGCGAACATTCTTGCTGGCTATGGAACACGCACAACTTGCAGATTTGCATACTGATGTCGGATATTGGCTTACACTTCGTGTGCTGTTATCTGCTTTAACACTTTCGGTCTCGAGAAATGAAATAAGACGATATAAACACACATATAAATGTTTGTACGATTTTCCCAATAGCAGGGAGTGTATGGCTAAACAGCATATGTTATGCATTTCTAACAAAAATGAGTAGGTCTAATTTAAAATAGTAAAAACATTAGAAGAATAAAAAAAAATACTGTTATATTTTATTTTCAACCTATTAAACGTATAACACATTATCTACTGGCAACTACTTCATAATGCTTGAAAGTCCATGGCTACGGATCATTCTGAATAGATCTTTCAAGAACAATAATGATTGCAATCGCAAACCAATAAATCGTCTCCAGAAACGTAATCTAATAATTTCGTTTCAACTTATTATGTAAAAGAGAATCTTGAATCTTCTGTTCGGCGTAGCATAATTATTGAAAAGCCTATTAACACTAAAACTACCGAGCCTTTAACTGGAACATGTTCCCTTATAAAAGTGACAAGATTGACTTTTTTCCTTTTTTTCTTTATTAGGAAATCTCTTATGAGAGAACAAGATTGATTTTATTTAGACTTTGTGCGGCTCCTATTGTAATGCGTGCTCTACTAAAGATATCTATACAATCATTTCTTATGAAATCATTTTTATTATTTCAATAATTGTAAAATAAAAAATCTGGAATCGATCATTTTGACCGGTGGTGGTAGGTTTAGTGTTAACAGGCTCTACCGGTAGATAGAGTGTGTTAAAAAAGAAAATAAATTTCTATATCACTGCAGTTTGTTGCAATTCAGGTAGAACATTTTTATTTTATTTTTCTTCGCGAACAGATCATTATGGATCGGTAGTGTGATTACTGCTATTGATTCGAATGTAATGTTCTCGCATACCGCGTTATGTTATGACATGATTTTCAATTGCGCTCGCAGCGCGAAGGAATTACGCGGCAGAATTCAGGATATTCCTGCCAATTAATACTTTGTAAATCAATCTCGGACACGGGTACACGAGAGGATGGCCGGAGCCGTGGGGTTTCGCCTTTAACAACGCCGCGATTACGCGGGCCACGGTCGCTTTCGAGATTCTGCTCGTCTAATAATACCCTGCGAACCGGTAATTGCTACCCTCTGTATGGAAATGGCTATTCTCACTCGAGATAATCGTGCACAGTCGCACGATTAATAAGCGATAAAGTCGCCGAGCCCTTCCCGTCGCTCTGCCCACCGCACCGTCTCGTCTCGTCCATTCTTATGGTTACCGTTTTTCGATCTTTTCATCCTCTATGGCCGGCGCTAGTGCAGCCATAAGTGCACTCGACGATGCACGTGCTCACGATCAGCAAATTTTGACAAAAGAACTTAACCTTTCTCAGTCCGAAATGTTAACCTTTCGACCTACCTTATATCTCATTAGAACCTACAACTCAATTTCATTCTCATATCCAATTTCGTGGATCCGTAAAAGATAATATAGTCATCTTTATGGGTTAACTCTGTGCATGTCTGTAAACATTTATAAATAAAAAGCTATTTTGTAAACTTTGGACTTTTTTAAATTATTTATTTTCGGGTTTAAGCTAACTTTACATTAATACTTTAATTCTGTTATAAAAGTTCAATTTTATCAGTTATTTCATACTTGATTCGTAAAAGTTTTGAAGGAACATCTATTTCTTTACAGATATTTAAAGTAAAGTATAAAAGTTTAAACTATATTTCACCTACTTATAGCATTATTTAACGCTTTACCTACCGGAAGCTTACTAATAGAATTTTCAATAATAGTGCAGTACCAAAAGAAAGCGTAGAAATAATAAAATACTATAAAATAAAATACTAATAAAATACTAGAAATAAAAAACTATTAGATGACGTTAGTGAGGGTGACTTGTTAGTTCACAGTGAAAATTGCTGTTGCTATTGAAGGTTCCATTAAAAAGTGTTTAGCCATGTAGCATAGATTTTTCAAAATTATGCAATAATCACAAATGTGTTAAGGAATTGCAAATAGTAAATGTAATTATTTTATTCTACTCTTACGTCCGCTTTGTATAGGGTGTATAAAAAGTAATGGTCATCCATTACTGAAGGTAACCGGCGCGCCAACTGTCTATTGGCCGACTGTGCCAACTCGCGTCTGTTTTTCGTTAATAACTCCTAAACAAAGCCGCGGATAACATTTTTGCAAAGGAAAATGTTGTTTCAAATTATCTCAGAAACCTCCCATTTCCGGGTGGTGAGGGCATTTTGAGACAACCTGTAGAAATTGAGCACCTGGCAGAAATATAAACAAAGCATTAGGTGGTTCGGACCGGAGTAAGGAGGCCTAATCACCATAAACCAGTAGCTCAGTGTGTGCCTTCCGATACGCCCGCGAAAGAATCGAAGCATTGACGAGGTACAGTTGCATCGTTCGTGTCGCAGAATGCAATTACATCTTATCGCGTAAAGGATCAACGGTGCGCGGGAATAACGCGGACAGCGCACGCGTTTTGTCAGTATTTATCGAGCCGTGTAATTGTGCACGCCTACAAATTAAAGTCGGGCACACGGTGGACAAGCCGCGGTAGCGGATACCAATCTTCCATCGGCGAGTATAGAACGCGGAAAATTTTCGCGAGGTTCGCGCGAGCTTGTTAGCGCTGCGACAGTGATCGATCGCCGCGTTCGAAGAGGATTGACCGATCTTGCTAATAACCGCACCGCTCCTAGCAATGCATACTCTCCGACAGAATTTTCAACGAACTGGGTAGTGGAAAAATTTTTCAGTTCCGTCACAGTTTTCAAATGGAACATTTTGTCCTGACAATCTTATTATCAGACTGCGGATCATTATGCAATTATATTGGTGCGCCTAAAGACGTTTTCACATAAAAAAAAAAATTGCAGAAAGAAAATACGAAAAGTTGTATTCTACAACTTTTTTTATATGGGCTTGTATTGAAAATTTAAAAAATACTTCGAAGAGAACAACATCGAGGAAAAAGACACTAACACGTAGTCGACGTTGTAAACCGTGTCGGCATTCTGAAGCAAGCTAAGCAACTCCCACAGATTGATTTTAGTGTAATTGTGGATGTTGATTAACGTCGTTGTTAGCGAAAAAAAAATGGCACTAACAGGGGCCTGGCTATGTAGATAAAGCGGAAGACAACTTAATTTGATAAATCGATAACGACATACCGGCTCCGCAGACAGAACAGTTCCCATGCGACAAGAATTTGTAATCAAGGTAGACAAGGTTCGAAGTAGAGAACAAGAGTCGATTTAAAAAGCTCGAGAGTTAGATATCGAGATAGCTGTAACTTTGAGAACGTTGCTGTAAGCGTGGCATAGCTTGCGACGAATTTTTCCGGCGAAGAATTTTGATCTTGTTCGACAAGTAAGTTCTCGCTCGCGGATGAAAATTCCGTGTCCTTCGAGATAATCAGTCGCATTCTGATTAGTCTTATTTTCCTGATCGATTGATATGCGACCGAGGAAATAATGCGTCATTGGTTCAGCCAACAGAAAACCGGGAACTGCTTCACGATAGTCTGACGCCGGCGTGATACGATAATTGCAGGATCAATGAATTATACACAAAGTAAAGTTCCGTTCGCGTGTTGCGTGCGCGTATCGTGAATGAATATCGATTAGATGCGTGCCATTAGGCTATGAGCTCGGCCGATTCTGTCGGCAAATTTGGAGGGGCCTGCTCGAACTCATGATTAAACAGTGAGTGATCAAATTGATAGAGGTACAGAAAATCGTATTTTTTATCCACGTAACGAATCATTTTTCTGCAGTGTTGCTGACGTATTAGGTATGTATGCAAGGGTTTTAGTATCCTTCAGTCCTGCATGCATAATGACTAGACTGCAGATCATTATGCAAATTCTCATTTTGAAATTTTTCGAACAAGATGGTTCCACGGTTAGAGTTGACAATCGTCCCGGATTGGATTTGCTGTCCAGAATCCCGATTGAATGTCAAACTGTCCCGGAATTTCAGAGAAAGCTATACTATATAAAAGAAATTAATAACAATAGATAATTCTATGGTTGTAAGGGAATTCTATGGTTGTTTGGTACCATGGTACAGGAATTACGTATTTACCAGAAAAAAGTCATGAAAACAAATTCGAAAGGCTCGAAACAATAATGCAATTTAACCGATGTCCTATGTCAAAGCATTAGTGATCAAAACTTTAAACGGCAATATCTCGAAAGTGAAAGTATGTGACACGGGGCGTTCTTCCTGACAACCACAGAATCATGACTAACAATTTACATTTACTATTATTACTACCTATGCAAGAAGACTTTTTACATACTTTCTTGTACATGAAAAATGTTAGCTTGGATAAGTAGGTATGCTATGGAAGTGGTTTCTCAGTGGAGAATATTGTGAAATTACATATCTTTTGGCAACATGTCCCATGGAAGGGTCTCAAAAAAGTTGGCAACACTATCGACGGTTCGCGTCCCGCATAATACCTGCTAAAAAGCGTGATAGCTCTTTGGCTGTTTGGTTCGAAGAGTTCGAGACGCAGTGTTAGCCGTTAAATCTGCGATCGACTGAAAGCGACTCGGTTCTCGCAGGGATATCGTTCTCGCGGATCTCGCATACCGATAGCCGTCGTCTTTCACGCGAGCGAGCGGTCTTCGCGGACGATTTATGTATCAATGCTATCGAAAACAGGTGGTTGCCTAATTAATTCCATGCGATCGGCGCAGGCTGTGCAGCGAGCGCGCGAGCCTGCTAGACAGATAAAGGGTTCGACAGGGGAAGGAGAGGATGGGAGGGAAAGGGTCGGGGGTTCGAAGGAGGAAAATCGATGCGGGGATTATTCGATATGGGACGAATTATCGGTATCTGAGCGGTGTATCAGCCGGCGAGCAAATTCGAGCGATACGACGCGACGCGGAGCGAAGCGGGGCCCCATTTATCGCGGACGCACGGTCGGTCATGCGAGGATATTCGTCCGCGGGTGCGTATCCGCCAGCCCGACCTTTAAATAGGCACAGTGGAACGGGTTTTAGAACAGCCGGGCCTTAAACCGGTCCCCACGTTATCTCTCGCGAAGAAGTATTTCCTGCGCGTAGGTACAGCGATCGTGGCAGATAAGGCGGCCGAAGCTGCGCCACGCCGAGCCCGATACCCGCGAGCTTCGCGACAATGTTGAGTTTCGCAACACGCGACCACAAAACAGGAATGTTAACCTGCCCGCGCGGATTTGACTCGCACCGGATATCGGTGATTTCGTGAGCAAGGCTGATTACAGCGGATGATTGACTGCGGATCTCTTTGCAAAATAAAAATTGTCTGCGTCGATTGCAAGAAATAAAAACCAAATTGAATGTTATTTCTTCCCTTCATGATTTCAATAGAGGAGAAATTATTTATTGGCATTTTCTGTTTTTTAAATTTTCCAACAATTTTCAATTTCACCTACTAAATTTTGTTATAAAAGCATAAAGATCCGCATAGTCTACTGATTACATTGTTCAACAAAATTAAATTCTTACAGAGATTTTTGCGTTGATTCCGAATCTGCCCTTAATTTTTCCTCTAGACATACAGTTTTTGAGAAACATGATTCTGAAATAAAACATGTTTTTCAACTTTAAACGAATATTGTGATGTTATTATGAAAGACATTGAATAAACTGAAAAATATCCTCGAAAATCGGTGCAAAAGTGATGTCTCTCCCTCTTTAACACTTGTTTAAACATTCACAATGTATTAATATTGGATATCACTGTATTCGGGAAAGGCTACGGAATCTTTTGCTGCAAAGCACAATTCAATGTCTTTTATAATAACATCACAATATTTGTTTAAAGTTGAAAAATATGTTTTTTTTCAAAATCATTGTTCTCAAAAACTGTGCGTCTAGGGAAAAAATTAAGGGCAGATACGGAATCAGCGCAAAAAGCTCTATAAGAGTCACCCAACAGTTGAACAAATTTGGTGTTGGACAGTGTTATCGCGCTAAAGACGCGACTAGATTTCACTCGCGAGACGTTCACAGGAAAATCCGGTTTTCAACTTTCAAAACATCCATTTTTGTTTGCTCGTTCTTCTGCTGCACGTGTTCTGAATCAAGAACGACTGAATCTCTTCAATTACGTCGGAACGATTAAATACTCTTATCAGAAGGATTTTCTCTTTTTCTCGCGATCTTCTTGCAACCAGAATTTCCATCCGTAAAATCGGAAAAAATTCTCTGATGTATGTTGAGGTGTGCGTGACGTGCCGGATTATTTTCAGAATTTTTGCTTGCAATCAGGTGAAGTAAAAGAGGTAAGGAGCAATGTGTGTGATAGCGTGTGCTCAGAAGACGCTATTAAGGATAGCAACGAAATGACTACAATACGAAGTCGGGCATAAGAGTGGTTAAATATGGCGAACTGTTGCCACTTGTAGGTGCCATAAATTCACCTGGTATTGTCCATTAATATCGAGTGGCACCGTGATAAAGGAGCATTAATTTCTAAGCGGACACGCCGCTTTTCGTTTAAGAGCTCAAGAGCAGACAACGATTATCACCGGCACCGTTATCTGACGCACAATTTATGAAGTACCTAGCAGACAAAGTTGCAGCAATTCACGAAACAAATTCAGATAATATCGCCGTCCGGATTTTGTTGAATGATTTAAAAATAGCGATACCTTCGTTCGACTCGTGAATTATGAGCCTTTTAGAGTTTCATAGTCCGGCATGAACGCCATCAATCTCTCTCCACATATTTTACCGCACGATAAGGATTCTAATGTGCTCATATTAAATTTCTACAATCGGTGTTTTCCGAAAGCATGACGGAATTTACCTCGGTGACCTCGCGGTAGTGCATTAGCGCGCACACTTCCGGGAGAAGTGTTAAATCACTCGTATTAATGACCAATCAATTCTAGACAGCTCGAATTGAGAGAAAACCTCAATAGTTTAAACAATTTCTGCGAGAAACCAAGCCGAAAATTATCACTTTCTAGTTTAAGCCTCTAGAAATTATTAATTGCTTATTCTTATGCATCGCTAGCAAGAAATATAAAGTCAGGTAGAAATATATTTCTTCAGTTAATAATCGAAATTATTTGAGAATAATGTGTCTATGTTCTTCCTCTAACACCTTCACTGTTTTGGACTTAAATTACTATAATTTCGTAAAGAAGAGTCGTATGATAACAAAAACCCCTGGACTGATTTTAAAGCTTGTAGTCTCTACTTTCATAATCCATCGTTACTTTCGTGCAAGATATTTTTGCATGATATAGTGTGCTCTGAAAACATTGCAAAAATTTTTTCGTGACAGAATCTACCACAGATTTTAAGTTCGAAGCTTCCCCTTTATAACGACGCCTTAAAACTTGGTGTGCGATTTTTTTTTCGTTTGGTTCATTGAGTTTTAAACGAAAAGGGTATTGTCACTTTTTCTTTCCTATAAAACAGCTAAAACGATCGTACAAATTTTAGTTAGTAGTCGTTGTGAAGGGAAAGCTTTAGTCTTGAAACCTATGATAGATCCTCAGTCAAGAGAAAAATTTTTCAATAGTTTTAACGCTTTACCTACCGGAAGACTATTTATAGAATTTTCAATAATTGAGTTGTACCAAAAGAAAGCATAGAAAAATTTTCGTTTACATGAAACTCTGAAATGAAATTATTAGATAACGTCATATTGAGGGTGACAATCATAATTAACATAGTGTGTGTGTGCTGCTGCAATTTTTATTTTATCCTTTAGAATAAATTGAAACGTGTTTAGCCATAAACCAAAAATTTTAAAAAATTATATGTTATTACAGCTTTAAATATGGTGGTCCTCTTCAGCAGTTCGTACTTGTGGAGACATAGTTGACGAAAGGATCGTAAAAGTCATGGGAAATCAATCTACTTTGCAATTGTTGCAACAGAATAGTAACCCGAGATTCAGAGGTTTCTCGGAGGCGAATACACGTATCTCCAATAACGATCCTTGTAACAACTTTTTGTTGCATGCTTGCGGGGTTTCGCATCGGCGAGCGAGTTACGACACGTTCAAATTACCCTGAAAGATCACTGATTTTCCTGCGGTCTGCACATACGCTCGCGGTCACCCGTGTCCCGTGTCCTTGTCCACTCGGGAACACGCGCAGATAATAACTTAATCGGTTCCATTATTTTCGAGGGCCTCGGGCGACGTTTAGCATGCGCGCCGGAGAACGCCGATCCTACTCGCGATGGATTCACTTTGAAACTTTAAATGCGTCATTAGACGCCGACCGGCCGAGTGGGACGCGGCCAGATCGTCGAGTAATTCGTCCGCTATTGTTTCCCGCTGCCACTTAGTTCCGTGCGAGTTTTGCAACCGATTTTATCGCGCCGGCGCGGCTCGCGGCGCGCGGCGACGCGATCTCTCCCGGGCCGCGAACTTTGCACGCGATTTCTCGATCACGGAAACCTGCAGCATTCGCCTACGAAAGCACCCCTGACACACGAACCTTCGGATAATAGAATTTTCAAGCGTTTTTTCATAAGGAACATTCTTTCCGAAAAGTGTTTCGCTTCTACTGATCGCGATTACTGGTTCAAGGTGCACTTTGGGAGCAAATTGCGCGTTGAAAAATTACTTAAATCAAACGCGATAGAAAACGTACGAAACTGCATTCAATTAGCTTAAGAATGAATCTAGAATCGATTGGAAATGTTGAAAAACGACTGAATTACAGCCGTTCGAAGATTTCAGCCTTGAACGGCTAAATTGTCTAAATTTTCTTGAAATTAGAATTTACCATTCCAAAATTATTATTTACCATTCAAATGATAATGTCATCGGTTTATTGATTTAATTTTATCGATCAGATCGTTGTTCGCGAAGTGAACATAAATCAAACACGCAGCATTAAGCGCAAATTGCGAAAGTAAACGACATAATTGGCCAACGATGATAGTCACGATTGATGATTCGTGGTAAAAAGGAGCGCAGGGAGAGCACGTCTCAATTAGGCCGGCTGTTAATTAGAAAAGTAGTGGCTGCTGCTTTTCGCGAAGATGTAAAGCGCGCAATTAGTCAACCGCCTGCAATTACATTCCGGTAGCGAGCATCAGTCGGCGAGTTGCAATTATCTGTCGACAAGTTTACTGACAAATGATCGATATTAGCGATCTTCATGGTCACCGTGATAATTGATCGTTATAGAGCCATTTTTGCGCGAATCATAGAGCCGTTCAAACCGTACACGCAATTTATTACGAGTCGTTCAATTTTCCATTTTATCTGAAGACAATGCGATCGCACTATCAATTACTTAAGTTACTATTATTTAGAAGCACCATAATAGATTGTAGTACTGAAAATAATTTTTTAAATGATTTCCACGTTTCGACGTTAAATTATTCGTAATTGTCAGAAGACTGCGGCCATAATATGTTTTACTATATCCCTGCAATCAACTTTCCTTACAATTGACATTCACTTTGCGATATTCCAACACTCGGAAAATTTCTATTAGTGTTTCATCAACGGCTACCTCTTTTTCTTAAATTCTTTTGCAGTTATAGTTAAAGAAATATTCTAACACCCACACAGAATATTTGAAATCATCCCCCCTATAGCAAATAATCACATTTTTAAACCTGTCACAATGTTTCGTCAAATACCCATAAAAATATCAGTCTTCCTCGACTTATTCTTTTAGAATTAAAATTAAATTTAAGATACTGCAGCCTTCAGAAAATTTGAAATTATCCCCTCAATTGTGAATAATCACATTTTTAAACCTGTCACGATGTTCCATTGTGTGTGAATATATGTATATAAAAATATCAATGTCTGATCAATTTTCTCGACTTCTTATACGATTAAAATTAAATTTGAGACATTGCAGTTCTCAGAATTGTTGAGCAACTGCTTAAATTTCGTCTCGCACCCTATAGACAGAAAGTCGTTTCGATCCGCAACATCGCGTCATAATGAATTCATTTAGTGTCGCTGTTGCAATCGTCGGATTTTATGAAGTATTAACCGTAAGCTACGCGTACAAATCGCCGATATTACCAACTTGTTCCCGCGTTACGCCAATTTGGACGGAGAGGAAAAAAAATGATTCTATGGCTTTATCGTTATGGTTAATTTACAGCGCCACGGCCGGGAACGAAATATTCGGCACCGGGTACGCCTTTCGCGAGATTTGATCGAGTCACGCGAAGCCTCGGAATCGTTAATTAATCGTTTCTCCGGATCGGGGTAATAATTTCAGCGTAACTAGCCGAAGTGCATAATTTAACGGTACCGGTGATTGCATGTAAACACGTGCACACGCAGAATTTCGCCGGTGGCAGCGGAATTTTCACAGTAATTTAGAGAAATCGTTCGATCTCTTCAAATACCATCATTCGGGAGACTGTTCTGGAAAGTCGCGGTGGCATTTCCGCAATTTTAATAATTTTTAAATAAAACTTACAGCAGAGTTATGGATGAAAGTGTACACTTTAAGATGTATATTATGATTTTTCGATGCCAAATACTTTTTTTTATCGAAAAATGTTGTCAAGGGTCTTGTGAACGCTTAAAATGATTCAGGGTGTTGAGCAACACGCGTGTGTGTGGTTTGTTTTTATTAAAAAAAATGTTTTTTGCACGGGATATGAGTTTTGACGCTTCGAGTCGAAGGAATTACGAAGCATGAAAAATCGACTAAAAGGCGTTACCTGACCGCTAATTAGCGGGCTTCTATCGAGCGTGATGAAACTCGTCAATGTGCAACCACGATCCGTTGTTATTCGAGGGGCTTCGTGCAGCTCGTAGTCTCGATCGTGCGTTAATGTTATGGCATATCATTAACGTTACCCATGCTTATAATGCGTGCTCACTCTCGAAGGCGGGTCACCATATTTGGCTTATTGTTTAATTAATGATTGCGCGCCCGCGCACCCGTGTGTACACCCGTTCCTGCAGCCTACGCGATTACCCCAAATCCTATTTTTACTCGCGAGCGACAGTTTATTTTCAGCGGACACTTTTGTCGCGGAAATAAGATACTCTCCCTCTCTTGTACTTTTTTTCCTTGTGTCAGCTGGTCATTCTTTCCATTTACACAGTTTGCCTTGCTTAAACGGCTCATACATTCCGTTCATTACATATTCTTCGCATTTAGCAACTCTAAGTATAAAAGACTTTTCGAACCATCTGTCTTTGCAAAATTTTCACCATTTTTGTAGTGAATTTTCACAATTTCTATGCGTCGCTCGATCGTGTAATTCTCTATGACTAAACCTCAATACTTCGTGTGATGTCAGTTGTCAAAGATTAGTACTCTATGTTCGTCACAAAAAAAATGGCGCGCAATTTAAAATGTCATTTTTTTATTTATTTTTACGTCGTTTTTTTAACTACTTTGGTTACTTCGCGACGTATTTTGAGACACCCTTTATTAGCGAGTACAGAATGGACATTCAGAGAAATTTTGTCATATTTTTAAAGGAACATTAACAAATTGTTGAAAGAAATTTAGTAAATGGGTACCGCGGTACTCGGTTGACTACAGAAGGGTTAAATTTACTGTGGACTGCCATTGCATCTATCTGCTAATACTGTAATCCATGACATTAAGTAGAAATTTCTAACTATCCGATTTCTCTGAGGCTCGCTTTCTCCACCCCCTAACAGAAAATAGAGGACACGTCGCCGATAGCAAACGTAAATCATGGAAAATTAGAAAACGTAATAGAAACAAATTACATACTTTCTCATTTCGGTACTGCAAGGAAAGAGTACATTGCTTATTTTATTTCTGCATTAGTAGCTGTAGTTTTCTACATATCGCTTGAAGCATATTCGACTGACACTTTTTCTCTGTTTATCTTTCTGTGCATTCGGAATATTTTCTATAATAAATTATGTTTTCATCTTCAAATTATTCGAATTATTTCAATTAATTTCGAATGGAAGAAACTAGAGTCATCTATTTACAACAATGAAGTTAAATTCAAACATTTTGAAGGGTTATTTTAAGTATGTAACCAAATAGTTATTTGAACGTTGGTGATTGGCTATAAAATGACTAATCTCTAACCGGAGAGCCGGAGAGCAGTAAAAATAAGTAGCAAAAAGTTCAGAAACATGTTTGAAAAATGACGAGAACTTCCTGGAATTCTTACGAAAAAAAAAGTAGCCATAATTTTTCATGGGTGTTCCGAAAGAAGGCTCGATTCCAAAAATAGAGACATCATGGAGTGAAAATCGTTTTCCGTGCTCGAGGGGCCGAGTCATGAATATGGAGAAGGTAGCAGTGTTCCTGTCGATGATTCCCGCACGCCAACCGAGTAACTCACCGGTTGACGTTTTCCTGCATTAGGTTGATTTCGGGTGCCTCCGATGATTCTCCGAACGGGAGAAAGGGGAAAAAAGGGACAGTCCAATCTCGAGGGCGATCTTAGCAGCTAGATGAAATAAGATGGAACGCCGTGCCGTTGCGTTGGACGGACGTGGCTCGAGATTTAGGAGGCTTAGCGATGCACGTCGACTGTGGCAGCCCTTCGAACGCATCCAGTCCGTTTTATGGGGGCCTCTTCTCTAGGGGCCGGGCCCCGAAATTGGAGAGTGCGCCCGTCTAGGGAGGGTTCTAGATTCCAGATACCGGAGGAATAGGGTTTCTCGCTCGGAACTAGCAGGTGGATATCGTCAGAGGCGTGTGAATGCTCTTCACGTAACGGGTGTCGAATATTACCGGACACCTGAAGCACCTTCGGGGTGCTCGAGTCCATCCAAATTCTCTATCCTGTCATTTTCACTCTGTGATCCGCCTTTCTATCTCCACTGCATTTAAAACGCGACTTGTTCTATCTCAGCCCATAGGAAAATTGAATTTTCTATTCAGAAGTTCAGAACTGCCCATGAACATCTAAAATTTTAATCTTAGCGTCTGCTGTAGAAAAATTTCTAACTGTTCTTCTACGTGCATGAGCATACGTGAAATAATTCATTTTCCGCAAATAAAATCGTAAGGAATAACGAATGCACAATTTTTTCACGGGACCACCCCGAGGACATACTGTACAAGATGCAAAAGGTTTCGTTCCGATTGGTCCATCCATCTAGGCGTAATCGGTGAACATACACAGAAAAAAAAAAACGAAAAAAGGCACATAAAGATCGAATTGAGTAATCTCCTCCTTTTTCGAAGTCGGTTAAAATTACGCAGTCTACTGATGACTTTCTGAAGTGCGTATGCTCCACAGCACAATGTTAGCACGTGTCTATACTGACTCTTCCAATTGAGTAGAATACAATTTTTGACTAGTATGTTTGCTTCAGCTAATCTTTCATTTAGTTTCCCGACGAGCCGATTTCTACGGCGAATCGTTCAGATGTGAGAGAAAGATTCGAGCGATTAGGACGATAGGGAGTTTTCAGCGGGAAAACGGGACAAGAGTTGTTCGAATGGGCGATCAGGTCCGATAAGATTTCGAATCGTTTTCCGGTCGTTGGAGGGTTCTTCCGGTATTCTGAAATCGGCGATTGTCTGGCAAGCACCGCTGTTAACCGGACTTTTACGATCCGACCGCTAGCTCGGATGGCTCGGAAAGGAACAGGGCCAGGGTGGAAGGGAACCGCTTGAACAAGGACGGAGTGGAGAAAGACAGCGAAACGTGCGTAAGGAGACATTTCCGTGGCGTTGTTTGTATGCCGCTCGCGATACCGTACTCGTACACGCGGTAACGACTCCTTCGCGTTTCCGGTACGCGTGCCAGCGCCATTTTCGTTCCACTTCGAGCCGGGACGCTCTCCATAATCACGAAATCGTTCAGACTTCGATTTCAAAATGCTACGTTCAACCAGAAATATAATATTCTTTCATTATTTATTAAAACATTCGTCGTATTAATGTTTTCACGTTGGTCACATATGGATGAAGCTATTCTTTGACCAGGTTTGGAAATTTATTTTTATTGTGACATGTAGTGAAATGTAGTATAATATGTATATTCTACTATACAAATGCGGATTTTTATGCAAAATAAATATTTTATGCATCTGTTGCAACGTTGCAAGGTACTACAATGAAAATAAAAATGTGTTTCATAATAAACTAACATATGTAGTAATAACCTAACCATTTGCACAGATTTTGAAGTAGTAAAAACTATTTTATATTCCATCGATGCATATTTAAATCAGGCTATCTGAAAAACCTGAGATATATTTAATAAATGTAAGGCGAGACCTTAAATAGATTATGATTAAATGTTAAACCGCTCCAGTTGACTTTAATTTTGTCTTTTCACTGAAAAGTGTATGAAAGATATTGGTGGAGACTGCAAGAACACTTTTACGAGGGGTTACCTCAAGAATAGCACTGCAACGAGGCGGAATCGGAAATGCATTATTGTCGTTGTAAACTGGTTTTCCGGTGAAACAGAGCCGGAGTGCGGAGATGCGAGACCGATGCGCCATTTCGTTATTCGTCAATCGGACTGCGTCAAAGGAACGCCGCGCAATTAACGTGGAATGTTGCGCAGTTCCATCCGAGGGGTGCAATTATTACACAATTGAATGGCGGCCGGCAGTGTACGACGCGACGCAAAAAAAAAAATCGAATCTGCACACGAATTTCACGTGCGCGCCTCTCGATACAACGGGGATCGAACTGTGTCCGCATGGCCATTAATATCCGTAGTCTAATTATAAAAACTCGCGCCCAGACGTGGTATTAAAAATATCTCTCTACGTCTGGATTTTCAATTTTAAGAATTAGCTACACATGACGTCGCCGATATAATTTCCAAGCGTTGAACACGATGCAATTTTTATACAATGAATCATAATGAATAGACTGCGGATCTTTATGCAAAATAAAGAAATGTTTGCATCGATTGCAAGACTAAGGAGCTAAATAAAAATGGTATTCTTCTTTGAATTATCCTATTAAGCTGAAACTCACACATTGATGTCCGTAAATACTTTTAACATGTCCCCTGTTTTAAATTATGCGTACTCATTTTTGTCAGAAATGCATAAAATCCGCAGTCTAATAATAAATAATAAATATATAATAAATGTTTCAGATGCTTCCGGTAAAGTAGAATCGTTAATAGAATATGATTAAATGTCGGTTCTCTAAATTCAGCCAATCAGAGGGTTAATTGTCGTTCACAGAAAATTCAGATTGGCCTAACTTGGAGGTTGCAGACTGGAGAGTTGTCGATTGTTCGTTCGAGGAACGTTCCCGCTTGATTTTCTCGTAATTCTCTGACGTTCTTCGCCGCCACCCGTGAAAGATGAATATTTCACAGCAAACGTTCGGCACGGAGAGCCTGTAGCCACGCTAATGCCTTGTAAAACAGCCGGGAATTTTGTCGAGGCGAGCCGTGGCGAGTTCCTTTCGGTCACGGATGGAATCTCTTCTCTCTGCCGCGGGAATTAATTCGAATTGAAATCCAAAAAGGGAAGAGATTTAATTACCGCAATCGGGGTTGTCGACCGTCGATGAACTTTAACGGCCGCGGCTCAATATCAGTATCGACTCGCATACTCGCCGGGAGACGTCCTCCAGGTATCTGGGTCCCCAGCGAAACTATTATATTTCCTTGTGTGCTTTCGGTATGTCTTCAATTATAGGAAATATTCCTCATGCGCGCATTTTATCCGCTCCCTACGGTGTGTATCGATGAAATTCCTTTTTTATTGTCTACGTACTGAGTCACCTGAGATAAGCCACCTGAGTCATGGGAGATGGAATAAATGCTTGGGAGAAAAGCCGCTTGGTTCCGTGGCGTTCTCAGGCGATGAGCAAAGCTTTTCTTTACGGATTCCAGAGATTCGATGGTCAGATTTAGATTTTTCAAATCGAACCCTCGCTCATTTCGCTACACTGACCATTTTTCCCAACGTATATAACAATTCAAACTTTAGAAGACTCAAAATCTCCTACATTCCAACATTCCAGAATTTAAACATCCTAACATCCAAATATACAAATATGCAAAAATTCAAAACAAATTTCGAACATCCTAGGATTCAAAGATTCAACTCGTCCTGGGTTACCTCAGTTTTACATCCTCAAGGAAAGAATGTGCTGAATCAGTTATTAACTTTACAGCAGACAAATTTTTCACCATTGTATCAATTATGAAATAAAGGTGGAATTAAATTTATAGTTGAAACTGAGCAACAGATAAAAGTTCAATGAAACTATCATCGAAAGTGTAGATGTTCTTTAGATTCACCCTGTATATGTTTCGTGAGAAGAGGGACACAGTATTCAAGAAAGAAAGAAGGTGTCTTTGCTATTCGAGAAAGGTAAAAATAGTAGTTTTCATGGTCTGAGTACGGCGAAGCCTAACCGAGGCTGTTAAACGCTATCGAGTTCCCCCTCCTGGTTTTTCCTCCCCTCCGCTGTATCTGTCGGTCTAGAATGCATCGTAGGAGATTATACTGGGAGGAGCCGACTTCGAGATGCTTTGACTGTCCAAGATAAGTTTCCAGGGGCCAGTTTCGTTTCTGTCCGCTCGCATAGACAGGTCAAAAGGGACGTAGTGTCTCGAGTGTGTGGGTGTGCCCATGTGTGTGCGTAGAACCATGGAAGAAAAAGCACAAGACCATCTCGTAGCTGTGGGGTGCAGGTCAGTTTTGTGTCGGCTGTGTTACGCTGTTGGTGGCAATGCATCGGTCCTCGTGCTGCACTCTGAGCTTTTCTTTGACCGACCCCGGAATCAAGACTTCGCTAATTTGGTATGTAGAAAGTAACGCACAAAGTGGCACCGACTGGAACGAGAACTCTTAAATACACGATCTTCTAATAAAGACACAATTCTTCTGTTAAAGACAGAATTAATTTTTATAAGCACATTTGATTGGTATTTGTTACTTTAGAGACAACCATTGCCATGCCAAATAGCAGCATTGGGTATTCAAGGGCTGACTGCTGAACCAGTGATTGTAACAGAGTCGCAAAAGTAATCTTCTTACTTTTAACTGGAAAGCCGATCGATGTCTTTACAGACATTTATTTATGCCTGTCGTTGATTATTTATGATGCATTTGTGACCTTACAAAATCTTACTTTTCTTCAATTTTTGAAGACTCAACACGAAAGATATTGCGGGGAGATTGGACTTTTATTGTACATTTTATTTCGGCCAATTGTATTTGATTCCCTTTCAAATTACCAAATTACAACACAATCATAGAGAAATCGAAGATTTTATGTATGTACATGTATGGGAAAGTAAAATGGTTGAATTTTTCCCCAGAAGGATGACTTAATTTGCGCGATATTTTTGTGGTTTACTGGGCGTTTTTCTGTGGAGTTTGAAATTCGAGTCCCGTGACCCGATATCATATTTCATCGGCCAGAGATTCGCATGTTGCGTAGTGTGTATCCAAATAATTAGTATCACAATCGAACCGTAACTGGCGAACGGTTCGGCACGGGCAGTATTAAAACTAGCGTTACGTGATTAGCAATGATAATGGGCGATACCAGGCTTTGCCGTTAAACATTTGAAAAGATCCACGGACAAAAACCGAAGATGGTATCGGTGGCCGTGAACGACTGTTCCCGCTAACGAATCCGAAATTTATTCACAACACCAGCCGATCCTGCCGGCTAGAAAACAATTTACAAGCGTTTCGCGTGCTGGATGATACCGCGCGATAACGATCAGCCGACTGCGTTATTATTCAACGCTTTTAATGGTATTATCTTCTATAAAAGTAGCTGGGAAACGCTAATGATTAATCCGCGAGGGCCGGCCGGCACGAGATGAACTGATACACCGTGTATTCTCACAGTGGATACAATTAAAGCCTCTGTTAGAGCGTGACTACATGTTCTCCTGGCTCTGATGTAATTCGCCCGGTAATCATCGCTATTATTAACCAATAACGTGTAATTAGGTGTATAGCTGTTTAGAGCGAACGATAGGAGACAAATGGACGCCCATGCCGTGCTTTATAATCTATCGTTCATGATCGTTTCTACAGCCAACCAATGAACGCGTCGTTACTCCCACCATTGCACTACGGTGTCGCATCACTTTGGCTATTCTTTTTATATCAGAATCTTAAGTACTGGTAGAAATACAAAAGTTCAAAGACTCAACGACTCAAAAATTCAAAGACCCAACGATTCAAACATTCAAAGACACAACACCTCAAAAAGATTCAAAAACTCAAGATTCATAAATTCAAATATACAAAAGTACAAATATACATAGATTTAAACACATTCAAAAATTCAAAGGTACAAGAATTCAAATATACGAAGATTCAAACATTCTAGGATTCTGGCACTCCATAAATATTCAAACCTTCAAAGACTCAAATATTCGAACATCTCAATTTAAACACCTCAAAATTCCAATATAATAATTCAAGAATTCAAGGATTGAAACACAAAAAATGTTAACTAATCAGATATTCAAAGGCAGTTTTATATAAAATGAAGACGTAGCAGGGTAATTCAGGAAGTTGTAATGCTTTCAATATTTCGGGATTCGATATTCGGCAACTGGTAATCATTCGTTCGAATATCGACCCGGCGATTTTCGTATCTGGCACGAAACATTAGTGCCGGCGGACTACTTGCCGAAATTGCCCCATAAACGGGATCGTTAGAAGTACAATAGGCCCAGAGCAAACTACTGGTTCTCGACTTCTCGATGGAGCCTCGGCACGGTGCAGGTTGCAGGTAGACCCTCGAGGGTCCAGGTATCTGGAAAACGATCTCGAACACACACTGTGTAACCGAGCCGTGGAAAGTTAGTGGGGACCTCGCGCATTATGGGTACAGGTGCATAAGGTGGACGATGAAAAAACCACTCGAAATCCCCTAATCCCAGAGAAAGAGCAGGTCTCTTTCGTAGCCGCGGGAAGAAAAAAACGTTGCAGGGGCGTGGTCGACCCTTTTAGCAGGTTGATTTTTCGAATTAGGGGCTGGCTTTCGGGTCCATCCGAAGAATGGAATTTTTTTCCTCGCGTTTCAGATATCCCGACTTCTTCCGTGATGCTTTTTTTTTTCTCCCTCCGAACACGTCCTCCATCAAAGTTTCCTTATGTATAAACAGGAAAAACTAGAACCTCTGAGAGATCGATCCAATATCTTCATTAATTATTGCTCGCGGATAAGTATCGTTAATCATCATCCACTTGCGTTCCACACGCGGAAATTCTTTCGTCGTGTGTTTGCTTGCTTCGTGGTTTTTAAAAAAGCTGTTTTTCACTCGATCCCGATACGACGTTCAATTAACCTTTCGCTAACGTCGAACAAAAAATCCCGACTAGCAATTACTGTCAAGTAATTACTCGTGAGCTTGCGGATTCAGGAAAATATGTTTACGAAGAGTAGTGGTAGTTGAAGTAAAAACGCTATCTTATGTACGTATCGAATAAAATACTATTTAGGTAAGGTATTCAGTCGACAATTCAACTAGAAAATAATCAACATTTTATTCAGTTGACGATCAAACTACAAGACTCGTCAAAATGATGGGTTGAAAATTAGTTATGTTATGATTATTCAAATTGGAAAGATGCATTTATACTGGGTGTTCATTTGAAAACTTCCCAGCCAAATATGTCGGAAAGTATGAAAGATATTAAAAAAGTGTCGAAGGATTTCGAGGGGGAAAGTACTATAGTAAATCTGTAGACTTGATAACATTTCCATTTTAGAATCGAACGTTCCACACGCAACAGCATTCTCGCACTTTTCCGAAAGTAATTGGAAATAATTAGTTTTATTTGTTCGTGGATGTGCGTGTAGCGTTAAATATAAAAGTGTTTGAGCATCAGTGCCACTTGGAGGCGCCAGAAGAGGCGAGCACCATGGGCGGGAAAATCGTCGCCGCGAATTATTTATTAGCCGACAGGACCGTAAACACAGGCCCGTTGTTTAACGTCCAATGTACCGGTGCGTTGGTACGCTGGTGCGGCAACGCCCACGCGGTGCACGCATGCAACGCGTGCACACGCGAGCTGCTCGGTGCAACTCCTTTAACGGGGAAATTAGTTACGAGCCCGTGAGACTCGCGTACGAACGATTCCGCTACCCCCTGATTACGTCAACCTCCTCCCGCGGCTCTGTGTACTGCGACTTTTTCGCGCGTTAATCGACACGGCGCGGCGGCGGACATTTTATGCGTTGTTTATGGTCGCCGGGATCACAGTTTGCGGAAACATCGGCGGGATCTCTTTGCACGCCGTTGGATAATTGAATATTGTATTCGGCGAGCTTTATGATCCCTGGGGGTGTAAACGGACGTAAAGCGTGGGGAGAACAATTAAACTTACGTTCCTCGCTGTCTGAACAGAGATGTGGACGGTGATAGCGTAGTTAGCGTTAAGTATTTTTGCTCTTAAACGCCCCGCTCCGAGTAATTAATCTCGGAGATACGAATCGATTTTTTGGAAAAGTTTTACCACTCTCCAGCTGAATATTCTACCTAACTTTGTCATGTTACCGGACCTGTTAGCGAACGGTTGAAATATTTTCGAAGATTCGAGCATTCTCAAATTCAAACATTTCGAAATGAAAGGTTCAGACATTTTTCCAACATTACAAAATTCAAACCTTCGATGATTCGAACATTCGAAAATTCTAAGATTCAGAGGTTCGAGCATTCCAAAATTCGAGCAGAAGAGCTCGAAAGGGTTAAAGGGGACGTGGTGGGCGGCGGTGGTGAACAGAGGGGTCGTGCTGCACCGTTTAAACGAAATCAATTACGAGCGGCGACAGGCCTGCCGGCGTAATCCGTTGGTTGTTACACGGCCGATGCCATGCGACGCGTCGGCCTCAACGGGGTGCCCGCGTCCAATCGGCTTCCAGGTATTGCGAAACGCCGTTGGCATCCAATCAGCCCCGGTGGATCGTACCTCTAAGCCGTTGTCATTACGTTGAATTAGTCTTCGGGGGTTTCGTAGGCCGCGGCTCGACCGTCGGCTATCCATAATCCATCCGTGCACGGCTGAATCGCATCGTCATCCTTCGATATTATCATAGCAGTCTTTCGACCCGTCCTACCATCGAGAAAAACCTTTCATTGATCCCGGAATTAACTTAATTCTCCCCTGACACGTTCCTATGCCGTATCATTGCCGATAAGCCACACGAAATCAGAATAACCTATTTTCCATCGATCTTCCATGGCCAAGATATTTTTGAGGGAGATATAAATTAAGGCGATGGGAATAGAGACAGCGCCTAGAAACAATAGATTACTCTGCGATTTTTTGAGCCATTTCTGTTCGTGTTTTGATACCGGTCATTTAACGTTTTCACTAAAGATTGACGTATTATCATAAAATATTTTGTTTCACCATTGGTTCATAAGCAAGCTTGCACATATTAGATTTTACACGTCACACTCTTGCTTCTGCTGCCAATAAATTTTCCAGACTTGAATTTGCTATAAAATTATACATTTCGAGCGTATTTAAGTGAACATGTCAGCGTGTGCCATATGTGGGCAAAATAAACATTCATTTCCTAAGCAATGCTAAAGTTTGGCTCTATTCTGATATGTTCAATTCCCAAACGTATTTCGGAGCATCTCGGGAAGATTTCACGGAGCAGCCTGCATTGCGCGTTTCCCTAACACGTCCCAACATCGAAGTATAATAAATTAAAGACTCGAAGTGGGTCGGGAGCGCAGAAACAGCTGAGTAAATCGCGCACGTACCGCAAACAATGTAGCAAGGCGATTTTCGAGCGGCCGACTGCGCGATGTACAAGGAAGCGACGGCGTACGCAAAGAGCGAGGAGTTCCCTGAAACACTAAATTGCTCCTAATTTCACGGTCGAAAGCGAGGCGTCTCGCAAAAAAACCGCTCGTTAGGTGATTACTAGCCTGTCGACGAAGAATACACACAGCGATCAAGATGTAAACGGGAAGAACTTACTGTCAGCCGATAGTTTATCCTAGCACCCGACCTAATTATCTCTTTCTCTCGGAAAAAAGGAAGCGAAAAACGAGAGAGACCGTGCCGGGGAAGCCTAAACGATTCGGTGGAAAGCCGGTGACGTATTCCGGCATTCTTCTCACGAGTTCGCGGCGGTCGTATAAGGATCCGTCGAAAATTCTGTGTTACTCGCGAGCGATTCTTTTGTCGGCTCGGCTCGGTTTAATCGGCGGTTGTCGCATTCTTGGTTACCGGAAACGCCGTCCCCTGGGCCCCTTTCCCTTTTTCTTCCGAGTGGTAATGGCGAGCCGTGCCGCGCGGTCCCACACGCATAATTATCGCCGACAAACCAGAAGATCCTTATCGGCAGCCAGCGTCATAATTATCACCGTGCCGGTGGTCACTTACGCGTTACACGGCCACGCACATACCTCGCATTGCTTCGCTCGAATTCCGTGGCTGACTGCCACCGACAGATGCACGTAACTCGTAAAGCTGCCCCCGTACAGAAAAAAAACGAAACGGAAAAAACTGTAGGGGGCCCCGTGGAGGAAGGGAGAAGGCATCCGATTCCCGTTGCAACCCGGGACCGATCGCGATCAGGAATCGACCGGAGACCGACAAAAATCATCGACTCGGTATTTCGGCCCGCCGATAAACACTCGCCGCGGCCCCCGTCTGACCATAATCGTTTTAATCTACTTGACGCGTTCCCGGCTCAACGCATGACTGCCCGCTGCTGCCTGCCTGCCTCTCAGCCTATGCGTTTCTTTTTCGCGATCTCGACAGAATTGTTACTACATTCCACCGACGAGAACACTCGAGACCAAGGTGCCTGGAAAATAGGAATGCGAGCGGATTGGGATGGGGTCTAGCTCGATGTGTGGTTTAATGATATAGCTACCAATAAACTACCAACCCAAGAATGGCGGATCTTTTTTACATAATTGACTACGTGTGGAACCGTTCATTGCTTGAACAATCAATTTTTTAGAAACATTTTTTATGACATTTCTGGTTGACGCATCAGTACTAATTTAATTGTCAGAACTTTGTACTCTGGGTCAAAAGAGATACTGCTGTCGGAGGGTTAATCGGGGACGAATGAGTAATGAAACTGTTCTGCAGGTTTTATTTATAATATGGAACATTTTTGAAAAACGGTCTCGTGTCATAAGTTCGGGTGAAACAGACAGAAGAAGTTTTAGTTTGGATGGGAAATATATGAAAAATATGAAAATATCAATTTTCCTAATTCAAGAACTATATTTTGTAACAAATTAAAAGTTCTCGCCCAATATAGAAATATAAAACAGATAGATGTACACAGATGAGGTTATTCTTGAGTAGATAGTTCACATTTCAAATCTTGTTTGTGCTTTATTCATGAAACATAAGTCGTAAAAGAATCCCAATCGTTTAACGTTAATGTTTGATTTGAGATACCATGTTCAGTTCATTTGTGTTTAAACTCCCGAATTTGTGAAAATTGTACATACATGCGCCATCAGTAGTCTGATTCCCATCAAGTTAAACTGAACTGGGTGAGAATCTTACAAATACCTTCTTTACCGACAGAGCGATGAAATAGGGGAATTTTATCAGTGGGCAATATCATCTCCTTCTAGGGAATGGTCTCCCCTTATCAATATAAATTGTTTTCTATCTCCTTATCATGTCATTCAGTGAAATACTGAAACCTGAATTAGTTCTTTTGAAACTGTAGACTATAAATATTAAATATTTGACAATATCAGCCACCCCAGGAAGTATTTATTTTGCAACCGTACTTCAACTTTCAATCAGCATGATATATAAATTTTTACAAAACTCTAACTGACAAGTTAAATTATTCAACAATTAAAACACTCAAATAAGTATGTGTGGACAGAGAAAAAAGTGAAAATCCTAAGGGGTGAGTTACCCTTGCGCCGGCAACTCCGCCGACAGATGTCGCCAACCTGCAGTCTAGTAACTTCCTCGTTCTAGTAAAATCGATGCCCGAGGGGCTGCAGATTCCTCTCCTACCAGTCGATGATATCACAGAAAACGCAAACATTTTCCAAAAAATTCACACACAGTTTCATCTACATCAATTCTCAACAAATACCCCACTCCTATTTCTCAAACACTTCTGTTTTAAAACAACAAAATTAAATCATTCAACAAAAAAGAATAGAATGCTTTGCTGCTGTTCAAACTCCCAAGTTCAGAAAAAAATTCGAAGTTATCCAGAAATTGTTAAATACTCGGTTTATACTGGCATTTTCATCGATATACTCCTGGTTCGTCGGAAAATCTTAGAAGAAGTATCAACCGTGATGCAAAGCGCTTGCCGCTAGATGGCAGCAGAGTGTCCGTCCGCGTTGGAACGTTGGCCGAGGAGCTGCTGGAGTCCCGCTGCGGAGAGCCATGTTCCCCGGAAAAGCAGTGGAAAATCGTCTGGGGAGGCCGTGGAAAGGGGGCGGAGCTTCGGCGCGTGGAACGCTCTCAGAAGAAGTGGGAAAAAGGCAGCGTGGCTCCGCGCCTGCTCAGTTTTTTCCCCGGCGATCGTTGCCTCTCACTTCCGCGCACGGCTAGGCGGGGTTTAAAAAAAGATTTTGCACCCGGCGAGGGGGAGGGTGGAGTCAGGAACCCGCGAAATTCCGGAATTCTGCGTCCCCGAGCGGGGGAGGAAGACGAGATGCAACACGGGAAGGGATGAAGGGGAAAATACGTGTGCGGTCGGTGTGCGTTCGCCGCTAAGACTCGGGTGGGAGGCACAGGGAAAGTGGCGAAGGGGAAACTGGCAGCTTCGGGCGAACCGATCGAGCTCGACAACAGTCAGTTCAACGCGTGGCAACCCTCTCTTGAGACACTGTCCTGTCCAAGCGATCTCTGTGTCCGTTCGTCTCGGAGATCGGTGATTCCCGCGACGTCCTCTAACTGAGAGAGGACCAAGATACGTGTCCGCGAGGTTCACAGTGATCAGTGTTTACGTTGGTCCGGGTCGGGCCGTTCGGAAGATCGTGACGATTGTATCATGATCGGACGGCGGAGTCTAAGTTGGAAGAGCGGTTCAAAGTCCCCTGGTTCGTATAATTCTATCTGTCACGCACCTCTCGATGTGCCCCGCGAGAGGTCGAGAAGAGGGTAGCTCTCGGTTAGGTGTCTCTCTGTAGCGAACGTGGGATCACGTGGCCAAGTGGTAGGAAGCTAGTGACCGATTAACGACCCGCGATCCTCTAGACCAGATAGGTGATCTGGCTAGATATCTTTGCCGTGCGCTGCGTTCGATTTGAACTGTCTTCTCGAATCAACGACGCTTCGCAAGGAAGATAAGGACACCGGATCTTCGTGCACGGCGGAACTAGTGATCAGATTCGCGGCAAATTCGTGAAGCTTTTCTAAAGACCCTACCGCCCAACCGCTCTCCCCGGAACGGAGCGTAATCTATCCGCTGGGAGTGATTAACGCTCGTCGTTGTTAGATACGAATATGTAAATAAAACGCGGTGAACGTTCTGCATCGGCGATAGCGCGGCACGATAAGGCGACAACGACGACGACGACGACGACGACGACAACGACGACCTTGTCCGTTCCCTCCCTTGTCGCGTTGCTCGTGCCGTTCATCTGGCTCGCTGTGAAAGTGCTCGAAAAAGTCCCGGGCCGGATAAAAATCCTCTCGCAGCTCCCGATAACCAGACCATACTCGCAGCATGGAGAGCGCGTGACGTGTGCTGGCGGTGTTACGGTCCGCCGTCCCCCACCCCCGGGGCTTGTTTCACAAACATCCCCGCCGAAGTGCCCACTACCCCCACACGGGGCTCCGGCGTACAGCATATCGAGACGAGGACGGGTCTATGGGCGAGCACGCAGGCCCGAGCGCAACGGAGCACGTGCCGCGCCGGTGGGGGTGGAGGAGGAGCGATAGCGACGGAGGGGAAGGTGGGAGCACGCTGCGAGGGGAACTGAACTCACCCCCGCAGTTATCACTCCCCTTCCACCAACCAGTGCGACGCGTCCTCTCCCATACAGCGGCGCCGACGACGGGATCTTTGTTGCCCGCCACGCTCGAGCGGCGTCCCGCCGGAACGTTTGGATGCTGGTGCCGCTCAGCGGCGACCGCGGGAACCTCTGCCAGCCTGCGGTGGGGGTACCGAGTTGTTGGTGGAGGTAGAGTAGCCGGCCGGTGGGGGTAGAGCATAAAAGACTGGTGGGGTGAATGCAGAGAACGGAGCGAGTGGCAGGACGGGGGCACGCTGGCCTCAGGACGCGCAGAACGTCAGAGTGGGTCGAAAAAGACGGGTGTCTCCTGCTCTCTTTCTCTCCCCCTACCTCGTTCTCTCTCTCTCTCGCTCGCTCTCGCTTTCTTTCTCTCTCTCTCTCTCTTTCTCTCTGTTTTACTAGCTAGCTAGCTGGTTAATCTCTCTCGCTCTCTCTTTTTCGCCGGCCCTCTCTCTTTCTTCGTTTCTTTCGATCGCTAGTGTTTCTCTCTCGCTCTTGCTCACTCCTCGCGGCGAGGCAGAGAGAATGAGAGAGAGAGAGAGAGAGAGAGAGAGGCCGATGGCGGGGTGAGAGTCGGCTTACTACGCGGTGAAACGCTTCCACGGCGTTCAGTCGTCAGCGATCAGACCGCCGGGCAGTGTGAACCTTCCTGGGCAGTCTCTCTTCATCCAGTCCTCCTCTGCTGCTTCCCTCTTGGACACCGCGCACCGATAACCGCTTCGGAAAGCCGGAGGATCGGTTTCGCGATGGATTTACCCGAGCTTCCGGTAGTCGAGGCCAGCCTTGCAACCGTCGGCTGCCACCGGGAATCATTCGCTTTTCACCAGAACGGCCTCGTGAAACATCATTCGAACATCATGCTCGTCCGTCTACGGGAAAACACTTTGAACGTCTCTTGGTGTTCGAGCCTCCGAGGGTTCGGTGCGATCGGCGACGACCCGGGCTCCCAGGGAACTCGAGATGTTCGGGAAGATCCACGACAAACGATAGTGGTCGATTAAAACCTCGCGAAGCGATCAATGCGAAGAAATCGCGGGGCAGTCTCGGATTTCACCCTCATCACCCGAAGACGAACTCTGAGCAGATTAGAATGCCTCCGGCTCTCCGGATCGCTCTTATCGAATCGTAGCAGTGACGTCAACTCTCAGTGAAGACGCAAGGACGTTCGAATGGTTTGTGCGATACCGTGTCGAGCCACGTGGTGCTCCGAATCGTGTGAACCGCTCGATCCCCGGAGAAGGCCGCTCGATGATCGGCAGTAGCCCTGAGTCGACGGTGCAACCGCTTGAAGATAGTATACCTTCGCCAGGTATGTGGTGCCGTTTTTGGATCGTTATGCAACGACGAGCTAAGACAACCGGTCTCCAATCGGCGAACTGAATAAATTTTTGCACTGAGTGCGGGCTAGTGTATAAAGAGAAACGTAAACGAGAAAGAATAATGTGTGATAAATAGTGGGCACAAACGCGACGCAAGCGACAGACAGCGACTGTCGCTGTGTCGCTACATCTCGACGGCGTCGACAGATCATCGGTTTTCGAGAGTGAGGTAAGAGACACTGCTTTAATAAACTCGACGAGAATTTCCCTCACATCTCCTTCGCGTTACCCGGTTCATCCCCTAACTCATTTAAAACGACCTCGAGTGTACTCGTTTCGCTTGGCCGATATCCTGTTTAAGTGAATATGGTAGGTCTAGGTGCCTTTGGGTACCAGTTCCCAAGGGTCAACGGATTCCTCGGCTCCGGACAAATTTGTCTGACCAAACAAGTCTCCGATTTCGATGACACTCCCGGGCAAACAGTTTCCCAAGTGGAAACAGATCCACCTGTTAGGCAAACGGGCTGACCGCAAATCTTCGTCCGAAACTGCGGCTCGAGAAGAGTCCACCTGTAGCGCGAACTGTCTCGCGTGTCCCGAAAAATTTGCCCGCATCGAACAAAAACTGGAGCACGTGTTCCCGCGGTTCAGGTAACTGCGCCCTCCGGTTCGGTCGCATTGTATCCTCGAAACAGCGGTGCTCCTCCTAATCCTGCGCTCGCTGGATCCACCAGTCAAGTGCTCCATTCAGCAAATCAAGGGAAAAGCGTCACAGTCAGACACGTGCGACTACCTGTCCGAAAATCCCATTATTCGAAAAGAAATTTTCTCGATACACGCAGAGATTCCTCCTCCACCTTTCAGTCGCGGAAGAAGCATTCGTGATAAAAGTTGATGTCGCGCCGAGAGAACTATCAGGACTGCTATTAATCACACGCGATCAAGTTGTTAGAGCCGGATATCTCCGGCAATACTTTACGAAGTCCCCGTCACTCTCGCATAACCGTCGTATTTTTCTCCACCGCACCGTCGAGCCGAAACGTCATCCTCCATAATTCATCGGCGGAGCGTTTCGAAATCGCTATTGCGTCGAGTTTCGAAACAGCTTGATCGGCGTAAGTCGTTTTGAAATGAAATTTTTCGGCGGAACGAACGGAATTCTGGAGAAACCTCGAGCCAATTGAAATGCGAATCCGCTTCGTTTCTCCGGCGAGAAACTCCGCGCGGTTAATTGACTGAGACTCGCGAAATATGTTTGCACATCTTTTCCATTCGGTTTTAGTTTCATTGGAATTTGGTTTCACTGAAATGCTCAGAATGTGAAACGCTGGAACGCCAATTGCCGATGGTCTTGCACGAGAGATCTGCCGTCGGACGCTCCACGGGAATTTGTCTGCGTCATTCGGAATGATTTCGCGGTGGTGATCAATTATACAGTTAGTCGGTGTAAAAATTAACATTCTTGCGAAATGATCGACGGTGCTTTGGTTAAATCGTTGACGATTATAAACCAATCGGAGTTGAAATTTTGTATGTGTAGTTTCTAGAAATGATAGAAAAGAGATTTTTAGTTAATTTTGATTAAATATTCTTTTATGCTATTCAGAATATCCTGTTTATTATTTCATTATGTGCTCCAAAACGGACAATATTGTGTGTTCGTAGTGTTTTTACATTTTCGGCGCAGAAAGCTGATAGAAGTTCAATGAACTTTACGGAAAATATGTAAAGAATATAAAACAAAGCGACTATTCTTAGTTTAAACGGAATGAGAGCGATTCAGTGAAATATTTATTCAAAAACAGTGTCGTCGTTTTAAATTGTTCGGAAATAATGATAGATACTCAAAATTTTGTATTTTACACGTTCCTCATCGCGCCAAGTCGAGAAATAAGACTTGTTTCCACAAAATTGATTTGTACATAGAAAAATCGCCTTTCTTCGACAGAATTTAATATTCCAGATGTTGTAATCTTTAGTACGCTTCTTCCAACACCATCGCATTAACGAATGTAGAAACATGTTTGTATTTTAGCATCAGTCACGAAAGAAAGAAAAGGACCAAATTCTGCAAAACCTCGGGTCTCGAACAGTTAAAACATTAAATCAAATGTTTCGAAATTCTGAATCAATTCGACTCTTAGTACTACCTCCTCGAAGATAGTGTGTCAAGGTTTCTTCAGGATTTACAGGATTAACCACAATTTTGTCACGCTACCGTAGCGCAGTTGGAAATTCTGAAATAATGATAGCGAATCAAGACGTCGTGTTTTAAACATTACCCATGTCAAATTAATTTACAGATCGTCGATATTCTCCCTCTAACACTATCGCATAGCTAAATGCAGAAGAATGCATTAATTTTAGCATCGGGACCACAAGAAATCCAAGTTCTATAAAAAAGGGCTCGGAGAGTCAAAAAATTTAATGAAAGGTTTCGTTATCCTGAATCAACCAGTGCTATCTGAAGGTTTCGAGGCCTCTTCAAGATCGGTAGGATCGGAAACAGTTTTCTCTCGCTACCGGGTATAGTCGTCGTCAGACATGAAGGGTTGAGTCGTCTCGCAGACGTTCCGCGGGCCCGGTTAGAAAGTCCGGGGACTTAAACACTTAATCCGGTGTCACCGGTCGTATCAGATATCGGTTTGCGAATGAAATCGATGCGATCGATTGGTCGCTGGTCCCGTGAGTAATGTGTCTTGACGAAAATAAAGGCTCCCCGGCAGCCGAAGACAATCGTGCCACGATTCCCGTACAAGCTGCGGTTCGATAGATACCCCTGGCGGCCGAAGGGGCCTTCTCGGGGCCTTATAGGGGCCATTATCCGATCGTGGAATTCGAGATCTGGCCCTTTCAGCCGCGCGTCAAATTATCCCTGAGCACAATGCGCCCGTTGATTGATATCTTCAGTCGTTGCTGTTGTAACGTGGCCTGGTCCGCGTTCGTTCGCCTCCTTTTTCCCTCTTTCTCTTTTTCTTCTGCTCTCTCTCTCTCCTTCTCTTTCTCTCCCTCTCTCTCTCTCTCTCTCTGATGCATCTTTCTCTCCCTTTGGCTTCGGTCTGTCCTGCTCCTCGGCCGACAGCCTTCTTGTTGCTCGTTTTTCTTCTTCCTTTTGGGCCGTCCCGTGCAGCGGCCTCGTACAAAGCGAGTGCCAAATATTTCTAGTCCGTGAATCCACTCGGCCTTTCTACTTGATTTATTCTAAACCTCTGGCTTTCTTTGCCCTCTCCTCTCCTCTCTCGTTGTCTCTCCGAAAATCGACCTGCGAAATCTACCGATCACCTCCAGCGATAATTTCGCTCGAACTTCTGATCCTGAAGAGTCAACTTCCTTCTGGACCTCGAAGAGTCTTTGACTTTTGGATAGTACTGCAAATTTTCAATAGATTTCTAGTTAAATGGTCATACAATAGTGACGATCAGGCTGCGAAGCGTGCACTTCGATTTTCGTAGCTTACTTTGTGAATATCGAATCGAGAGGAACATTGATCCCCTTAGCAGGAACATCTTTTAGAACCAGACTACAAGAGAGACAATAGTAATTTATGTCAATGGTTTCCTTCTGTTAGGAAAATTTTCTCAATCCAAGTAACGATAGTCTTTGCAGGCAATAAAACTAGAGAGAGTTGCGTTAAAATAAAATTTGGTATAAAGTGAAAATTACTCCAGAAGACAATGTACGAGAAATAATTTTCTTCCGAGTATTTTATACAAGATTCAGAAACTCTTTTCAGAAGTGCAACGAATTCAAAGAAGAATCGTAAAGATACTTGATTTTTGTGAAACTTCAATAAGTGTTCAGCAACAGTTCCAATCCACAGACTTTCCAATTTTCAATAATAAGACAACGTCTCATTCTCAGAGTAATTTTCACGTGAACAGTGAATGCATTCGGAAGCTAGTTCACTTCGAAGTACACTTCGGAAGTACAACGTCCCCCGAGCAAGTCACTTCGAAAGTACGACGTCCCTCGAGCAAGTCACTTGAAATGAGCTCTCGCAGTGCAGAAGTTCGTATTCGAATGATACTCGAGGCGATTTCCAGTGAAGTTGTTCGTCTACCAGCGAAAGAACTACTATATGATTCGCGGAGTTATGCTAGCTGTCTACACGCGAGTCAGACTGGAAAGCAGCTCTCTCACGCTCTCGTCCACGTGAGAGTAAAGTTCTTCTCGCGTTCTGTGGACTGGTAGTCGAGACAGCTATTGGCATAGGAGCTGTCGAGACTGTGTTCTCAGGTGTGTGTCCGCTAACGAGAGGCTACTACTCTCATCAAGTTGACACACAGCATTAAGTCTCGCGAGCGAGGTCGCAGGAACGACTGGTATTCGGTATCACCTGCAGCTGCCTTAGAAATGTCTCGAGAACGACACCCTAATCGTCGGAAATTACGCATGGCCGAATTAGGTAATTACATCGCGCGGAGGACTATCCATTTCTATCTTAGCCCATTCCATCTCGGTATAATTAACTGGAGTCGGACCGTATAATGCTAGGTTTCTCGTGGAGGCTTGACTGTGGCTACGAAATTCGTCCATTTTACGGTGCCGGTCCTTTTTGCCGTTTTATCCGGCGCCCATCTTTTCGACCACTCTTGTTACACGTGACCGTATTGTTCCTGAACGATCAGTGGAAAAGTCGAAAATGGATTTGTTTTCGAGACTAGAATTCTCTACGCTTGTAATTATTTCATGAATTCCGAATTTTCCCTTAGCGGAAATCAATCCTTAGGTGCACAAGTTGTGACGAAATTTGCTGTTTATTTAATTTCTTGAAATTATTAATAACTTAAGTATTTGTATTTTTTAATGAAAGTGTGCAGGTGAAAGATTTTTATCTACACATTGTGAGGAGTTCTATTCACCCGCGCACTGGAAGGTTAAATCAAACAAATAAGTAACCAATGAGGGAATTATTTGTTATTGTTGTATTAATTTAGGTACATATCAACAGTGAATTCACAGTGGGCAGTGAGAATTGACAACAACGATGCATAAATTCCTTGGTTACGTTCAGAAAAAGTGGAAGAAACGTGAAATTGTTGATCGAGGGTTAGCGAATTCTATAAAATAAAATTGGGGAGTTTCAATAAAAACAATTTTCACAAAGTCACATTCGCAATGTCACAAAATCAGTTATCTCGGCTGGATACAGACCCGTTTTTCTTAATTGGGAGATCAAACGTGCGCCGAAAAATATCGGAGCTCGTTTTATTCGCTAAGGGTCGAACGCAGGGGGTGACTCGACGCGATTTTCCGCAAGAGATATTTTGGCAGTTTCGGCGTGCATATTCGCAGCGGTCGCGAATCGCGTTCTCGCCCATTTCTCACGTGCATCAACGGCTTCTCCCCGTCGTATTTCAAACGGCCGAAGGGACGTCGAACGACCGGAAGCGAGTTTTCCGCGCCGTCGCCGCCGGCAGCGTCGTCGCTGCAGCTTCAAGTGGATTTTTCTCGCTTTTCCACTGGCTGCCGGCGTAACGAGGTTACGCCTTAAGTATTTGCTCGTCGATTCCACGATGATGGCTGCAAACGGGCCACCGGAGGATGCCTAGCCCTCTACCTGGAGCCTCTCACCCTCTGCAGACATCCATCGGGTCTTCGAAAAATTCGCCATCCGGAAAAAAGTTCTACGTGACTTTTCCTCCGCCGAGAGAGAGAGCTGCTCTTTTCCCTGACGCACTTGAAATACTTTTGAGACTCTCGAACTGTACTGCTTCTCCTACTACAGTCGATGAAAAAGTCAAATAATTCGAGCTGCACACGAATTAGCTACTCTTGCGATCTTCTTAGCATTTTCGTACACAAGTCGGGGTTACCCACGAAGAAACTTGTTACGTAACTCCTTGGAATTCCTTAATATCTTAAATAAGATGTAAGTTAGTTAGAGTTCGATTGGCAGACTCCCTACCTGTGCGACGGATTGATTCAATTCGTCTTTAAAATATTTATTAACTTCTTCTAACAAATAGTTAAAAGATCACTCTCTTTATGGTAGAGTAATGTAGACTTGTAGGAAAATCCGAGATCGATAAATCCCGTTCGAAGCTCCGGGAAAAGTGATCCCTTCGTGTTCTGAGCTATTAATAAATAATAATGACGCTGTACCTTCATTGGTTGATTTAATGACGATATAAAAGCGAGTTCTGAATTTAATGGGTACTCTTTACAGTGTTCCCAGGCCAATTAAGCAGTGATTTTTACATCGGAATGTGAAATAAAATGGTGTAATGTGTCAGCCTTCGTTGTTCAGTGTGTCGAGGTTGCAATGGTTCGTCTTATTTGTATATAAAAATATTATCGAAAGTGTCGACATCTTCGTGAAATAGAATACGATCGAATAGTTATATGTTAGGGTCGAAGATCCGAAAGATTCGATCGTTTACAGGTGTGTGATCCCTTTCACCCCTTTCGAGGCAGTTCGATACCTAAAGTTTCACGAGGGCTGCCGTTTCAGGTCATGCGTGGCGTATAAATATTGTACATAAATAAGCACCGCCTAAACGGGCTTATTTATGTGAATTTTATGAAAATTCAGCGAAGGGGTGAAAGCAGGGACTGGCTGTAACGATTCAGAAACCGTTAGGAGCTTGCTGTGTAGCTAGGAAGAATGCACAGTGGTATATTTAACCAGTTCACATCGCTTAGAAATTATCACAAGATTATTTTCAACCCTGGCTGCCGCAATGCTATTTTTGTTTGCGTCGGAACAAAGCCAGTTGAGAGAAGACCTCCCCGGGTTTTCTGAGGAAGGAGTTCAGTTTCACTTGAGTAAATAAGGGAAAATTTCAGTTGGTTAAGGAAAAATTGCAATTTGAACGTGAAAGACGAAACAGTGAATTAATATAGTTAGTGTTGCATGAATAAGTCCAGAAACGATGTCCCTAATAGTAAAATTGTATCATTAAGACGAGATGAAACCCATTTGTTTCGTAAGAAATGCGAATGTTTGAAATGAATGAAATCGAAATCGAATTAATTTTTAAGAATACACAAATCGAAAATAAAATGAACAGAATGTGAAGAAGTAGAGTTTTTGAATCTTGAGAGAGTTGAATTCGGATATATTTTGTAGCAAAGTACGAATCAGTGAATTGAACCAGCCAACAAAAATTTTCTGTATATTGACAATAGTTTGAATTTATTTGGAAGAAAACGCGATTCAATAAAGAACTCAGGCGTCGAGTTAATACGGACAAGGTGCGAATGCGTTAATGGTCACCGGGGATTTGTTTATCGAGATCGTAACAGTGACAGGATCCGTGAGAAACGAAAGGATGATCGCCTTATGCTAATGACGGCGAAGGAAAAACACCCTCGGGGAATTTTCTCACGGGATCCGGTAGTCTAAGGAATATTAATAGGTTCCCGATCCATCGGTCTTCGACACGAGACCGAATTTCTCCGTGATGAAGGGTTAAGGGCGACGCTGGACCATCTGTGTACCTTCTGACGAACCTTCTCCGTATTCTATTAGCATGCCCTCCTCTCGCGCGCATTATAATATAATACGCGCAGGATCCATCCCGGGTAATATTTATTCGAAAAGGGGAACAGGTAAAGGGATACCTCGAGAAAACTACCTCTACGAACAAACACACACGCACAGCACCACTTTCGCTCTCTTTCTCTCTGTCGGATCTTTCACTAGATTGTTTCGTGTTTGCGCTCCTGGAATTAAACCGAGAAGAACGCGTGTTCTTGTATTCATGAGACTCTAATCGGGAACTTTATTACCGCTGGAACTCGTTCGTGACTTTCGCGTATTACCGAAAATCTTGTATTTCATTCGTTATGCCGACTCTTTTCACGGTACTCGTACGGTCTTATCAACGCAGATTTATGGATTAATAAAGTTGTATCGGGGATTTATGGGACTCCTATTGCGCGAGGGACACAGTTTTATATTAGTATTTGTATAAACATTTATAAAGTTATCGTTGATTATATTCGGCAGATCTGTTGTGTTTCATACGAGGAAAGTATCTCATTAGACATTTTATGGTACTCTGTGTACAAATTACTCTTCGTTCTTTGGTTGGTAAAATCATTCTACGATGAATTAGTATCATTTAGCTCCTCCTGACGTGAGAACGTAAATTAAAAACTGCGTAGCTTTATGCAAAATAAAATGTGTTCGCATTGATTACACGACACAGGAGTCAAATAAAAATTGTATTCTTCTTTTAATTATCCTATTAAGCTGAAACACTAATACCTTTTTAACATGTCCACGGCTTTAAATTGTACGTGTCCATTTTTTTCATAAATGCATAAAGTCCGCAGTCTAGTAATAACTATGAAATTGTATGAATACTATATAAAATGAAATAAAAGCTGCCTTATAATAGAATTCTATGGATATTATAAAATGAAATAGTAAGCTGAGTTAGTTAAAATCGTTTTACATTCTAGATTCTACAATCTACAACAGATTGGTATCAGTTAGCTCGTCTTTCTTTCGTTTGTGTCCAATAATAGAAATAAAATCCTCTAAATGCGCGCTACGGTTTGAAATAAAAGCTTCGACTAGCCACGAAAGACACAAATTGTTCTTTTGTTTGTTTTACAATAGATTAACATCATTCATCTTACTTTTTTTTTCAAAAATGTGTATGTCATAATGAACATAATAATTCTCTATATGCTAGAAAATGAAACAAAAGGTTGGATTAGCTCCACAAATTGTTGTTTTGTTTGCTGTACATTCAATTAATTCCACTGAACTCGACTTCTTCGAAAAGTCCGTGGCTCTAGTAGCGAAAGTAAAATTCATAAAAGTGAAGTGATTCAGCTTGTCTTGGTTGAAAAATCGTTCGGCAACGAGAGTAAAATTCTGTGGACCTAACGAAAGAATAAATGGAATAACGATGAGAGGATAAAACTTAGAAGAAAGCGAGCTTGTTTACGGTCAAAATGGGCCCGCAGGGCGATCGAAATTTCGTTAAAGGGGTCCGTGGCCGTTGCCCGGGCATCATCTTGCGCGTCTTGATGCGATTATAATGAACGCTCGGTTTACCGATAACCTAACTCGAGGGGAAGAGTAGGGGAAGGACGAGGAGGAGGAAGAAGAAGAAGAAGCTGAAACCGGCCCCGTAACGAAAAAAGAGAATAGGGGAAAAAAAGAGGAATGGAAAAATGCGCGGAGTCGGGCAATAATATGAGAGGGCGGGACAGGCCGGAATACGTAATGCGCTAACAGTGAGCCAGGAGAGCGCGCCTTGAACGGAGCATGAAATTGGATTTTCGGGGCCGGGGATCGATTCGCAACAAAAACGATGTTGTTGCTGGCCCGACGTTTTGCGATCTACCAGAGATAGAATTATATCGTGCTTCCGCGAACACGTCTTACATCGTTGCTAATTTGAATTCACTTCGAACGGGCGCGCGGGTATCGCACGCATTGCGCCATGAACAAGAAAATTGCCGGCCAAGGATCTCCTTTCTCGTTGCGTCGGGCCTGACACGCTAGACAGACGACGCAACATGGAATTTCGTGCCTGCCATTATCTTCCGCAATTCACGGTAATTATTGCTCGGTTCATTTCGAGGATCCACTCGTGGACCCCGGATCTTTTTGCAAATTACTTTCGCTCCGAGTCAACGGAACCGATCCCAAAACTGGGGACAGCGAAATATTAGAAAAATTTAAATATACTATTATATTATTCTGAACCTACTAAACATAAAAGGGAAATAAATTTTCTTCTTACATGTCTAGTCACGATGAATTCTACTTCTGCTAGAATATCACACTTTTTCTAGGCAACTGTGTGTTCATTAGAATTAAAGAGAAACATCTGAGAATTGCATCATATTCCAGAATATTGTTGCTATTTCCACTTATACCAATCACCGATATTTGTCATCCAAAATTACCTGTTTTTACTCGACAATGTTCAACTCCATCTGAGAACGGTGCCACTGCCAAGGTTTGCAAATATTGGCACAGATAGAGAACCAACCACTTAATAATAAATTGAAGTACATGTTAAATTTTCCAACGTGAATACAGAAAATATTTCTGGCCGGTGCGCGCGTGTGTGTGTGTAAATATTGGCACAGATGGTTCCTAACAAATCGAGTGAATAAAGTGAAACGTAGATTGAACAAAATTTTCGTCATACATAAGTGCACGATATATCGGTCTTATATCGATCATTCGTAAAAATTACGTAAAATTGCCAGTTTTTCTTATTGTATATCACCAGCTTAGAAATGTACAATAATTTGTTGTTCTTTAGATAATGGGTTAATTGTCAGGTACATTAGTTATACGTACACCACAATTTTGTATCTATTATTATACTTTTTTAGGAATGTATTTTGAGTTGTGCCACTTTTCTTATGAATAAATGAATATGATCATGACACGAATAAATAGTCTTTGAAATATATCCGAATATTGTGAAATAATTATGTAAATCGGAGAAAGCAACGAAACACAGCTCTAAATTATTTTCTTTACTTCTTGTTGAGTACGCTGCAGAGTTATTTCAGCATGCTCGTTACGATGTCATCTGCAGAAAAAACGCTCTGCATTCGGTCGTCCCAGATTCTCGCATTTAGTATCCCGAACATTACACGCTCGTCGAACATTCTTGAACGTTACTGTTCGTTTGGTAATAAGACTTTCTGGGTAACGTGCAATTTCTACAGATGTTATTCTTTAACATCCTGTGTTTATTATAATTCCAGAAACGGCGCTGCTCGAGGCGTTTTAAACCGTCCCACGACAAAGCAACAGCGTTTCACTTTAAGTATACGTTGCCTCCGTTGATCCTTAAAAGTAAAGTTGCGAAATCCGTACGGTTGATACCCGAGCTCTCCGAATAATAATAATAATTACTATTAAACGGGAGCGCGGCGCGAAAACAGATCGTATCCTGTCCCTGGCAAAAAGGGGATGCGAATGGTTGTCGCGCAGAACGAGAGATTCGTGTGAATTCTCGAAGGAGAAAGTGCCGAGTAAAATGCGGTTACAAATTCTTGCACCATTTCACATCGAAATTCCCAAAATATTTATTCCACACTGTAATTCTGTACTGAAGTATTAATATTAATTCTGTTCTCTTTCTTATTGTTCCAGGTGTGATGCTCGATAGGAAGTGTTACATGTATCTAGTGGATCGGTAAGAATTTTCCGTGAAACGGGAGGAGATTGATCGAACAGTGTCGCCAGTTCTCAGTGCATGAGCTCTTCCTTTAATTCAGATTACGTTCGATCATAGTGAAGTGGTCGTGTGCCATAGGCTGTTACACGTTCGTTCAATTTTTGACTAATTCACTTGCCGGCTTCTGGCAGTTTCATATATGATCTTAACATTGCTGATTCCCAAAACTTCACCTACCGGAAGTGTACTAATTGGATTTCCAAAAATTGTGTTCCAAAAGGGAGCTTGAAAATCTTCTTTTTATGCTCTGATCCCAAACGAAATTATTATAGGACGTAACTGGGGATAACTTTTTGGTGTACAATAAAAATCATTGATGTGCTGTTGAAAAACCGGTTAAAAACTTTAGCCATGGGCTTTTACAAAAATTATGAAATAATTTGTTCATCTTTCATCTTTTTAAGTTTTCTAACAAGTCCACGGATTTCCATTCAAAGTAAAAATTGTCTACGTCAATCGCAACACGCAGGAGCTACGTGGCCACCGATTTCTTTTTTCGAATACTGATTTCAATCACGCGGTCGGACATGTGTTAATGCACCGCACATTCCACTTCATTCCTCTCACCATGGAAATAATAAAGAACCCGGTTAGAACGTTGATAATAACATTGTAGCACGGGGGTTCCACCGGTCAGTCGGTTTGCTACACCGCAAAGGTATCACAGCCTGGCCCGAAAAAAACCGGAGAGAATGGGGGGGATGCAGAAAGTTGGGGGACCCCATAAGATCGTTGTTGGGGTTTTCGAGGGGAGGAGAGGGGCGGGAGATGGTGGTCGGTTGCGTCACCGAGTGAATCCGAGGCGCCTCGGAATCCAGCAAGACGATACGGCCCTGGTCTCGGTGGGTAGATAGGGTATAATCATGGCGGGTTTCGTATCTCGAAGGGGCACACGGGAAGATGGTCCAACATCTGCCGCTGCAGGGAATCTCTGCCCACATGCTGGCCGCAGTGGTTGTATGTGGGCACGCACACGCGCAAAAAGTGACATAGCTACGGGCCCGGGGAACGTCATGTAAATTCATTCGAAACACATGGCAGGGCCCCGAAAGGGTTCTCGATCGAGGAATCCGAGGAACCGAGGCTCTGACGGGGGGCCCCGGTAAAAAGGCCGGATGATAACTTTGACTTACAAGTTAGATTTCGACGTCTCTTCATGTAGCCGTTCGAACGCCGCCCAACCTTATAGTTGTCGGCCGATTCGTTTCTTTAATCGTCTTCCAGTGCCCCCCGTGTCACGCTATACGGGCCCTCAGTTAATTGGCTGTCTCAATGTGTGATAAATAACCCGTCGAATCCCGCGTCGCCAGCAGAATTTCCGAAAATTCCTCTCATCTCCAGGCAAGTCCGTTAGGTCTATCGCCAGAAATTGTCGATGTTAGCTCACGCGATACGTCGTACGTCATTTTTTATGGGACTCTGTCCATGGAAGTGGCTTGATAAAATGTGCACTTGAAACATAGCGATACTCTTTATCGGAAAAGATATCTTTTACGTCAATGAAGAAGTATCAAGATTCATTTTCGATATCTCGTACTATAGTTAGAAATATTTCTGACGTTTATAAAACGCATATGTAACGAAGCCTTTGATCTAGAAATACTATTATAGATATCTTAATACACCATTTCAATGTATAAAGCTAATCTTTAAAATTCTATCTCCAATTTTTATGTAGATGTTTAAATTTAATTTACTTGAATATTAATCAAGGTGGCTGTTGTGTATTCTTGTTATATGAGTACAGAAGTAAACATACTGATATTGATCATAGCATTATAGAATAAAAACTAAAAAATGAACGATTAAAAAATTCAATTTTTAATTAAAAAAATTAAATTATTAATGTGTGTGGTGCTTACCTTGATCGATAAG